>SSNS01000096.1:0-109876 GCA_006937985.1 Aphyosemion australe
TTTAAAACTTTTTAGCAATTTTTGCTCCTAAAACTTCAAATACATTCAGCACATTTTGACAATTAAGCTTAGTTTTAGCTTCAATTCAGCAGTTTCAGCTATTGTATTCAGCAATAAAGCATTCAAACGTATTTCTGCAAGAAATGCAATTTATCTAGTTCCAGTTGAGTTTGGATTGGTCTTTGAATGAGTGCATTGTGCTTCTAAGTTATATCAGTTGCAGCAATCCCAAACAATCGACAATGTTGTCTCAACCAAGCAAGTTCTTGTTGGTAGACATCTGGGACATTTGGACATCGACCAGCTTTAGTTTTCATATCCTCACCATCATCTTGCATTAATTGCTAATTATATAAACAAAAAAAGTTTAAAACACATTCAGATTACTTTTCCCAGTCATTCTTGATGTATTGTGATTTTGATCGCTGCTCTGTGGTTGCTCATCGATGCCCCGTTTAACTCTATTACCAAAGACGATCTCTGACTAACAATTTATGGAAAAATTCTTCCACCACTTGAATGGTGCATTCACTTTTCTTTCTTCCCTTCCCAAGGCCCTTTATCCTGTCTGCCTGTCTCCACAGCACTTCTCTGCATTGCTTCTGAAATCTGGAAATTAATAAATTATGGATCTGGTCAGCTGGTCTTTAAACGTGATTTACAAGATTTTTTTGACAATGAGATCAGAGCAGGAGGCTTCTTCATGTCTGGATGGAACGCACCTGGTTGGGCATATCTATTAAATCTTACATTATAATGTCAGGTTATTGTTGAGATTTTACTTTATAAAGCTGAGAAATGTATCGATGTGTTGAGCACAAACCAAATGGCTCTTAGAAGTAAACGATCAGATGTGATTGTTATTTTTTAAATCTTAAAATAATAACTAGATCTAAAGGCCCAGTGATGAACTGGTGACCTGTTCAGGGTTTAACCCAAATCCTTTTTTTCCACTTACTACTGGAGTTTGACACCAGCTCTTTGTGACCTTTACTGGAGAAAGCAGGTTAGAAAGATAAATTAATGAGCAACAACTACATTTTTAAATGATTACATTTAAATCACGTCTCCCTTGATCAGAATAAAATATTATATTGCAAGAAAACAAAGTTTTCTTTTATTATTTAAAATTTAATGTAAATAAAAATATATAGTGGTCATGTTTAAGGTATTTCCTAAATTCCATATATCATAATTTTTATTTCTTTATTTAGATTTATTTTTTACTTTTTAATGACAATGAATATAAGAAAGTGAGGGAACAGAGAGGTTAGCAGGATGTTAACGACATCCTCTGGCTGACATAATTTCGCTCAATCAGCCGGTGGATTAGCAGCTGAACCCTGGTTGCCTCAGCATTAGCCTGTCTAGACTCTATTTACCAGCAGGAAATGCCATTCCAGTACAAAGTCATAAAGAACTTTTTCAACAAATAATTATTTAAAAATACAAACAAGGCAGCATAACTATGAGGGACGACCAGAACCAGACTAATTAACTAAAAGTCTCAGTGATCTGCTGTGGTGGAGCTTCACTGTCCTCCTAATAAAAAAGGATCTCCCTTTGCTTGTTTCAATAAACATTTCAGAGCTTTCCCCGCTAAAAGGTAGGACGATGAGAGAGAAGATAGCCTGGCAATTGGGGCTGTACAGTAATAATGTCTTTAGTGTGGACAGCACTTTCCTCAGTGTTAACATACTGGGCCATTAATTGGCTAATGGAGTATATGTGGTAGAGCCGGGCTGGTCTCTGAGGAGGGAGTGGAGGAGAGGAGGACGGGAGCTGCAGTTGCAGTTTGCCCAAGAAAAACACAGTTAGCAGGTGTGGAAGGTTCGAGGTTAATGAGCAGAAAAATGGGTTCCAAATAAGAGCACTCTTGTCTGCTTTCTGTGAAGCTTTATTGGTGCTTTATTATTTTTTCCCAAAGCATTTAAGGGAAAGTTTGGACATACAGGACTAGAGGTTGTGGTTCAGTTTCCATCACCCCTTTTTGCACCCCCACATGCATCAGTGATATGGATTTGACGGTGGCAGAGGAGTTAAGTGCCTGCCCTGTAACCAGAGGGTTGCAGGTTCGAGCCCTGCTCAGTCTGTCACAATTGTTGTGTCCTTGGGCAAAACACTTCACCCTCCATGCCTGCGGGTGGTGGTCAGAGGGGCCGTTCCCTGGTATGGCAGCTTGTCAGTGCCCCCCAGGGCAGCTGTGCCTACATTCTCTCATCACCACCAGTGTGTGAATGTGTGTGTGTGTGTGTGTGGGGGGGGGGATAATGACTGGCTATGTAAGCACCTTGGGGGGTTGTAGAACCCTAGAAGGCGCTATATCCATGCTTTAGGACGTTCAAGTCACTTATGTTCTATTTCTGTAAGGAAATGCATCATTTAGCCATTTCCATATTAGACTCCTGAGACCTGAAAGGAAGTCTGTATCTTTTAGCTTGATGTCACCAGTCTAGCCAAAGCCATTATGTCATCACAAATGTCAATAACACTATTTCTTTATGAATCTGATTAGTCTATAAAATGCCAGAGGGTTTTAAAATCCCAGTGGATTTACGTGGACCAGCAGCAGCATCACTGTCTGCTCCTTCCTGGCAGAAATCTGACATCAGTGTAAACAAGCTGCAGGTGACAAGTCTTCTGCAACTTGAATTGTTTTTCTTTTTCACAATATATTTAGTTTATTTATTTTTTGACTCAAGTAAAAAATCACCTCCACTTAAATTTATTAGCTTGTTTATTTTTAAGCTTTAAAACAATATAAATACATGTTACTATGAAGCTGTATCTATGACCTCCCCGTTCCTCCAGAGTTGCATGAAGCCTGTATTAAAATCTCATTTTCGGATGAAGCCAATAAAACAGGATTTTAGAGGAGAGTAGGAACAAACAAGGCAGTGCATGGGTGGGATGTTAGAACTGGGTTAATCTGCCAATGAAAAATGGCGATTGTTTGAAATGTGATTACTGTTATTATAATACACAGACGGGGAGGGAAAGTGTTGTTCTGGGATTCTTGCTGTGTTCCAAACCTGTCAATCATCTGTGAGGAGCAGCAGTGGGGAGGGGGGCTGGGGAGCAGAGGTCAGTGGAGACCTGAGGTAACGGGGAAGTCCAGCAGCAGTGGGAGGCTGCGTGCTTGTGTTAGTGTGTGGATGAGTGCGTTACCCTACAGCACAAATAACATCTGGAACCAGTGAACGGTCTGGTGAATGGGTCGCCTCAGTGGGAGGTCAGCCCCCCACCACCACTACCTCCACTGTCCTCCTCTCTGCTCCTGCAGCACCAGTTCTCCTCACACCCATGCACCGTGAGTCTTGTTAGCTGCGCACAGATGGGAATTCTCTGAGACAGGAAAGCTCTGTGAAAGGCTGTGGTGTGCGGCGGTAGTCCCTGGGAGAGGAACAAGGAGGAAGAGGAAGGAACATGTAGGAGGAAGAGTGGTGTCTTTTCCCACTTTCTCTCTTCAAGAGTCCAGGGGAAAGATCACAATACTTAGTTCTTTAATGTGAATAATGCTGCATAATGTGAATAATGCTGCATGCAAAACATGTTACTTTTCCTTCCTATCCTCTGTTTGACACAGCTCTACCTGATAAATGTGAACGGGAGGTCGCTGCTACTTGAATCATTAGCATCTGAGGTGAAACTCAGACTGTGCTAGAAAACTCTACATCTGGAGCAAAGTAATATGTCTTTATAGGTTTATTCTGAATTACATCCCTGTTATTTATACAGCTGACACTCATTAATCACCCGCCTCTTTCTTCCTGATAGATTTACTGAATGGTGCTAAAATATGCATCAATTAACTTCCTGTTTAAATCAAACATTTTCTATAACTGATAAAAGATGCTGAGCCTTAATGGGTGTAGCTCACGTTTTTACCCTCACTGTGTTTACCTCAGAATCCAGGCCAAGACCCTAGAATTTCGGGATAAGCTGGCTAAGGAGAGGGAATACGCTGAAATCCAAGATGTGGTCAGCCGCACCTTCAGCTCAGACGAGGAGCACACGTACGCTGGTATCGGGTCGTTGGGGTCATCTGCAGACAGCAGCAGCCTGGATGCCTACCACCACCATTACCACCTCCCTCAGAGTCCCAAGAGCCCTCACGCTCCCCTGAACCTTCAGAACAACGGCCCACCCTTGGAGGCGCTGTACGCTCAGGTCAACAAGAATCGTCGTCCTGCTCCTCCTGACAGGTAAGAGATCACCTGTATTAAAGCGTTTCCACACCCACAGCATTGGGTGTTGTGACACTTCCTGCCTTTCCTGTTGAGGTGACACTAACTAGCCTAGGGTATTGTTCTTGTGATTTCCAAACATCCTGTTCATTTACATCTCATCTATAATGTAGGAGCAGTGATGTGACTATTTGCTCACGTTTACTTGTCAAAGATGACACATGGTTCACAGAACACTGAATTTCACACCGAGTTTCATCACCTGCTTTATCCTACGATCCGTTTTTTCTGTGGCGAGCAGGTAAAATCCACAAAGTTAAAGAGTAGCAGGATCCTCAGGGTAATTCTCCAGGTGTTGGAATTTATTACCAGGTAGAGTCTTTCTTTTTTTATACATTTAGCTTGGATCAAAGGCAATCCTCCCTGGCCTCCTACACTGCTGCGCTGTATTGGAGTTCAGCTTCCTCGCAGCTGATGGGGTCAAAAGGCTTCTGCATGTCAATAAAAAGGAACTTTTGAAAGATTTGGGTTTAGATTGTTGTGATGCTGAAAAGTTTCTTTTCTGTTCCTTAAGGAAATTCCCACAGCGTTTATGTAACTCTGAAAGTGAAAGTCACACAGCTTGTGTCATAGTTTACTGGCTGTTCATTTCCTGAATGTTTTTCTCTTACCATCACATTTCTGTTTGATTTGTTACAATATTTAAATCATAATTACATATAGTAGTTTAATAAAAAAGTCTGATGTATTTTCACATATTAAGAAAACAGGAGAATACCAAGTGGTATCCATCTGTAACAGGTCAGTGGACCAGGATTCCCAGGGTCTCCTCAGACCTTTCAGAGTGTTGTTGAGGGGCTGGATAAAACACACCTCCTGTGATTGACATCTGTCACTGGGGGGTGTGACCTTTCCCAGCTGGGCTCTGGCTGGAATAGTGTTACTCTGTGTGGCCAAGGAGAACGCCTCAGGATGAGTGAGAATGTGTTTTTGAGAGGATTTGAGGAGGATCTCCATCCTGAAACCCTCCTGAGATAGTCAGTGGAAATAGAGCATGCTTGTCTCCTCCTCTGAGAGGATACACATGACCCAACACTTCTAAAATTAAGGTCATGTCTTCAGCTTTTGTTCTTGTTATATTGCTAATGTAGATTTGTTTAAGCGTTTATTCTCCATCACAAAAAAAAAATCTGTAAAATGAAAATTTAACATATTTGTTTTGTAGCTGCAGTCTTGGTTTGTTTGTTTACTTTTTCCAGGGATTTCTTTTCTCTATTCTTTTTTATATGGCCAAGTTTCCTGTTTCAGTGTTTTTAGATAGTTTTGTCAGATGTTTCTATGGCTACTGAAGTAGAATTACAAGAATTTCACAAGTTTCAAAGACCTTTATTGAAAAAAGTCTTAACATAAAACAGCAACATAACAGATATTTGCTGTGTTGGTCCTTCTTTTACTCTACAACCCACACTGCCATTATGTCAATCAACTTCTGGTCCAAATCCTGACTGATGTCAGCCCCTTCTTATCAAATAATACATGGAATTTGTCTGAAGTTTGTTTATTGAGGATATAGGTTCCAAATGGGAGGAAGATCTGAGGAGTTTTGTGGTCTAGGACACACCATGATGTCTTTAGCCTTGTGGTCTGGTCCTCCATCACACTGGAAAACACATTGTTCATCACCAAACAGTTCTTAGTTAGTTGGAGGAGTTCCTCTGGGAGGATGTTTAGTTACCATTCTTTGTTCGTGGTTCACGTTTGTGTTCCAAGGCAAAACTGTGAGTGAGTCCACTCCCTTGAATTGGAAGTAACCCGAAGGTTTTTACTGTTGGCAGGACAACAGGACTGATGAGAATAATCACCTTTTCTTCTCCAGACTCCCTTTTCTAGATGCAACAATCAGAAAAGAGAATTGTCACAGGAAATTGCGTTCCATCAGTCCTCAACAGTGCAATCCCTGAAACTGTAGCAGAATATCAGTCCGTCTTTGATCTTCATCTAGAAGAGAAGCGGCTTCTTTGCTGCCCTTCTGGACACTTGACAGGCTATTCTCCATCTCTCCACACTGTGCTGCAGATTCATTCACACCTGGAGCCCCAATCTAGGGCTGGATCATCTTTAGGAGACAGTCCTGGTGCTGCCTGACTTTCTTTGGTGCCCTGAAGTCTTCTTTACAGAAGAAGAAGAAAAGGTTTTTGAGATCAAGTTCATTTTAAAAGCAGATATTTGCCTCTTTTCTGTCTGTTGGGAATCCTGAAGTTTCACCTTCACATCATCAACAGCTTAGTGCTGCATGTTGATTATAAACACAGGCTCATATTTAGTTTGGAGTCTGAGCCCTGAGTATCACTAGAACAGTCTATAGGGTTTTATTGACGAGGACCGGATTAGCTGTTGAGAACAGAGTGATTTGATTTCAAATATGCACAACATGTACAACAATGCCTTTTTGTTTTGCACCTCGTGCTGTTTTGCATATCTTGTGTATGCCAGCCCAGGCCTTCGCCTGCAATGTTTGTTTTGCTGCCTCTGAAATTTAATAATATACTCTGCTTCTTATTTTGTTCAGAGTCTTTCTATTTACAATTTGCAAAAAGGAGCTTGAAACCCATTCAGATTCAATACTCCTGTCACTTGCCTATCATAACAAACATAAACAGTAATTTGCATTTCTAAATTAAACTTAATGGAACTGTCAAGTCTAAAGCGCCAACACAACAGAATTTGCAATTATTTCTGACTTATCTACTGGTCAAACAGAAACCAACTTAAACAACTTGTAGAGCTATCTTTTTTGTTGCATAATTTCCATTTTCATCTATTTTTCTTTGTAGGATTTCATTAAAAATGTTTCTGTTCAAATAATATGAACTAAGCAGATTTCTTATTAAAGGTCTCTCATTTATGTTAGTCTAGGAAGAGAGGAGCAGGATTTAACCCTTAACTAGATACTGTTCTGTCTTTATATTAAAAATAAAGGTCAACATAAGAATTCAACCTTTATTTGTACGAGATTAAAACAGATGACGCCAAACCGTTTCCATAAACATCATTCAACTAGCTGTTGGGTTAGATCAAATATTTGGATCTTTGAGTTTATCCAAACCTTTTTTTCATCTAGAATAGATTTAAATGATTTTTTTTTTCTCACATGACAAATTCACAAATTATTACACTTTATTTTTTGATGTCCACAATCGAAATATTTTACTTCCTTTTCTCAGCAGGTGGAGCTAAACGGTTGAATTTAGACAGGTACACGTGTGGAGGACCCACTTTTATGCAACAAGTCAGATATTCAGCCAATCAAGTAATTTATGAGTTATAACATTTTCATGTTTAATGACAAAATGTTTCAATTGGACATATAGCAATGCTCATTTTCCTGCTGCCTTCAACAGCATCTTCACGTTTTTCTTCCTGTAAATTTGAAAAAGAATACATTTATTTTCATTCATTAATTATTTCCCCTTTTTTAAGTTTTAAGTTTTGCTTGCCATAAATTTATGAATTAACAGTAATAAAGAATATCCATACAAAAATAAAAAAGTATATTTTTTTTAGTAAGATCTCTTTTGGAAAAACATTTTATTTTATTTTTTTAATTATTTTATTCATTTTTATTTTATTTTATTTTTATTATTTTATTTATTTATTTATTTTAATTTTATTTCTAACTAAATGACCCTAATACCCAGCTGTACATGTGTTCCATTTGACCCAACGTGTATCCATATTTTAGATTAACATAGCTGATGTCATAAGGTGTTTTCATTCCTATTAATTTCCAGTCAGCCTAAGGGCAGCTAATTGGAGCTACTTAGCGGCCCTTAGCTTATTCCTGGAAGGGTTTTCCTTTGTTAGATGATTTATGGGTCAAATACCTGCAATTGCCAGAAGGTTCTAGTTTTGCATCTCTGACTAATTTCAGCTGCATGTATTTATATGCTCGTGTATTCATTTAATACCTTAATAAAAGCACTCAGCTGTGACTTTGCAATGCTTACAAAGCTGCTCTCTTGTTTACCCACATTTCATTGGAAGAGTCCTCAGCTGGATAAATAGCCTTTGTATGCTGCTCTCTCTAATAGACCTTTGGTAATGGAGCCCTAATGGGAAGGTCACTGCGACTGTAAAGCTGGAATGAGTCAGACCTGAGCCCATAAAATCTTTGGAGATGTGAGGACCCCTGGTTGCTGTGGGCGTCCACAGATACTGCCAATTCTGCCATATCGAGTTTTACAGTTCCGCTGTGGGATCATGGCACAACAAGAGCTCATTTGACAAGTTATTGCAGCGTTATTAGAACTGGCAGCTCCACTGGTGTTTTGACAGTGCCGTCAGACTCAGTAAAACTAAAGGGCACCAATAGAAAAATAGGATTTTTTATGTTCAATTGTGTTAAAACCTAAAGCGTAAATATCATTTTTCACCTTAAAACCCGCATTGTGCTTGGTCTGCCACCAAGTTTACATAAAAGGGAGCCAGACATAAAAACATGAGCACCGTGTTTTACTTCAGATTGGTTTGTTTCACCTTATAAAAAAGGCAGACCTCTCAAAATGGAATGACCTCATTTCTCGACATGCAGCTGACAAGTCAACCCCTCCATCTGCAGAGGGACCGAATGCTTTGGGTGATGGGCGCTGGATGCTGTGATTTAGAACGACCATGTGACAGGCTGCCAGACTCGATGGGATTTGTGAGGAGCAAGCGTGAAACAAAGCTTCACCTTTTGAAACTTCAGTTTGATTGACTTCTGCTCCTATTACCCAACACACCTCAGCACGCAGCAAAGACAGAGTGATGCAAAGAAAGAGGTCGCGGGAAGCACAGAGAAAGAGATATGAAGCTCACAGATCTCAGCTTTTCAAAGGTTTTAAAGTCCCAAGTAACTCAGCAGTTTCAAACATCCTGGCAGGCTGCAATAATAGACAGAGACCCTAAAGGTTTTTACCTAAAAAACACACGCTTTGGTGTGTTCCCCTAGCAACACCAACACTCACCTTCACTCTTGCAACAAAACTTAAAACATCCACTTTGTGCAGTCATGATATTGTATTATAAAGTTCCTTAGACATGTTCAACAACTTATAAAAAGTCAGTTTTTAATCTCTGGAAAAGTTTCCCTCACCTTCTTCTCTTCACACTTTAGGATCAAAGACAGCAGGAAGCATCAGCCTGTGCTGAGGCATGTTTGCACCCCCATCTGTCCATTACTGTTGGAAAAATGCACAACAGAACTTTTACCTTTATAGTTATTTATTTGTTTTAGATGCAAACACAGGCACTTACTATCAGCAGACATTCATTTGCTTCTTTTTATGCAGTGTTGTCCCAAAGGGCATCTGGATGACGCCATCAAAGAGTAACTTCTTTTGAACAAAAGCGCTTCACATCAGTCAGATAATCACCGAGCCAATCTGAAGTAATCACTTTTTTATTGTTTACTGTCTCTTATTTGGCGTCTGTAATTAACTCTGCAATCAACAATCAGTCAGATTTTTATAGCCCGTTTTAATTGAGATGCAATCAAAGTGAGATTAACAACACTTTTGACTGTAACATCTGCAGCTTTGATTAAACCTTACCTCTAAATAATTCACTGGTATACAAATGAGTCTTTTACAAGCCTTAAATCTGAATTAAGGCTTTAATAACAGCTCATAAGTCACTAATAACTTTTCTTGTGGTTCCCTAGAGAGTCAAATTGATATTTCTAGCATGTAGGAACAATTTGCTGTAATGAAACACATACATAAGTGTTAACTAATGGTTCTTTACACACTTGTTGGTATTTCACAGTTTGGGGTGTGTTGTCTGGTTTTATTAACTCCTCCTGGAGGCCAAACTAAACAAGGCTTAAGATTTATTCTAGTATTTTTTTATTATTATTATTTCTTGTTTCCAATGTGTTTTGAGTTATTGTAAAATTTGAGCTCAGCAACTCACGCTGGCCATTTTATTAGGTACACTAGTTTGGTAGCTTGTCAACACAAATATCTAACCAGCCAATCACACGGCCTCTAGACGTTGTAAAGAGCTAAGCTCCACAAGTTAGTAAACAAAATCAGGCGTGAGCAGTGTTGCTTTGGGAGACTCTGACATGAAGCACACAGCTTCCTACTCTTCTCCCTGAGCAGCGGTGCTGTTGTGGGCTCCTCTCCCATCAAAGAGCACTCACAGCAGGCGGTCAGTGCTTGTGCTGCTGTTGCAGCTCCTGTTTGAGCTGCAGTCAGAGAAGATGTTTACCCCACTGCATCCAGACTGTTAATGAATTGCTCATGTGGCTGATTCTACCCATGCCAATCAGAGGCTCCCACTAGTAGTAGGTAGGCATGAGAGTGACAAAACTTTAGCCTGCCAATCAGTCCATAGGTGGGTGTGTATGATCGACTTAGCACAAAATGAACCTGAGGGAAGCAGTTGGCTTCGCAAAAACAACGCATGGACAACACAAACCTAGACTCAATAACCCCACCCAGCCCACACCAAGCTGACTGTAGTGTAAATGCCCCATTAGGCCCCAATTCACACGGGATCACCAGAACTGGACCATAAAAGTCTGATAAAAACTTTCCTGGTCTGATGAGTCTGCATCTCAGCTGAAACATTAAGACAGTCGTGTCAGAATTTGGTGTCACCAACATGAAAACCTGGATCCATCCTGCCTGGTATCAATGCTTCAGGCTGTTGCTGGTATAATGGTGGTGGGGCTGTTCTTGTCCCACTTTGGACCACTCAGTGCCACCTGAACTTGGTTCAAACACCACAGCCTACCTGAATATTTTTGCTGACCATGTCATGTGTGTTTGGACCACATGGACCCATCTTCTGATGCTACTTCCAGCAGGATAAAGCACCGTGTCACAAAGTTCAAACTCAAATGTACATCATGGGTGTGTGATGCTGTCATGTCACTATGGGCCGAAACGTCTGAGTAATGTTTTCATCCCCTTGTTGAATCTATGACAGGAGGTATTGAGAAAGTCCTGACAGCTCTTAGTGAGGTGTTCCAAAGAAAGTGGGAGGTGAGTGTATGTTGATAATGTTTCTGCCTCTCTGTAAGACAAAGATTACCGAACAGGGTTGATAGATGGATAGTGTACGTGCATTGACTTTAGCTCTTTTCCTCCATGTTGGCTCTGTGCTGTGGAGATATCGCTGGAGGCCCGATGCTCCAAACACATACCAAACTAATCACAGGAGTTCTACACAGATAGTAGTTTGTATCTTCAAGGCAAAACCAGTGAATTATTTTCCTTGTATGTGTGTTTTTCCCCTCCCTCCTCAAAAAAGGGCCCTGTGGGATGGATGTGATGAGATGAATCACACAGAAGGCAATTTATCCTCCGTTTGAACCATTACGTTCATTTAAGAAACCAAACAGCCCGAAAGCAGATTGAGAAAGAAGTGAGAGGAGAAGAAATCATGAGAGGGCTATAGATCCATTTTGATTCCAGCTCCACCCTGACTGGATCTGATTAAAGATTTGTGTACAGTATTTTATTAGCGCTCTTCAAAGCCTGAAGGACTAATGCACAGAACCTAATGAATTATCAGAAGATGAAAAGGAAGAAGGGAGTGTGTTATTTAGAGCTGTAGTTGCCTCACACTCCGATACGAGGTGAAGATGAGGGGAGCTTGAATACGGCCGAGGGCGGCTGACGCCTGGGTTGTTGATCAGCACTGGAGGGCATTCCATTCCCAGCAATCAGCAGCTGCAAATAGACATTTAATCCCCTCTCAGCTCTCCTGAAGGCGGCTGCTGCCTGACACCGTAGCTGGCTACGCCACACACACACGTGTGAGAGAAACTCACAAAAGCATCGGGCGTTCACGGGGCCCCGGCAGGTTTTCTTCCAGAATTTACAATGACTGTGATGATTTGTTTTGAAAATGTCACAGCCACTAATTGGGAGGGAGCACACAGAGAACATGCTGTTAGCAAACGTGGGATATACTCCTCTGGAATTCAGTGACTGAGAAATCCATTTTGATTAAATAACACACACCGCTGTGTGCCTGCTACGCTGGTAGGAGGCTCTACTGTGGGTAACTCAGCTTTTCACATGATAGATAATCGAATTTCACAAACTAATAATGCGACCTCTTTGCTAACGTGGTTTCGTTGCTTTCAACTCTGCTGCCACACAACCTTTTCCTGAAGTGGATCAAGTGAGGACTGTGTCTGAATCAGGTGACCAGAGTTTGGGTGTGATCTTTGAGTCGGTCTGCAGGCAAAGAACCCCTCACACCTCTTCATCTGCCTCGCTCTAATTTGATTAATCTCTTACTTTAGCTGTAAACACACCGTTTCTGTTATGTCAAAGGACCAAGCAGCAAGCCCAAGCTTCTGTGTGCTGATGTTTTCAGCTTGGATGTCACGGAATAAAGTGAAAGTAAATAAAGGACGTCACTTCTCTCTATAAACACGATTAGTGGGAATTTTGACAGCAAAAACATGATTTCAAAGTTAGGGGTTTTTCTTTAATTAAATTTAGTTCTAAACAATCACAACAGAATTTAGAAAAGTATATTTTTAATAAAAAAACACATTTGAACTCCCTGTTGGACATCCAGGCTCCTGTAGCAGCTCTTCTCTACTTTTATCACAGCTCTGTCTTCTTCATGTAGAAAATGTGATCAACTGGTGTCGTCTGAATGTTTCTTTGATATATTGCTTTAAATGGGACCTAGAATGTAAACCAACATTTTCCTTGTTGTTGTTGAATAAAGACAGCTTGGGTGGTCAAAAGTAGCATGCCAAAAAGTCAAAGCCATGTTTGACCTACTTTTTATGTTAATTAGAAAGTTGAAAAAGGCGAGAGAAAAACTTCTGATCTGAGAAAACCTTCCTTAACACGTCATAAGGGGGAGCCCTTCCTCCTCAAACCTGCATGTCTCCAGTGTCTGAGGCCTTCTGGGGAAACCAACCAATCAGCAGGCAGCTCATTATCATATTCATGTCCTGGCCGAGTGGGCGGGGTAAACAGCTCAAGGCTGGTTTAGGGGTTTTAGAATGGCCTGTATCAGGGCTCCTGGGACAATGAAAGCCAAAGGAACATTTCTTATGCTTTTCAGAGGCTCAAAGCTGTTTTAGATTGTTGATTAACTGCATTCTAGCTCCACTTTAAGGTATAAATATTTTATGGTAGAATATGTTCATTCTAAAAAGATAAAAATTCAGTTTGGTCTCAGAATTTATCCATCATGAATAAACGGCACAACTTGGACACCTGCTGGAGCAAATTGGTAACTGAATTCTCTTTAAAATGTGAACCCTGGATTTTTTTTTCTCTTTGAGATCTTCTGTCATAAAACGTTATGCTTTTAAGAAATTTGGCTTAAGTGGACACAGTGAGCCACACCACAGTGTTCCTGATGTGATCACGGCTGAAAGGGAGAAATAAATTCAATAGGCTCCATAAATTAATGAGAGTAGTGATAAAGACGTATGATTTGAATACAGACTTTGATTTATGTTCATATAGGTAAGAATCTTCCGTGATTTGTTCACACGAGACAGGTTTTAAATCAGTTAGCGCCTTCAAACACCTAACATTATTTTTATTGTTTTTGGCTCTATGTTAGATGTTTCTCCCTTATATGAAATCACCTTTCTCCATTTCTATAAATCAGATCAAATAAACATGAAGACTAGCTGCTTGCTGTGGCGTCTCACTTGAAAAATCTGTTTTCTTAACCCTGTGGCATCCAGGCAACACCGACTAAACAAAGGAATGAATAATTTATTATTGTCAGGAGGAGTGTGTTTACTTTCAGTGTTCTTGAGGGCTACACGATTCACAATAACTACAAGTAGCTTACTGATTGAAGACAAGACTTCTGGCCAACGAAACGTAAATAGTTTGCATTTCACTGTAAGGCTGTGGTGAATATAAGTTTGTATTATGTACAGCTTGAAATGACTCATTATTGCTAACCAGGAGGAGATGTTGCATATAGAGCCAACAGTCTTACAGAAAGGTTAAGAAAAGTAAAGAAGGAGCTAGTTCTGTGCTGAAACTTGCACTTCTTCAGAAACATAACCGTTCATATTGTTTGTGTGCATAAACACCACTTAGGTTCTTGTCTCCTTTGGGCAAAGCTACAAGATGCTGCTACAATGGGGCTGCAGACCCCAGACACTTTCAGAAAATAACAAGTTTGTGTGTTTTACTGAATAGCTTTTGGAGCCAACTCAGTTAATAATGGCCATGGCATAAACATGGCTATACAACTCAAATAATGACATACAGGTTGTAGAAACAGAGTCGTTTACAAAACACTCCAAGATTGCATGAAGTTGTGCAATACTGTGTGAGATCGGTCCTATAGTATTATTTTTAAAATTTGACCAAATGTCTATAATTCTGATAATGAAGGTGGTAGATGATACCAATATTCTTCACTGAAGAGCAGGCCTTTAGTTGTTTTCTGAGCCTTTCTGAGGATCCTACTTTTGATAAAGAAATAAAATAAATAAAAACTATTTCCAACACATTATTGACACTAGACTGAAGAATGGTCACTATTGCATGACACCTTTATTAGTCTGTGAGCATCTTGATGTTAAAATTTTCATGCTCTAAATCAATGATTCTAATGAGAAACAGTTCGTTGTGTTAAATCAGAACATGCCTCTATACATGAGAGAGAAATGGACCTACCTCTCCATAAACAGAGATGCACACTTTTTTCTAAGTGGCCACTGGAGTACAACAGTTTTAAGTCCTAGTCGAGCGTTGGCCGGTGTTTTCGGGGCAGATAATTAAATTTACTTCACTCATATCTGAGGCAGTGAGTCAGTACCCTCAACACCAGTACTTCTCTGTACTTTAAAAGGAGTATCCATATTCCTTTGTCAGAATATTCCATTGTCGTACCAATCCCCAAGTCTCCAACAAGCTTCCAGAGGCAAATCGGATCTCAGCAAAAGCCTTTGTAATTACTGGGAGCTGAATGGGTGACTACATCACAAATCCACAAGACCAGCCAGCGTCACATTCCATCTGTCTTAAGCCTGCTTCCAATATTTCACATTCCTCATGAGGAAGTGGTGAAATAGGGAACGCCACCATCATTTTCAAGGGCTTAAACATTTTGGACATGCCTTCTATCCATTCCTTAAAGCGTAGTTTATACTTCTGCAGAGACACTCAGTGCCATTATACATTGACGCAAGGGCTCTATGAGAGGCACGCAAGGAAGGGCGGAGTAGAACCCAATTTTTACCTATTCGTCAAACACAGCGGAGAGCGTAGGTCTGTGGTGGGTCAGGCCAGAGCGTCGGCGTAGGTGGAAGGTCTGCCCACCAGTGTCGATGCTGTCTTCTGTGCTCCACTTGAATTCTTTGTAACAAAAACAGTTCCACCTCAATGAAAACTGCTCTCTGTCAGCCATTGCTTCTTGAGTGGGTTGGTGTTTACAAGCTTTTTTATTGAAACTTTATTTAACAAAATAGGAACAATGACAAATTCCAATATCAATACATGCAATCTCAAATTTTATCTAAATTCACACCTCCAAGATATCTGCGTTTACAAGCTGACGTAAATAAACTGCCATCGACCAGAGACGTCACTGCTATGGTCGGCACCCCCGCCAGAAAAGGTCTACGCCCCCTGTGGTCCTGGTGTTGTCCATGTTTGAATCACAAAAGGAAAATGTCTCCATCAATTCGTGTGCATGTGAGTGCAAATGTGCTGACGGAGAAGTATAAAGTAGGCTTTACCCATCCATCCGTCTGTCCATCTTTACTCTTGCTTCGTCCTTTTTAGACATTTCAGTAGATTGTAATAATGTCTTTAGCTCGTACTCCAACATGTTAATTGTGAAGAACCTGTTCCACATACAACGAAGGTTCCTAAAACGCCAATCAGGAGTCAAATTAAAATAAAACATAAAACTTTTACATTAAATTAAACTCTTGATAATAGACATTGTTTAATTCCTTAATGCCCAATAACAAAGAACAGATGCACAAGCTTTTCCCAAAGGTTTCTGGTACAGCCTCCGGTGCAGCTCTGACTAGACTTGAGGACCACTGCAGCAAAATAAGACAACTGCTTGGTTAGGTCACCTGAGCCAGATCTGTTTGAGCTCAACGTGGAACCTAATAAAAGCCTGTAGAAGCCACCAGACATTTCTAATGCCATCAGCATGCCTGTAAAAATGCTCTTAGTCCCTTGTGACGGGGTAATGGCAGTATGTGGCCTTGTTGGTCCACCGTAATGGGCTCATGATGTCATCACGGATCACAGAGAGGCCAGCGATCTTAAAGGCCGGCTTTGTTTAAAGGAAAAACGAGCTTCTTCCAGGGAATCGCATTACTATCTCCCAGTTCCTACTGTATCAGCTGGGATTGCAGGGATGGGAGTTTGTGCCAGAAGAAATAAGTGGGGAAGTTAATAACCAAAGGCACTTTAACATGGTCAGGCTTATTGAATTTGTTCACTGATTGGTTGAAATGCCACGTTGGCCTGTAGTAATAGCTGATGTTTTCCTTTTGCTTGGAACCAAACAGGTTTTCAGCAGGACTTTCTTTTCTCGAGTAGTTTTAGTCATCATCAGTGACCTGGACCTGAGCACTGACTCGTCAGCATGACTCAGCATTGATATTTGACAGGAGCATTAGAATTTATTAAGAGATCTGTTGGATTTGAATGAATACATCATGGATGCTTTTGCCTCTGCCTCTTTAATCCTCAGTCGTATTTTTTTCTCCGTCTGTTTTAGTTTGAAAAATGATTGTCAGATTAAAATTTACTCCCTCTGTAATCTCTAAATAGAAAGCAGGTTTTACCACTTCATGCTCGGTAAGTAAGTAAGTAAGTAAATTTTATTTGTATAGCACTTATCACAGAAAAAGAATCACAAAGTGCTTCACAAGGATCAACAAAACAAAAGATAGTCATCATAAAATGATCTTAAAACAAAACAACAGAATATCATAAAATCATTAAAAATCAGAAAACAGAAAGTCATAAAATTATAAAAATGATAAAACAAATGAAAGATTATTATAAATACAAGTTAGAAAAAACGAATAAAACATAAAAGATTTAAGTAAAAGCAGTTTTAAACAAAAGGGTCTTCAGCTGCTTTCTAAAGGTGACCAGACTGTCAGTAACACGTAGGGATAAAGGAAGTTCATTCCAAAGTCGGGGTGCAAAAGCCTGGAAAGATCGATCACCTCGACTTTTATATCTGGTCTTTGGAATTTCTAGAAGGTTCTGGTTGGTGGACCTGAGGGCTCGGGTTGGAGCGTAAGGCTTTAACAGTTCAGTAACATAAGGAGGAGCTTGGCCATGTAGAGCCCTGTATGTTAAGGATCCTAAATTGAATTCTAAAGTTAATGGGTAACCAGTGCAGAGACATCAGAATAGGAATGATGTGAGCTCTTCTGTTTGCTCCAGTTAGGAGCCTCGCTGCAGAATTCTGGACCAACTGAAGGCGGTCAAGGGCTTTTTTGTTAAAACATGTGAAAAGGGTGTTACAGTAATCTAGACGGGAGGAGATAAAGGCATGGAGAACCATTTCAAGCTCATGTTTTGACACCAACCTTCGCAGTTTGGAGATATTTCTCAAGTGATAAAAACAGTTTCTGACCAGCGTTTTTGAGTGGCCTTCAAGAGACATTGATTGGTCAAAGACAACACCCAAATTTCTCATGTTTGACTTGACAGCAGAAGCTAAATGACCAAGTTGTTGACTAATCAGAGGAGCCATGCTCTCAGGGGCAATGATCAGACATTCAGTCTTTTCAGAGTTTAACTGAAGGAAGTTATCTTCTAGCCAACTAGTGATCGCTGATAGGCACTCTAGTAGTTCAGCCAGTTTATGGAGCTCAGATTCCTTAAAGGAGCAGTACAGCTGAATGTGATCTGCATATAGGTGATAAGAGACATTTTGAAAAGCATCAATTATCTGTCCAAGAGGGTGTATATATAATAAAAAGAGGAGTGGGCCTAAAACAGAGCCTTGGGGTACCCCACAGAACAGGTTTGTGGAATCTGACATGATTTGGTTTATACAGACACTGAAACTTCTGTTAGAAAGGTACGATCTGAACCAGTCTAGAACAGTTCCAGAGATTCCCAACGAGTCATGAAGTCTGTTAATTAAGGTGCTGTGATCAACAGTGTCAAAAGCTGCAGAAAGATCCAAGAATACTAAGACTGTAAATTCCCCGTTGTCTGCAGCCATCATGATGTCACTGGAAACTTTAAGCAAAGCTGTTTCTGTTGAATGATTTTTACGACAACCAGATTGGAATTTATCAAAGTTGTTGTGAATTTCCAGAAAAGTAATCAGTTGATCGGCCACGACTTTTTCTAAGATTTTAGAGATAAAGGGCAATTTAGAAATGGGTCTGTAATTATTAGGCTGAGAGGAGTCCAAACTGGGTTTTTTCAGGTTCAACAACAGCATGTTTGAAAACAGAAGGTACAGAGCCAGATTGGATAGATAAGTTAATAAAATCCACAATGCATGGGCCAATTTAGTCAGAGACCTTAAGAAGCAAAGTGGTTGGGAGAAAATCAACAGGACAGGAAGTTGGTTTCATGTTTTTCTGAATGAGACAAATGTCCTGGAAATTTACAGCAGTAAAGAAGGACCATGATTGGGAGGGAGGTGGCTGGATGGGAGAATGGGAAGAGGATGGGGGTGAAAAACTTGCCCTGATATTTCTGATTTTATTCTCAAAGAATGCAAGAAAGTTGTTACAGTCAGACCTTGAGAATACAGGCATGTGAGGTGAAACAATCTGGTTTATGGTGTCGAACAAGACTTTAGAATTATTTTTGTTTGAGGAAATCAGCTGAGCAAAGAAAACAGCCCTGGAGTTTGTGATCATCTCATTCAGAGATGTTATGAGTTCCTTAAAGTGCAGCCTATGAACCTCTAATCTAGTTGACTTCCAACGCCTCTCAGCTTGGCGGCATGTCCTTCTGAGACTATAAATATTTTCATTCATCCAAGGACTTTTTCTTCTGTGAGACCCAGTGCTTTGTCTAACCGTAGCCACATTATCTAAGATACAAGAACATTGCTGATTAAGGGAATGGATAAAGGAGTTTGGATCATCACCATGAACTAAGCTGCTGTCAAATAATGCAGAAAATCTATCCACTGCTGACTGATTAATGATGCGTCTGTCTGATTTCAGTTTGTGAGGGACAGGATCAATGATAGACTGGACATTAAAGAGAATGCAGCTGTGGTCACTCACATGAAACTCTTCAACATGTAAATGGTTGATGTTTAGTCCTAAAGAAAACACCAGATCCAGAGTATGACCCATTTTATGTGTGGGGCCTGAAACGTGCTGTTCAAAGTTAAAAGACTCTGTAATAGATATGAACTCTACTGCTGTGCTACAAGCAGGGTCATCAATGTGTAAATTAAAGTCACCAAGAATTAAAACCTTTTCTAGCAGCATTTATTTCTTCTGTAGTTCAGCAGAGAGTCGCTGTATATCCTCTTTAAGGTTCTCGATCTTTTTAATTTGTTTAAAAAACAACGGATCATTGTGGGGCAGAAGCGGGGAGAGGACAGACATTCAAAATAGCTTCAAGGTTGCAGAAAGCTTACGCTGTAGCTGAGCCGCCTCTGTCGGATCCGAAAGATTTGTAGTCCAACTAAAAGTCCAAGAAATCCAAAAAAAATCTCCAGAAACATAGAAATCATGAAGGTCCAACAAAATCCACAGAATCCAGCAATCAGTCACAGAAAAAAACAGGTTTTTAGAGGAATTAAGGCACAAAGAGTAGGGAGCTGAAATAGACACGTCCGCAGGCTTCTTGGTACGCTAACAGAGAAATCCAAATCCTCCTACGTCGAGCTTTACAAACTCTTACATGGCATGTGCTGTGTATCTTTTTTATATTTATAATATATATAATCTAAAAATCTTACCGGACATCTGCTTCACAGAAAATAAGAGTCAAGCACAGTTTATGACAAATGCTACAGGGAAAACCTTTGCTGTAACTGTAAGAATAAGAGGTCTTGCAACAGTACCTGATGTTATTCTTTGTTCTTTTTCATGTCTACAAGGAAAAATGAACAAATTTAGTCTGGAGACATTTTACTTCTGCAGCTTGAGTGCAGCTTAATTCATCAAAAGAAATTCAGCATTTGGAGAAAGAACAAAACTCTTCCATAAAGCATGTCTGTTCTTTAGAGCCACTTGACATTTTCAAAATGGACAAAATTTATACTATTGCAATTACCATCAATACTTCAGAGTGTTATCTATAATTGTTAGTCCTCGCTGAATTTCTTTCTTGCGTTTTATGGACGAGCTGGATTATCACAAATTGACGGGGCCTAGCTGCAACTTGGAATCTAAAGGATTTCTAAGTGATTTGAGACAAGATGGGTGCATTTATCTCTGGGAAATAACATCTTTTGCCTAGAACAAGACAAGGAAGTTATAAATTTGAGCATATTATAGAGAAAGTGGAAAAAGAAAAAAGGAAGAATGTGAGAATAAAACATTAGTTGTAATGCGAAGACGTAAAATCGTTTTTCATGTTGTGTCCTTCCCCTTCATTTCATCTTTTCACCATTATGGGATCTGCTCTGCTTCATTAATGCTCCCTTCTCTCATTCTGCATTTATTCTTAATCTTTTTTTTTCTTTCTTGCTCCTGTTGTGTTCTCTCACTTCCCACCCTACACTAAATTTCCCTTCTGCCTCTCATTATCGGCCCTTTCCCCCCATTTTCCATGGATGCCGGGGATAGTGAACAAGCCTTCGCTATCAAGACAGAATGAGCGTGTTCACTAAAGCACTGATTCATCAGAACAAAGGGAGGCAGAGGGAACAAAGGGGGAGAGATGTATGATCACAGGGAGAGAGAGGGAGATGCTGGAGAGTACTCTTGAATGTCTTTGGACTGTAAACCCCTACAGCTTCCTTCTCCTCTGGCTCTATTTTTCCTAATAGCCTCTTGGGCTATTTCTGGGTCCTTTTTTTAAATAGGAGGTGGGATGTAGTGAATACAGTGAAGAGAGGGTGGAGGGAGCATTAGTGTGAGTGTGTATGGTGGTGGAGGTGGGGTGGGGTATTTGGCCCTGCCGAGGCAGTGAATAAGCACTCTGACTCACAGCAGGATCAGTGGTGGTGGCAACAGGGCTCAATGTGTGTGTGTGTGTGTGTGTGTGCATGTGTGTGTGTGTGTGTGTGTGTGTGTGACTCTCCGTTGCCACTGGAGACACAGGGAGAGATACGGACGCACACACACTCCCTCAGAATGTAGAACCTCTAAAGCTGATTAGTCAAACTTGTGATTTCCAATTTCAAACCCGCAACACAAATCCCAGACTTAATATTCATGCTGAAGCAGTTAGGGCTCCTCTCAGCCCCTCGCAGCTGAAAGGCTGTGAGTTAGGCGGTGTGTGAGTTCGGCGTTGGGGTGTTGCCTTTTAATCAGCTTAGGAGGAATATCAAGAACTAAAAAAGAGGAAGGTGACAGGAAAGTAATATTTATGACAATAAATAATCATGTAGGTTGTAAACACGCACACAGGTTCAGCATGTTTACCTGCTCTTCATGGCTCTGGTGCTGCTGTCATAAAGTCATTATTATTGGGTGAGTAGATCCCCTATAGCTAACAGCTGTAGTGTTGCTTAAAATTAGGTAAGTCTGAGACGCTATAGAGGACATCTCTTAACCTAACTTTTTACTATGGTAGTCTATTTATAGTTAGATATCAATACTTACATTTTAAAGTAAGAGTAAAGATAAATGATCAAATAAAGCTGTTGACTTTACAACCAGTGCCCCATACTCAATCATATGATGAAGCCACGCTCCACTCCTCCATCCATGTCGTCTCCCATTTAGTGCGATTGCCTGGAGGTGAACGACCCAAACTGACTAAAATGTCCTCTTTAATAAAAATGTTGACAGCGTGTCTTTAATATTGTTTGAGTGTGTATTTGTGTGTGTGATCCTGATTCTGAGCCAACGGTATGCTTTTCAGAGAGCACACGCATCATAAATAGGATTACAGCCATCTCTGACAGATGTCATTTCTGTTTTAGCGAAGATGATTTCAGCCGAGCCAGTGTTGGTTTGACTCAACCATCTGTGTCGTTTGACCTTGTAATCAAGATGGCGTGCTGTGTCATCGTCCCTTCATCGTGTGGTCAGCTAGACTGATGGGAGACAGAATGAGAAATACATTTAATGAATGAGATCTTATCATTTCAAATGCTTGCAGATACATGGGGAGGAAAAATAACTGAATCAATGAATATTGGTTTTGCATAAAATAAAAAAAAGTAATGTCCTGGACTTTAATGTCAACTAGTTTAAAAACACCTGGACATCATTTCAAGATTTTTTTTCTTGCTTTAGTGTACTGGTGATCTAAAAATTCCAGCTCCATATCTCTGCCCATCTTTGCATGAAATCAGATTTACAATTTGATTTAAAAAAGAGGGTTCCACAGTTAATCTGAGTAGATTAGGTGGCTGATTGAGCCTCTTTCTCTTTGCAGCTCTTAGATGTTTCCATGATCCAGTTGAACCCAGACAGTGTCTGTGTAGGAGTCATTTTAGCCAGCTCTACTTGATTTTTGCATTCACTTCCTCTTTGTTGGGTTGTTGTGTTCACTAACTTTTTCACTTATTGGATTAACTAGTCCACTGGATCAAAGTCTGTACTCTGTGGTGGCTACTTGTCCTTTGTTTATGATTGCAATGACCACATCCATCAAGTGGCTTGCAGAAATAAAAAGTCATTGTCAAAATACAAAAGGAAGCAGTCTTTAAAAATGTGGCCAACCAGACAAAATCAGGACCAGCTTTTTTAGTGGATTCAGTAGAAGTTAGATTTAAAGGCACATTTAGTAGTTTTACTTGCTAGAGTCCATTATTAATTTACAAAAAAAAGGGTTTTAAACTAGCTGGTAAAGAGATGGTGAAAGTCTACAAAAGAACTAAGATCAACTGAGAACAATAGAATTCAGAGAGACAAGTGGACCTCCACCCCGAGAGTCCAAGAGCAATAACAGCGATGAGCGCTTCATCCTCCCACACCTCCCCGTCGAGGCCACAGCCGTATGCTCCCATCCCATCATTCATCCTCCATGACAGAGCACGGTGAGGTGTTTCCAGTCGTCAGCACACTCCATAACTCAACCCCTCTTCTCCAGAGAGGTGCTCCTTCAACTCCCCCCACCCGCCTGAGCCCTCATCACTCCCATCAGTCTGTCTTTAAAACAACCATCAGAGATACACGACACAACAACCTGCAACCTTCCCATAACTCTTCACTTATCTGCCAGGCTCGCACACCCCTGGGAAAAGAATGAAGTGAACATGTGGAAGGGCTTGTTCCTCAAGGAGACTTTAGGGAAAATGGCAGCAATAGAGTCTAGAGGCGATAATTCACCTGACCGGCGCCGTGATGCTATGACACAGTTATTATCCTTATAAATAGAGCTGCCACTGTGTCATTATTGCTCACAAGCATGAGGCCATCCCTTTTTGCTTTTTATTTACTTATTTCTTTGCAACCAGCTTTTATCTTGAACCGGTTCTTTTTTCATGTTTCACACAAGGAGGACAATTGATGCTTGTGTCTAAAGTAGTTTGTGATTTGTTTTCTGTTCTTTTTCTTTTTCTCTGACTCAGAATAATGACACACACACACACACACATGCACACACACACACACACACACACACACACACACACACACACACACACACACACACTGGCACTTTTCCAGGACATGGATGTTAATTAGGTGGCTCTGTGCCTGTAGCGTGCTGACAGGAAGTAAACACAAAACCGGCTTTCATGTGTCAACTTTGTTTTCTACAGGTTTACTGATTCGTGTATAAAACTGTTCACAAGATCTGAAACAACACACCATTAAATAGAAGTTATCAGGTGTTTTTATTGGTTTCCACTGAGTTTAACACAGTTAGGTCCAAACAAAGCGTCTCTTAATCTCACACATTATAACAAATAAAACATTTAATACCATTTATCAGTGATGCATCATGTATTTAATCCTAAAAAAGTTGTGAAATAATCTCAGTTTACCACCTTTAATAACGAGCTCAGATAGCTGTCTGTGTTGCCCAACCCTGGTCCTGGAGGCACACCGTCCTGCATTTTTTGATGTGTTTCTACACCAACAGAATAAGTTATCTCCGTAGACCTGTCTTCAGCTTTTGCAGAAGCCTGGTAATTATACATCAGCTTAAATTAGGTGTGTTCAAGCATGAAAACGTGCCCTCGAGACCAGGATTGGGAAATACCAGCCCACGTCATCAAGAGCTCCAACCGAAGTTTGGGTTGGCCCCAATAAATAAATAAATAAATAGTTCTATGCCGTTCAGAATATAAATAAGATGTGGCTAGTTCAGATTTAACAGTAGAAGTAATTAGGCTGCTAATGAAATGATCCCAAAACAATACCCAGCCTCTCTGCTTAGGCTGCTGCCCCTGCGACCCGACCCCGGATAAGTGGATGATAATGGATGGATGGATACTCAGCATGTCTAATGTTGTAGTTAAGACTTACTGTATTGACCTGTAGCAGGGGTCTGCAACACTGGCCCAGCTGTGTGAAGCATGCACAAGACAAATAGATACTGTTACCTCTACTGAATTAGGGATGAAAACGATCTAACAATCTAAACGGCATTGAAATCAAGATGCATCTTTCTTAGAAAGCTTCCTCACTCTCTTCTTCACCACGGACATGTCTAATGTGTTCTAAAAAAGACTAGACAGACTACCCAACCTTCTTTTATGTCAGTCTGATACATCTATGCACATACTGCAACATGTTTGCGTGGAAAGTCTTCTAGTGCGACCTTTTTATATGTTATATTGCCAATTTGAATAAAAATATTACTCAGATTGAACTCATTCTTGTTCAAAGCTCCAAGAGGCCCCTTCATACCAGGAATGAAGAGTCTCTTATGGCTCCAGAGCTCCAGGTTCACAGCTGTTTCCAAATATTTATATACTGATTGATCAGGAGGGTATTATATGCATAGCACATTGTAAAAAGGTGTTCTGATTCTGAATAATTACATGTCCAGTTATGCACTTCATTGTGTTGGATGCATGTAATTACTCCAATTGGTCCATCTTGTATGAAAACAGTCTGGATAAAACAGATGAGTGACCAGATGAATGATCTGGATCCATCATTGTTGTATCCCACTGATTCTTAGGTGTTCAGAACTTTAGTGTTTTTAATATTTTAGGATTTGATGGATATAAACGTCTTCTGTACACTGGTCCAGTTGTGTTCAGTCCTCGTCCTTGAGGCTCACTGTCCTGCATGTTATTGTCATTATCATTCATCATTATCTACTAGCTAAATTACCTGTTCATCATGTTCCAAGTTTAGCAGAAGCCTGTTAATCACCCATTGATTTAATCCAGATTAGTAAAACAGACAGTACAGTAGCCACTACTGCTCTGAGTTCTAGTTCTGTAGCGTTCCACTGCACAGATTTCTCTACTGTGTGCATGAATGTTCTGTTTAGTAACCTACTTCCTATGAACATGTCTTTACCCATCAGCATCATCAGAGACTAACAGCAACCTTTCCTTGTAATGCAAAAGACAGCCGTGATACAGGAAGCAGGGAATCACCGGTAACGATGTAGGTTATATATTCTATAGTGCATAAACACCAGCACACACACACACACACGCACACGCATCAGTGCCCACACCAATATTAAATTACCCTGTCTGGTAAACACTTTGAGTGCGGACCATTTTGACGTTTGAACTCGCAGTTCTAATTTAGTCCAGCATTAAATTACCCGCAATTACCTTTTCAGCTCCGCTGTAGTGCTTTTTCACTGGCAGCCCTGTCACCTCATCCTCTATGCTGCTCTCTCCATCTCACTTTCTCTCCTAAGAACACACACACACACACACACACACACACACACACACACACACACACACACACACACACACACACACACACACACACACACACACACACACACACACACACACACACGGAGGGCAGCTTCAGTGCCCTTAGGAATAGCTGTCAATCACCCATCAGGCACCCAGGTCAATTTGCCAGGCTGCCAAATGTGTTGTATCAGTGTGCTCCTGGTGTCAAGAGCCCTCATTATGGGCCAAAGGCTAAACCAAGGAAGTGAACGAGGCTTTCCTCTTCATTATTTCCAGTCCCCCATGACCCTCTAACCTCTGTGTGCCTCCCCCTCATACCTGAGCGTAACAACACTACAACCTTTAACAAACCAAACTGGTTTAACCCTGTTTACCTGCAGGCGATTGTCCCGCTGCTGCTTCATGTGAATCCACTCCTGCTTCTAGCTCCCTCTTTCTTACCCACCCTTTTTTCTGCTTTTCTTCTGTTTCCCTTCCAAATGCCCCGAGGAGCTTGTGAAAAGAAAAGTATTTGACAAGCGGCCGTAGAGGAGTCTTTTTCCAACGTGCGCTCTGCATGGTGCTGACTGCTTCCTGTGTTTAATTGTCAGTGGGAGCAAACCCAGTCCTCTTTTAGATGTCAAAAGCTCAGCCGGCCTTGAAACTGGTCAATTCGTTGTGCAGGGGATGCCATTTGGGAGAATTCTTATAAAAGAAACATCAGTTGCAGCAGAATCTGCTGAACAAATGTTCTATCAGGTGAAGGGGATTAAGTATTTAATTTTCTACCTGGGTTTGTTTTTAATCAGTTTGATCAGTAAATCCAGCCTGCGGCAGGTGGAGCGCCTTGTTGTTTGCAAGATAGCATGACGGTGGAATCTTATTGGCAGCAAAAATATTGTTCCCTCCACATTATTAATTCACAAATCAATTAAGTGCCGTTGCAGCATCTGTCTGATGAATGGCTCGAAATTACCCCGTAGGTGTAACAGAGCCGTCCTCCTTTATCTACCTTTCCACCCTCCTGTGTGCAGGGCAGGTGGACTGATGTGAGCCTAGATGGCTCTTCCACACATTAGCCTAATGCATTTAAGCTAATTATTGATTTTAGTTTTGCCTCCATGCAATTCACAGCAGATAGTGGCCCGTGAGAGAGAAAAGTCCCTGATTTGTGGCTAGTTTAGAGGAAATGAATAGAAGTCTTCAGCGAAGGAGAACAGCATTTAAAGCATCATTTATTTTCCCTTTTTACTCCCATAAGTCTGAGCAGCAGGGTTTAATAATATTTGGGACATACATACTGAAGAGTAAACAAGGTTATCTGGAGACCTTGATGGCTTTACCTCACCAATGGCACCAATGTTTGTCTGTCCATCTTATCAGAAAGCAAATGAATCACATCTGTGTGTGAATTAAATATCGACCTTGCTGTGGGTTTGGGTAAAATGTGGAAAACATCACTTAGTAAATGTAATTCTACGTCCTAAATGCAGCTAAAGTTACATTTAGTCAAAAGCTGCAGAATCACACTTCCATGAAATTAATATAACTTTTTAAAATCAAATAAAAATATTTCATCTTTTAATAGAGTTCCTTTAAGAACATTTATCATATTGAAGTAAAACAAATATTTATTTATTTTATCTCATTAATTTTCATTATGAATCATCAGTAACTGCTGATTGATTTTTTTCTTGCTTTATAATGATGAATAAATAAAAAATAATAATTAAATAATAATAATAAGGTTGTGACTTTTATTTCTTATACAGATTTATATATTTAAATTCATTTCACATTAGGTGTATTATCCTACATTTATTCTTTTTCCATTTTAAGACATTCCAAAATGAGAGAATATCCTAGTTTTCCATGTAAATTAAATGTTGTTAAAGTTGGAACTTATAAGATTTGTTTCTGAAATGAATTCCTGTAATTCCAACACATTTCTGAAAAGTGAAGCAATTGGAAGAAAAGGAAAACTTTTAAATTCATCAAAAACTCCTATGAAACATTATCAGTAGGGTTTTATTGTGGTTAAGAACTCCACTCTCTAAAAAGTTTCTGTGTATCTTCAGGCCGGTGTGTGTTTGAGAATGTCAAGTAGCTTATCCCGACGCTGGCCCACTCCTCCGTTTGTGCCAGCGCTGGACTAAACAGCCCTGCATGTAAAGTCCTCCCCTCATGGATAAGCCCCATTCAGTCCGACATGAGGTGCTTGACCAGGAAGGGAAGGAGAACAAAACAGGAAGTGTAGCGGGAGAGAGTCAAAGAGTCGAGAGCCTTCTTAAAGCAGTTAGGAGACAAGCTAATCCCTCTCTCCTGCCAGGTGCTGAGAGAGGAGATAACTCAGGAGACAATGGAAACCACCAGGCTTCTGTGTGTGTGTGTGTGTGTGTGTGTGTGTGTGTGTGTGTGTGTGTGTGTGTGTGTGTGTGTGTGCGTGCGTGCGTGCGTGCGTGCGTGCGTGCGTGTGTGTGTGTGTGTGTGCGTGCCAGGTTGAGTCTGGATGGGGGGGTTAGAGGACTAACAGGAGTCAGTGAGGGAGGGTGAAGCCTTGGATCTTGTTTTTACAGGACTAACTAGGATCAGTGGCTCGCTGACGGTTCCTGTCACTCGCCACACGGTGACGACGGCTCTGAGGGGCCTCAGCTCAATGAAAGTGACAGAGGTGAAAGTGACCGGCCATGGCTTAAAGGTTTGCTGATGGATTCCTGTCTACTGGAGAGGGAAGATGCTTTTACTTAAAACTCAAATGAGTGCAACGACAAAGCTGAAAATATTTTGCATGTATGAAACTAAAAATTGCACGTCAGATTTTTTTACACCAGTCATTGTGCATAACGTTAAATTTTAATGTTTATAAAAACTAAAAAGACTGAAAACCCTGAGCTCTTACAGTTTAGAAATAGGTTGTCAGATATGATGCATGTGGCGTTTCAGGGTTAATAACATTTAAAATAGGTTTTCTTTTTCTCAAACTTTATTAGACTGCATTTGGATGCAAATAAAGACTTCATTTATATTTTCATCTGACATTTTATGACTTAATAAATTTTAGATAAACAAAGTTAGTAAAATAATAAGAATTAGACTGTACATCTGACCTATTCTCTGAGGATGACCTCCATCTAACCTACATAAGATGGTAAATCTGCAGGAAGTGGTTTAATTGTGTCTCCATAGGAGCTGTCATCCTTGATTCATTTCTAAAACCCTGATAAAAGTGGAGAACAGCGAGTTTCTCTGGCTACCTCGCCACCCACACACATGCTTTCACATATAAAACAGCCTCCATTGTGAATTCTGTTTCTTTTCTGTGCCGTGTTAAAACTTTGCTGCAGAACTCAGCGCTCTACCTTTTCAGAACGAGACCAAAGAGAACGCTGTCTCCATGTTTTGTTTAGCCTTTTATATTCATATCTGAATTGCCATCAAAAGTGTCAGATTACAGGCAAGTCACTTATTCTGTTATTTTTTGCTTTGACCCAGATTCTCCTGTAGGTTTTATTTATTTATTTTTCACCTACCTGGAAATAATTTATCAGTCAACTGTTGAGAACTTTTGCAGAGAAAAACTCCGGGAAAGTCCACAGGAATACAAAAACAAGGCAGAGTAAACTGAGATGGAAAGATTGCAGCCATTTTTTACACAGCAAGAAGAGTGTTGTTTATTATATGCTTTCCTCTGTTTGAGAGGGAGGTGATATGGCGATAAAATGCCATGCTGAGCGAGACAGGACATGACACAAACTTGGCTGCCACTTGACAGCCTTTTCACTTTTCACCCACACACGGGATGAATGTTGTTTTTCTACCCTTCTGTTTTACTTTTTAACACAGAGCACAAGCAAGCAGACATGTACAATATTTTCCTCTGTGTCTTCTTACAAAAGCAAAGTGATAAGCGTGTCCCACAACCTTTACTCTTATCCTCATGCTGACAAATGCTTTAGCACAACCTTCTAAGGGGATAGAACGGGCTTTCTCAATGGAACGATGCTGATCCGGATCCAGCCAGCATTAGAGCAGGAATGCATTGGGACTGTGCTATAAAGTTCATTTTTTGTGTTCTAATCGGTAAATTGTTTCTATTTAACCTATTTTAAATTCCTGCGGTGATCCTGTTATTATCTGAGATTAAGACACAACACAGACTCAGCTGAAATCATGGCACAACGTACTTTGATGTGTAGAGGGTAAGAGGCGTTCACATGCTGTCCTGCAGGGAGTGAAAAGTAGCTACTGTTGTGGTGAAAAAGTTTGGAGGTTGTATTTGCACATCAAAGTGCCACATCCATCTAGCCTAGAGATCTAGACCAACCGTAGCAGTGGCAAAAGATTTTGCTCTGCAGGTCGTCTATCCATGTTCCATTGTAGCCTCAGCAGGTCTACCATTTTAGGTCTGGCCAATCTCTACGTTTGTAGAGACGTTGGGCGGGCTTAGAACTAGAGCTGTGCTGGAAATAAACTACAAAGATGGTGTCGGCTCAGACATGGAGCTTGTTTCAAATCGCATTGGCATCAAATTTGGACGATTTAGCCTTGGGCTTTTCTTTGAGACATGAGCAGATAGAGGTACTTGAGTCCTTTTTTTTTCAAAAAGGATGTATCTGCTTCTTTTTTGACGGTGTATGGCGGACTGCCCCATTGACTGGTTTACGTAGCAATGAGTATGTCATGTTTGTTGCTCTGGTTGGACCTACCGCTGTCCAGTTGTGTGCAGAGACTGTTTGAAAGACGTGTGTAGATTTCACCCCATGACTGTGTCTGTGGGTCGGGGCCAGACTATATATTTCCATACATAGAATGGCTTGCCAGGCTGACATTCAGGAGGAAACAGGGGTTGCTTTGTGGTAACTATAACATGTTTACATGCGTTTTTACAAGTAGGCACGTGTAACTGCAGAAGGGGTAGCAGCTTTTCTGTCTCTGCAAAAAGGAGTTTCAATGATCCAATGCTGAATCCCACTGACTCAAAGCACGGCCATTTTGAACAACAATATCTCAGTTAGTACCATCTGATGACCAACTCATCTTTGCCCAGATTGAGGCAACTCTCAGGGCATTGATAAGTGTTACCTCCATCGTATTGATGCAACATTGTCTTATACTCATTTGCAGTTGGGTTGGTTGTCAGTCCACTCAGCTTGAATGCATTCAGATTCAGCTCCAGATCTCCAAATGTTTGGCTGTGACTGAGGTCATGTCCTTATCTCTCGGCTAAAAAATAGAGAATGGTGTCAACTAGTCATGCCAAAAGTCCCCAATGTATGAAAACTAATGCAAACTTTGCCTAGCTGGAAACCATTGGTAAAAAAGTACAATAAATGTGGAGTATATCCCCATAAATCTATTTTGTTTGGTTGCAATGGTGAAATGTAGTAAAAATGATCGTTTATCACGTTTGAGAACCCTCAGGGACAAAATGTCCACTGGTAGATTCATTTTGCCATATTAACAATATGCCGTTTTCCCCATCGGCTACACAAAACTACATTTCTGCCTTTTTTTACGATATTTGTTTAACTCAGAGCCACAAAAGCAGCCTCTGTGCTTGACTTTATAAAACATCGGAGCATGCTTGACATGTGAAACATCCAGCACAATCCAAACAGAGGACACCATATTTTCCTGATCAAGGCTTGCTTTGTTAGGCCAGCACAAAAGCGTTTGAGGAGAACCCATCAGATGCCAGTGTCTGGAGGTTGTGGTGGTTGTAGAAGTCCTCGGGGCCCTTCCCTAGTACACGGTGGAGATAATGTAACAATGACCGCCTTGTCCGGCGTCTGTGGGAAGAGTGGTTAAAAGCTGAGTCTCAGATGCCTTTAAGTGTGTACCAGTTTGTTTTTACAAACAGAGGCCACAAATACACTCTAAACCAGAGCAGAGCAGATTAGTTCTTGGGTTGTTACTACTTTAGAGGACTAGCTGCAGCTTGTTGATGGTGAGCTGAGAAAAGTCTCATTATGATGCGTGTGTTTACTTGTAGAGAGGAAAAGGAAAGATACTGATGCAAACAATTGAAAGGAGCAGCAACATCCGCAGCAGCTGTTTCTGTCTGGTGTAGCTTGTTTAAAGACCAGTCGAATTTCCCTTCTTTGTGCGTGTGTATTGCTTCCTGGCTGTAGTTTGTTGTTGTGACAGTTTGAATGTTTTTGCTTTTATTACAGACGGTAATTGGCACAGAGACTTTTCACTTCACGGAGGATGGCGGTATTTCTTCCAGCATGGCTTTACTTTTCCATTTCTAAACCGAGTCTCCTCACCATCCATAGGAGATGCCCTTCATAAATATTGATGATTAGCCACTTGCATTTCAGCATCTCTCTGTCTCTGTTCCACACCAGGTGTTTTAGAATATTCTGAGGCACAGAAATGCAGACTCTGGCTGCTTGTGCTGCAGATAGCAGGATGTTCTCGCTGCATTTTCTCCATTGCTTGTACAAAGTGTTTTATTTTTTTATTCGGCTCACGGTTCCTCTTGCTTGGCACTCCTCCTCACTTGTTTTGATCTTAGGTGACAAGTGAGGGCTTTTGCAGACGGGTGAAGAAGCAGGCAGCGTGGCGCGCCGAGAAAGTGGCTTTGATAGTTGAAATTAATGAGGCTGGATATGTTTGGCTCTGCTCATTATGCCTACACATAGGCCCCAAACCCTGGGGGAACCCAGACTTCTGCTTCTCGTCGGCGGGCCGTGATCTTTTCGTCTCCTGATTTAGAGCCTCCTCCAGTCTTTTCGTTTTCTCTCTTTTCAACTTTCTTTTAGTCTTCGTTCATCTCTGCCTCTCACCCCAGCTCTCAAACAGGCTGTTGTGTGTGCAACCCAAAGAGATAATATAATCAGCTCTGCATGGTGGGAACAATAAGTGTGTCATGTCAGATTGACAAGAAGCATACGCCTCTTCAAAGCCACCTTAACATTCCACTTCAGCCCTAACTGCACGCGGCTGGAGGAAGGTGGAGGGGTGGAGTGGCTGAAACTGTTTCCTCTCTCGTTCAAAGGAAACTTGGATCTGTGTGTTTTGTACAGTTCTGCAGCTTTAAGTCTGCGTGCTACTTCTGCATTAATTAGTAATAAAAGGAAAAACTTCTATGCAGCAGTTGACTCATTTTACATCAAAACCAACTAAAACACTCAACTAGTCTCATGTGGAGGATTTTCCATTAAAGGAGTTCTAGTGATAACCTGGAACCAGAGCAGGCTTTATCATCAAGTCTCAAATGTTTTTGTATACAAAAAATTTATAAACACCAATTATAGATCAATAGAGCGTTCACAAACAATGACACAGTGTTTATTAAATGGAATGATTTTGCATCTGCTCTCCGTAGAACAAGACAAACCCTCTAATCTGTGTATAGAAACTGTCTCGCTGCACCGTGATCCTCTCCAGAAACATGCCGTAAGGATGAGTTGGCGTTCCGGATGTGGAAAACCCAAAATGTTTCCAAACTTTTAAAAATAAACAAATGTAGATCAAGCTGTGGTCTACCACTGTAACATCTTTTGTGGATAAACTCTGAGTGTGCGTGTGTGTGTGCGTGTGTGTGTCTCAGTGACTGTGTTAAGGGGTTGATGGGCTCGAGGTTGGTCCTGAGATAAGGAGAACATCTGTTAGTTTGTCTTTATCTTTGGCTGAGCTCCTGGCAACCCCGCAGTAAGAAGGCCCATCTAATCAGAGCAGACAGAGTCATGGAGGGGGTTAGCATGGCTGCCAGCTCTGTAGTCCGTCCCGCTTCAGACCTGGAGCCAGGACACACACATAGACACACACACTCATACACAGACAGATTCTAGGTTGATGTTGTTGCCACATCTGCACTGTGTTTGATTTCAGCAACATTTTGCTTGTGCACACGGTTTGGTTTTGGTTTCTTTGTTAGGTCTCTCTGTGGCCACATTTGTGAAAACATGTCCTTGTGTGACTCTAGTTTGTGTTGACCTTGAATAAAAAGAAAATGTAGGAATGTAGCAACTTTCCAAAGTCAAGCATAACACCACATTCTTTGGCACAAATTGGTTTGATATTGACTGTTTGGTGTTCTCACTGTGTATCAAGTTTGATTTAGAATGTTTTAGGTTGTTTTTTTACCATCTGGTAAATTATTTTTGTTTGGAGAGTTTAGTGTGCGTGCGTGTGTGTGTGTGTGTGTTCAGGGTAACCAGCAATGGCACCACCCTGCTGTGCAGTATGGATCTGATCCTTAGGAGGTCTAATAAATGTGGGTGGGACTGGCATCGTGTGTCTCCATGCACCCCCCTGCCGATCATGAGAGTCGACAGGTGGATGCAGCTGCAGCTACTCCCTGGGGAATAGGATACAGCAGGAGCAGGCATCAAGGGACACACACACGCACACACAGTCTTCAAGAATTCATCGGTCTGATGCACTCACACTCAAAGTTATGGTGATGGTAGCATTATTCACGCTCACCTTCACTGCTCAGCATGCAGAGCTACATGTGTTGGAGGTGTGCAGCAGCAGGAGGGGTTGATAAGTAGCTTTGAAAAAGTGAACTGATAAAAAGAAAATGATTTGATGATTTAAATGGTTGTTAAATTGTTACTTGAATCAATTTAAGGTCTTGTAGTCATTGTAGAATTTTCTAGATCTTTAAACTAAGATCTCATCTTGAGAAATTATAGATTTATAGTTGATTTTTGTCAAATCTTAGAATGAATCTGCATCAGTCCGTCTGCAGTTGTGGACGGCTGTTTGTCACTACCACCCTGAGCTTGAGCTCTTCCATAAGAATTGCAGCTTTTGTGTTTGCTAATGTTGATTTGCTGGATTGATTTCAAAAGCGAAGCAGCTACAGATGTTCTTCCAGCGACTCTGTGACTTTTATTTAAGCGCGTCTATGACATAGTTTACTAACAGAGACATAAACATCATTACCTGCCTTATATCAGCTGGTGGTGAGCAATCATACAGCTAACATTGTGCCGAGGGACATATTTAGGATGTTTTCACCCCTATATTTTGTTTCCTTTGGGGGTAGGGTCCATCAGCTGATACACTTGGTCCAAACTGCAGCAGACTGATCAGCCTGCTGATTGGTCAAATGTGTCTGGGGGCGGGACTACCAGAGGTAAATACAGGTAGAAGGTGTTATGTCCCTGGGCTAACTGACACCATGGGGAATTTACTTTACTGGGACAATGTACCAGACTGTTAAACCATGTGACCTCTCAGGTCGTCTTTGGATAGCTCATATATTTCAGAGCATCCCTGGCCATGGCTCTGGAGTTCTGTGTTCACATCAGCTCAGAGAAACCGTACCAAGGAAGAACAAAAAACAGGCTCAACTTGTATGAAATAAGCACTGCTGCTATGCAAATATTTTAATGTGAGTGTGGTTAGGGTTTTATTTTAAAATCTTGCATTCAGCAGTGAGCACAGCTGTTTCGATCCTCTAATGTTTGGTGAGGTTTTACATTTTAATAACTGTGAAGGGAACAAATGGGATGACATAAGATACCATCTTTCATTTGAGGTGATTGTGAGTCAGCGATTATTATTTCCCTCCTCGGTAATGAAAATGCATTTGAGCTGAAGGACTTTGTATCTGCAGGAGTCACCATTATCACTGGTAGCCACCTCTCTGGATGAATAGGAACTCAAATCTCTAACTTCTATACAGAACACTGAACTCAATGGATTTTGGTCTTTTTGCAGAATTGACTCATGTTTTCATGATTTTATTTGAACAAACACAACCATGTTTAATTGTAATCTTGTATTTGGACTGCCTCTGAAATGACTTTCCTTGATTCTTTGTGATTTCATTTAACAACACAAACCATTTAAAGCAGCAGAATGACTCCCATCTGCATTATCCTTCTCCTCTGAAGGGCTAACACATGGACATTCCCAAGTATAGACTGCTAAATCATTTTCTTACCTTCTAGAAGTCAAAAGTCACACACCAGCCTCCCCCATAATGACATAATTAATGCAATTTTCTTTTTTTTTCCATTCAAATCCTCACTATGACAACTCTGCCATAAGGAGACCTTTGACTTCTCTCCCCTATACACCCACCTCCAGAGCTACGTGTCTGCTGAGTTTTAGCATGTGTCACTCTCCCTGCAGCACGTTCCCATGGCCCGTTTAGATAAATGCCATTCTGAAGCCCTGCTTGTCAGGAGAAATTATGGCTTCACATCTCATGTTGGAGAAAAGCCAGAAGTCTCCTTGTTTACTCACATGTCATTTAAAGCGTGGCTTTAAGAGACAGACTCTCTTTCTCCTGCACAAACACTTGGGGATTTAAAAGATTGAAGTGAGCTGAGACTCTTCTGGTGACTTTAGGGAAACAAAGTGTGAGAAAAGGTTACAGCAGCTTTGTCAAAAATGGCACATGAGGAGAGACGCTAAGCAGACACTAGCTGGTGTCGTGTGTGTGTGTGTTTGTGGTTGTTACCTCTGTTTTATAGACTCATTTCTGAACATTGATTTAAGACTTGTTCCTTCTTCTTCCACTTGCTTTTTCTCCCTGGTACTATTAAAGATTTCCTTTGGAGTTTCATCAATTATAAAACACTTTTCTATAATTGGAGCTTTGTTGCATTCACAATACGGACTCTCTGAAGGCTGAAAAACCTCTAGACTGCTCTCACTGCCATCTCCTTGCAACTGGGATGCTGCTTAGTTTTAATGGTTAATGGTAGGGATGTCTGATTGTATGGGCCTACCATAATTATGGCATTAAAATATATCATAAAGGATCAGTTTCAGTTTTTACTCTTTCAATGACACAACTTTTGCATACCATGCACATATTATACATCAAACTCTACTTCTCTTATCACTCAAAATTTCCAAATGTGACACATCCAAGGTAACGTTTTTGAGATATTTTTGTTTTTGGGCACAATTGGCCAAATAATGTTGCATGATAGCAGATATGTGATGTCAGTTACCTAAAATAATTTTTCTTTTTTATGAGGTGGGGACCCCCTATATTGGTATCGGAAAACAGACTAACCACGGGACACCCCACCATAGTAACCATTAAAACCAGTTACAATTTCATCCTAACCCCATTCATAAAATGTTCCTCTGAAAAAAAAAACACTGGGCGGTAGCAAACATCAAAATTTCAAACAATGATAGTTTCATCTCTCTAGTTTCTGGAGGAAAGATGGAGCGTAGTGTTTTACTCTGTGTGGTTCCTGTCTTGCACCCCAAATATGTCATCTCGTAGCAGGGTGTTAAGACTAATAGTAGGAAGCCACCCACCTAGCACACCTTAAACCCCTAAGGAGCTTTCCTCCACCCTACAATCAGTCCATGAGGCTGGTGTCTTGGAGGGAAACAGCAGGAGGGCTGGCCTTTGCACAGCTGCAGCTTTTTCCTACCTCAGTACTCATCATCACACATCGGCTGCATCGTTTCTTACTTCTCTGTGAAAACTTTTAACCCTGGAAGTTTAACCAAAAAAAACTATAAGAGAGAAGACTCATACACACGCAGGGTTTCTCATACTTGTTTTTATTTTAGTTATTCAACATGTGTATCTGTTCCACCTCCTGTTCCAGAGTTTCACAGCTCTGAAAAGCTCTCAGCACAAAGTTGAGCCTGTTCCCAGGACGGCTGGCATCCATTAGGACTGTCTGTTGTCTCTGATCCTTTAGTGGTGTTCATGAACAAGATCTCAAGATGTGGTCTCAACTGGTCAAAGTTTGATTGCTTCCTTTGGGTTGGAAGTGACTCTTTGTCTCAAGCAGAGGATTTATAGCGTCTTGGAGTCATGTTCACGTTTGGTTTAAGGTGAATCAAGACATGGATCAAAGAATCTAGACTTCATCTGCAGGAACAAGGACCATACTCCATTTACTAATGGTAAAGAAGGGGCTACTGAACTAAAAAGCACAGCTCTTGGTTTATTGTATAGTAGTCATAAGATTTGGACCTCAACCTATCGAGAAACATCAGCAGCTGAAATGGCTTCCTCTGTAGCGTGGTCAGGTTTGGCCTGAGCGTTCAGGTGAGCAGCTTCATCATCAGCTCAGAGTAGAGCTGCTGCTCCTCCTCATTAGAAGGAGTCAGCTGTTGTGGTTTGGGCGTCTGATAATGATGCGTCCCAGTTGCCTCCCTCTGGAGTGTGACCATAGGGCAGACCCAGAACTCACTGAAGGGATCGTTTATCCTTTCTGGACTGAGAATACCTTGGGATTCCCCAGAAGCAACTGGGGAATATTGCCAGCAGAGAGGGATGCCTGGGTTTCCCTCCTGGAAATTTACCTCCTTGACCTGGCCTTGAATTAGAAAATGGATGGATAGTAGTTTTTACTCAGCTCATGCAAGCAATGATGCAGTTTAAGGTTAGATTGGGCTAAGAAGATATCAACACTCTTTTTAGTGTCTGTTGTAGCATCTTGGATTGAGAAGAAAAGTACCCAGTAAAATTTCAGAAGGCCTGTATAGCACGTACACACACACCAGATGACATCCACACACAAGGCAAATGCAGTCATTGACTTTTGTGACTTACCATGCTTATGCTATACGCACAATTTGAGAATTTTTACAATTTGCTGCACTTTGCACATCACTGCACACAATTCACACAATGTGCACTTCAGTAATGCATCGTCAGCCTAAATCTTCTTTTTCCATCCAGTGTTCTGCTTGTTTGCACTCACATACAGGTGTACATTTGAGTCAAAGAGCTATATGTAGTCAAACACACACCTGACACATCGACCAGATGACACACGCTCTTTTCACAGTCCAGAGTGCTTCATAGCCTGTGATTTAATGGTCATTTTGTTCACTGCAATAGCATCCTTTCCCATCCCCTGGTGCCCAGTGGTGAAATAACAGGCTCTGTGCTCATCCACAAAACCCACAGGACCACACTTGAATCATTGCTACAATTTGAGCTATCAAATCATAATGGGAGGATGAGATTGCCTTTCTTTACTTGGTGCACATGTGTGTATGTGTGGGTGAATGTGGACATGGTGGGTAGCTAAGCAGGTTTATATTGTCTGTGCCTTTAGGCTCTGGTTGTTGCTGTTAGATAGCTCACAATTTTCTTATTTTTCCTTCTGAAGATAATATAGTTGTTCTGTTTTTACACTGGTTTTCCAGCTACTGAGGAACTGAGACTAGATCAATTATTACCATGGTGATTGTCTCTGTCTTGTGCTTTGAATTAGTATTCATTTTAACTCAACATAACTGTTCTTTAACTTGCAAGCTAGACTTAATCCTTGTAGTTCTGAGAAGAAATTGTCACGTTTAATACATTTTTTTATTCCAACTGCATGTGTTTCTTTTGTTTTCTGCTGTGACATCATAACCTTTCACCAAATGTTACATGCTATTATCTAAAAGCATGTCAGTCATATTCTGATGTCATTAGTATTTTTTTTTAAATCGCACTGCCAGTGACAAGATATCACAGAAAAAAAGCAAAAAGAGAAAAGGCCAGAGAGGAATGGATGATTGCCCCCGGTCCAGAGACTCCCTTATTACATAGCTGGCTGTGCCACCACGAGAGCAGTAAGATCTATTTTTCCTCTGTGAATGGAATGTAATTTACTGTCAGCTTTGTAAAGGCAAGCCATGGTCATGGCTAAGAGCGCTCTCTCTTCTGCCCGGGCTAATGATCGGCTTTGACAGAGGAATGGCCACCGTGCTTTTCACCACAATCCTTATTCCGCTCACATTGATCCCCCTGCCTATTTTCACACGGTAATGGATGGCATTGTCCCTCCCTCGCTACTGTTAGTACAAATAATTACGAATCAATATGCACTCAAGGCCCACATCAGAATATAATTTTAACACGTGATTTATTTGTACCAGTGTACCACAACCTCCCCAGTGTGCCGGGGTCGATGGTGGGCTGTTCTGTGACCAGCTCTTTTATGTCCTGTAAGATTAATCAGAGCAATCAGAGGAAGACTCACAACTGCAGCTGTTGATTGAAAGAAGCAGCAACCAGTGTTACATGTGCAAGCATTTCTTCTCCCTGGGTCACGTACCATAAACCAAACACAATTCACATTGGAAATTATGCAAACCTATATTTGATATCCGTAAAGTAACAATCAAATGAGTGTCTAAACTTGACACAACAGAAAAATCAGTTTTAATCTAGGAGCATTTAATGTATGTTGGTTTCACCTTCATGTATATAAACTAGACCGAGGAACAAAGCCACAAAGTTGAAGCAGAAACCATCCAAGAGCACCCTAGTGGTAGGGTCTATTGCAAGTCCCGCCCCCTCTATGTCAACAAATGTGACAATTTTCTTTAAATAATAAAAAATATAGCTCAACTTAGTTCTTACCTACAGTTCTGTTTAAATGTTTAAATTTTTTTATGTAATTAGTTATTTGATGCTTAACACCATGATTGTGTGCAAATGAGTTTTTTTGGACTTAAAGCCCCACAGCCTGACTGAGTAGCAACATGGCAGGATCTATAAATGAGAAGGAGGAAGGTAGAAAAACCTGTTTTTTTGGCAGAAAGACCTGGTTTGGTATATCTCTCAATCAATAATAACCAATAGCTTGTTTGCAGAAGGAAAAATAGCAGTATACATTGGTCATAAGTCATGATTATCTTATTATATGTAACTGGACAGAATGATGGTATCCATTGAGATTGGGCGATAAGAATGTATGGACCATTGGTGATGGTCCGAGCCCTTGTGGATGGAAATTGCAAACTTCCACTTCAAACAGCATCTTTTTTACAACACTTGTGTATACATATACATGTTATACATCATTAGAAAGCTAGGATTCTTATGATGCTAATGGTACATGCCAATCACAAATACAACTTTAACTGTAAACACAATAAACACTTTTGTCAACCACTCAGAAATTCAAAATAACGTCTAACTCATCATTCAATACCTCATATCATTAACAGAATGAAGCCACCCCGAACATAGAGGGTATTTTTACATCCACAAGAAAACCAATAAAGGTCCTCAGATAAAATAGTCAGTCCTGAACAAGTATTGTGTCAACAATCCAACATCATATCCTGCAGAAAACATTCAAAATCTCCTTTAGTCTCTTTGTCATCATAACCTCCATTAGCACCCTCATATTAGCGTTAAACGTTTGATCTTCATCTTACCTGGTCCAACAGGTTCAGCTGCTGAGGATAAATCTTCAACTATTGGTCGATAGGTCAAAGTGCCTCCCCCTATACTCAAGTGTTACTCAAAGCAATTGCGTAATACTATAGTGATGATTGACACATCAATTAGCCGCTGAAATTCAGATCTCAAACATGAGGAACCTTCATGTTCTGCTACTGCAAACTGAGTAAGACCAGTTGTGATTGTTGGGTTGCTCCGTGTAGTGTGTGTTAGGCCCACCAAACATCTAAACGTCAACTGAGCAAATATGACGTCTTTTTTTGGACTTTTGGAATATCGCTTGAAAAAAATTGTATTTATTGTCCAACCTTAGTGTCCATCTTGGGAGAGAATCCCCTTTCTTTTATCCAAACATGTTATTAGTTTAGACAAGGTGATGGGCCCTGTACTAATGTTTAATCTCTGTAAAAGGACAAACTTTTATCATAAACAACTCAGTTAAAACACTTTTCTCTGTTTGGCTGATGAACTTCCTGCCTTTTCAGAAACTCTGATACTAAAGTCTGAGGTTATCAAATGAATCCATTTGAATATGACCTATAATATCAGTATTATTAGTTTCATTTGTCCTATTTCTCCTGACATATTCAGAACAAAATGCACTTTGAGTCATATGCTCAGAGAAACCACATCAGTGTGAAGTCTAAGGAATGTGGTTGGTTAGATGAAAATATCAGACAATATATCACTCTTGTTTACAACTAGTTTTGTTATTATGTAGCTCAAATCACAATGTAATAGTTCACTTCTTTGTTTTTCTACTAAACTGAACACAGAGGTAATAATTGTACTGACAGCTAAATAATCTAGGATTTTGACAGGTTTAATCAAATGAATCTTACATGTGTCGACTTGTGTCCACATTGGAATGGAATTACATAATTAACTTTGCTGATTATAAAATACATATAAATGAGTTAACGTCTATAAACTCTTGACTCGAGCACATTCTGCAATAAGGCAAAAATGTGATTTTTGACCTCAGTGTGTCTAGTGGACAATCTAGAAGACACAATCTCCTGATTGTGGACATCCCCTGAAGGCAAGTAAGCAGAAGTTACAAACTGCACTCAGACTCAGATCACCCTGTAGACAGATCAGGGTGATACTGGAAACCTGTTGAGGCCTTTGACAAAGATACAAAGAACGTCACGAGAGACGGCGTGTTTCTGTGTATTAGCCTGCAGAAACAGGGACAGCCAGTTGGTGGGGGTCAAGTCAGGACTTAGATGTTCTTCCCGTGTCAGACACAAAGCCACGGATCCTCTCCCACTCAGATGTGAAATCATCTTTACACATTGCCTCTTGTAAGACTGTATGTGATGTTGCCTGTTGCAGCAGGATTATAGTCTTTGATTCTCAGCAGATGAAACAAAAACAAATATGGCTCCAGCAGCGTCTGACAGATGGAGGTCAGACACTCGGAGAAGTAATTTTGTCTTATGGATTTAAGAATGAACATGTTCACACACACACACGCGCACGCGCGCGCACACACACACACACGCACACACACATGCACACATTTCTGAGTGTCAGGGAAAGGGGGATGAGGAACAGGAAATTCTGTTTGATGGCTCTGTGCCTCCCTGCTGAGACACAGAGTCATTGCTTTCCTCCGTCTCACATTTTGTCTCTTCACATATAAATAGATATTCACAGCCTCCTCAGTCGTCATGAATATACCGATGAGAGTGTGGTTCTCTAAACAAACAGGCACCACTTCCATCTTTAGCAGGTGTTGTGATGGCAAAGAGGTCAGTGTTCAAACTGTCCCTTGCATAATAGCTTGTCTGTTTTTCACTGGCCCCAGCATACAGACTCAGAGACACATCACTGTCTCAGCAACAACCAGCAACCAGATTTTAAAAAATGCTAAATGTAGCATTGAAAATGTTAGCTGCTTCAGGTTTTATGATAGCCTGGCAAGCCGTCCTACAGATGGAACTCAAAAAATGAGAATATGCTGCAAAAGTCCATTTATTTCAGTAATTCAACTTAGACTGAGAGACCATCTAAAGGCTCGGGAACCCTTAACAGGTGTTTTGGATGATTTAGCTGAGTAGAGTGTGACACTTTGAGCCTAAAATATAGAACTTTTCACAATATTCTAATAGTCTGAGATTTTGAATTATCATCAAAATTATAACAAAGGCTTGAAATATCTGGCTTTGTATGTAATTTATTAGTTTCACCTTTTAAGTTGAATTACTGAGATAAATTAACTTTTGCACCATATTCTAATTGTTCCAGTTTAATCTGTATAAATTAGGGTTAGGGTTTGGGTTAGTAATTTTATAGTTTTGTCACAACCGATAGACAGAGCTCGGTTGTGTGGCGAAAACTACGGGTTGTCTTTCAAACAGTCTCTGCATGCAATTGGATAGTAATAGGACCAATCAACAACCAATGTGTCATACTCAGATGCAAATAAATCCTTTTTCAGAATAAATGACTTAAGTACCTCTGTCTGCTTATGTCGCAAAGAAAAACTTACGTCTAAATCGTTCACAGCTAAAGCCATTTCAAAAGAGCATCATTCCTTAGCCAATGTCAGGGGTGGACTGGCCATCTGGCATATCTGACATTGTCCCAGGGGGCCACTTACCCCGGTGGGCTGGTTTCCCTCCCGCCAGGGTCGGATTGTCGTCCCAGTCCACCACTAGCCACTGCTATCTTTGGAGATTTTCTCCAATCACAGCTATAGTGGTAATCCCGCCCAACGTCTCTGTGTTTGGCAATGGTAGACCTGCTGAGGCTACAATAGTGTGGCTACACCGACTTGCAGAGCAATATCTTTTGCTACAGCTAAGGTTTGTCTAGATTTCTAGGCTACTTTTATGATGCATAAACTCCAGAATGTTCTGATAAGCAATTTAAATGAACTGTAATAATCGCTAATTCCCACGTTGTCTTGACTATGAACTCCATCACAAAAAAGCAATTTGTGGAGAAGGCTTCAGATCATACAAGAACATTCAGCAAACACCAGGATTATTAAAATTAACTTGCTTTGCAAAATGTTCTCTTTAGAGTCTTCTTTCTGGTTTGAGGCAAAAAGCCTTAATATGTTTTAAAATGCTTATATTTCCACTATAGTAACCATAGAAACATCTGACAAAAGCACTGTAGCATCAGGCTTCGTGAAAACCAGTACGTGTGTCATCCTCTAAACTTCTGGCCATGGTCACTCAAGGTGGGAGGATATGAAAAGCTGTCTGTCTACGAGAAAATGAATAACAGATCTGTGGCTTTTTGTCATGATCCAGTCAACCTTTGAGTTCTGCTAGTTTGGTTTTTCCCTTAGCTGCCTAATGTCAGCACCTTTCCACATTAAAGAATGCTCCTTGTCAGATCCTCCTTTAATGTCTGTAGTCGGTTAAAATAAATGGCACATCAGGGAACTTTGGTCATTCATAAGTGGTCAACGTGTAGCGGCAATGTGGCACGATCATGTCTTTTTCAATAAAAGATTACACAGTGGCGATATAAAGAGGATGTGGGGGTGGTGCCTACGTTGTCGCGGACATCCTTTTAGCTTGGACGTTACTTGTCTTTTATCCTTATTGAAGCCACGCTCCTTACGTTTTTTTTGGCAGCTGCTCCTAACCCTAACCCTTCACAGTCCCCGTGAGCTGTCCTGTGATTTGTGCTTCAGGACAGAAGCTCCTGGATCTCTGCATCGCTGCAGTTTGCCATCTCAGATTTTTGATCCTGTTTACAAATGCAAAAAGGACTCCCCCTGTTTACTTATATTTTAAATATTGTTGCCGGCTAGAGCTTGGCTCACATTCCACAAGTGGTTATGACATCACCCTCTGTTGCACAAAGGTGTGTTCTTCATTCAAAAGTCTGGCGTTGCTGTAATATTACTATCAAACTTGGCGGGATATTCTTATCTAGCCATGCCGCCACGGCACATTCAAAGCACACACCGTGGCGGCAGTATTACCCTGATATACCGCCATGATGTGTCTTTTGAAACTGGCTAATGTTCACATCAAAGTTTCCCTCCTTCTGCTTCTGCATTTAGCTGCAGCTTGGATCCAACCTCTCCAACTTGTGACACCTTTATTATGTGAACAGCATTAGCTTGCTGCGAGTATAGCATAATTTTGTCTTTTTCTTTGAAGCTGACTTTGAACCACTGTGACCACAAATCCTCTTGACCTTGCCCTTCCTTCATTACTGACTGACCCCTTTCAGAGATGGTTTTAATTAAAACTCTGTCAGGCCTCCTGGCTGGTTGGAGCATGCACACCTGCCAACGCAGGACAATCCAATTCCTCCCTTGGTCTCATCTACCACCTTAACAATGTTGAGCTAATGGCCGAGCTGCACTTATCTCCTTCTTTTCATCTATAACTTTTTATTCATTCTGTTGGAATAAGGCTTGGCGCTCCTTCCCAGTGTTGGCTTTGTAACCTGATGAAGGGGCAGATTTAAATAACTAAAAGCTTCTTCACTCCGATTTAATTCTTTACCTCCGTATAATCTACCTCTGTTCTCCACTCTGCTTCAAACGTGTTCTACATGGTATGATGAAGAAAGGCCAGATAGAAGCGTTTAAATATAAGTGCTGGAGGGCTCATCTTTTCAAATTCTATTGTTTTAATTACTCTAACATAGTGTATGTGTTGCTTTCTTGGGCCATTCCCCCTCTATTACAGCTGAAAGGTTGCAGAAAGAAACACAATAACCCTTCCATAAATGTCTTCATGGCATTTATTGTATTATCTGTCCAAGAGAGGAAACATTTAGATCCAAAACAGATAAGATGGATCATTCCTCGTGATACTTATATGATTTCCCATCCCTTGCTACTTGGGTGTTATTTGGAATTTGAGCCCTTGAAGCAAAACAGTGCAGTAAAATCTAACTTTGAGTGATTTTGAGCCCCTGTGACATTTAGCAAAGATAGAATCAGCTACATCTCTGGCAGCCGTTGCTTCCCAACACAGAGGAAACAATAAGAGCCCAGAGTTAAGACGAGCTGATGGGGAAAACTGTTTTGGCATTAATAATGTTTTTAAGACATTTTCTGTGTTTGAGCTTTAGTTGCACAGCTGGAAGGTAACAAATCAGCAGCTGTAGATGAGGTTGGGTTCATGAGTTTGTTGGAAAATAGTTATTTATCTTTTTAATAACACATTCAGCATATACAGCATACTTTTAAACAAACTCCCGGCTTGGCTTTGATTAAACAATGAGTTTTCCATTTCTCTCTTAAACATAAGAAAAATATGCAATTGAAATATTATTGCAATGAAATTATAAGTAGAGATAAACCAGCAGGTTCATCACTTTGGTCAACATGTGCTGATTTACAGATAAATACTTTTGGCATGCAGTCCTTGTCTTCAATTTATTCATTTTTTGCAACATTTATGCTGTTCTTGTTGACATTGCAATATTAATAAGTATTTGCTAAATTGTGAAGCCTTAAACTAAATGCACCAACTGCCCTCCTTCACTTCTTGTTGTGTCTTTGACGTTCACACCACTTTTTATTCCAGATTCTCCGTCTATCATCTTGTGTAGATTAGTATGAAGGCCTCAACATCTGTAGGGCGTTTATGTTTAGATACTGGTGCACTGAGCTCCAGTGTGCATCAGGAGCTGATTAGAGGGAGGGGCAAAGGTGAAAGTTTCAGGTTTTAAAGGCTGGTGTCAACTTTATTAAACCACTGTCACTGCACAAGCACTTCCCTTTGAACAGTGTTGATTTATGGAGTGCAGGTAGCCATTCAGATGCCAAGGCCACACTGCTGTTCACTATTTAAACAAAACATCACACCTGTTCCTGCAAAAAGCTGTGCAACTAAAAATGAAGCAAAGCACTGAGAAGCAAATGTTGTATCATAGTTGTCACAAAGGCTTCTGCATGTTGATCCAATCTTCAAAATCTTGCACTTTTACACTAAACTCATAGAAATGTGAAAATACCTCAAACTGTGGGCTCCAAAAGTGTTTTGCATTACCTGAAACTGACAGGCTGAACAAATTTGAAACTAATTGAGCAAATCTAACTATAACAGTGTTTTTTTTTGTTCTGCACAATTAAATGTCTGTGAGGAAAATCTCCTGACCTTTTACCTCAGATCAAGTCTTTGTTTCACTTTTCCCATTAAAGTTTGTTTTAATCCTGTGCTTGAGTCCAAGACTAAAGTTTCTGGAGGTTGTGATTTATCTACACACCTCTCTACACGAGAACACCAGAGATGTTCAGGAAAAAGTGCAGACAATGTGATCCAGACTTTGTCCACAGTTGCTGTTCACACATGGTTTTCACTGTGAGAGATTTAGAGCCAAAGATGTGCTGTCACAGCTGGAAATGTGATGGGGTGGGGGTGGGGGGGTCAGTCTATGGCTCGTAGAAAACAGGATGTGATGCATTAAATATTATATTGAAATATATAATTCCCTGAGGACAGCACACGAGGTTTCTCTGTGTATTATAGGAATAATAATAATAATAATAATAATAATAATAATAATAATAATAACTACTTGCTTAAAATATTTTGACAGTAGTTGTTTTAGAAGATTTAATCATGCAACGTAACACATTTAATAAATCAAAGATCTAATAGTGTTTAATGCACAACAGCATAAAATAGACCAGACTTTAATGGCAGCTTATTTGAAAAACCTCTTATATAATTTATGAATAATTTCTTCCATCAACATAAAGAAGTTCTAAATATTTACTGAATTTTCACCTTCATATTTTTTCCCATCTCGTTTCAATATTTCAATTGAGTTTCAAAAACTGTTGTTGTGCTTTTTTCTGATCTTTTTTCTCCATGCAGCTGAAGTCTGTAGCCATGAGAAAACACACCCTCCCAGTGTTATTTGGCTTTTTTGAGCTGTTGCACCATGTTTCTGCATTATAAAATCATTTATAGATGACAAACAGTTACAGTCAGATAAAGGTTTTACTAAATAAACATAGCCCAAATTATTCAAGTGCAATTAGGTTGGACAAAATCCTGATCCACTTTTCTTTTTAGACTCAATCATACATTTGAATCAAAGCATAGACGAATAAAGATATGAAATTGAAATTTCCTGAAAACCTTTTGAATATTTGTGTACTAAAGCAAGAAATTTGGTTGTAAATTAGCTGATCTCACGGCACCCCCACCCACATCTGTATTTTTTACCTCTGCGATGTCAATATATTACCAACTTTATTTATTATAATGTAGAATTTTGAAAAAACTAAACCTTAGTCTTGTCTAAATTACAAATGAAGCTGTTTTCAGTCATGCTGTAGCTATAACAGGACACATCCCATGTCTCTGGGACAGAACACGTTATAATAAAGAGTAGAATAGACAGGCTAATACAGTGTGTTGAAGGCAGCTGGAGACCAGTCTTTGAGTGACCCTCTTTTGTGTGGGATCTCCCTCCACAGAATCTCCCCCAGCACTTGAGAGGACCCCCCCACTCTTAGCACAAAAAGGGACAAGGCTGGCCTGAGTAATTTGGATAATAATTATTTATGCGTTTAGTGCCAGCTGGGTGCCTGAAAAGGTCAGGGAACAGCATGAGGACTGGCTTATCTCCATGTTGGCGCTGGCTTCCATACGGCAGCAGACAATAGAAAAGGGCCTTGGCCTCATACGCAGCAGCACGGCTCAGGGTAGCTCCCACAGACAAAACACAACAACATCCACGGCGGCATGAAGCACTCTGGGTTTCAGATACGTCACACGTATCAGGCACAGGGTTTTAAACTAAACACAAGATTTAAAAAAAGGGTTTTGATGAACATGTTAATCTTCTGTCTAATTCAAGACGTGAAGGGTTGTTCTCACCCAAATAGAAACAGTACAAAAGACTTTCATAACAGATGAAGAGGACTTTGACCTCTTTATTGAACGGCTGCCTTTTTTGAGTCAGGCCGGCTAAAGCCTTGGACTTAATGAAAATGTGTACACTGAGAGGTTAAAAAGTGTCTTTTCTGCCTATTCTTCTCCTCTTTAGTCAACCGCCTCTTCAACCTCGCTGTTTTAGGTTACCATGGCACCAAAATCTCTGTAGCAACCCAGCGTGAGCTTCATAAATCAGATTTTTTTTTACTTTGTAGCACAGCTTTTAATCTCTATTCACTGACAGCTTCATTTGATTCCTTCTCTTTGAAAGGCTTTCATTGGTCTGCTCATTCTGAAAAAGCTGGCTGTGAGAATGCTACGTATGTGAGCGTTTGTATGCATTTACACAGGCGTGAAATAAAAAATAAAAGCCCTATAGAAAACCTGTGGTACCCAGGCGCCTCTTTAAACCCTCTGCATTCATCTATTTTAAGTACAATTTGTTGTGTGGTGACTTCGATAGAGCCTGGCAGAGAATCGTCATCACCATCATCGGATATTTCTGCCCAAGCAGGTGTAAAAGTTTCCCCTTTTCTCTGGCTTTTATTTTAAAGAATGTGATTTAATCTGTTTAAAAGGAAACTTGGCAATGTCCTGGCAGATTTATCACATATTCATAAAACAACTTTGTTTCAGGGCAACCTGTTAATCAGAGTGGTGCTACAAAGAAGGCTAGCCAACAAAACCTTCTCCAGGCACCATCGGATGTTTTACACAGCTCTCCGACCCAGGTTACAGTTTTGTCTCACAGACAGAGAGTTGAGCGGCGAGAGAAAGACCCTGAGAGGAGATGGAGCAGCTTGTTTTCAGAATGAGAAGAGCTGGTGGGTGGCTGATGGCGTTAAAGCATCTCTAGGCTGGATGGCTTGCTGCTCTGAGGGCCACTTTAACCTTGTCATTGATCTGAAACTAAAAGGAGATGGCTTCAGAAGAACATCAGCTGTCCATCTTACAGATGATCAGGTTTGATATTGATATGGTCCTAAACTAATATTGCAGTATTTAAGGGACAGTTGTCATCGAAAAAGGCAAACTAAGTAAGTTTTTGATATCATTTTCTTGAGCCAGTATGTGCTAAAATGACCCTTTACAGGGTTAATGAAAAGTCACTCAGCCCCCTCCACCCCTTGTGGCCAAAATACCACACTTGCAACGTCAGAGTCTCCGGACTTCTCCCCTGAAGTCTGCACCAGTCTGTCACAGTGAAGAAAGAGCTGAGCCGGAAGGAGAAGCTCTTGATTTACCAGTCGATCTATGTTCCTACCTTCACCTATGACGGATACAAGCAGCCGAAATGAGTTTTCTCAGCAGGGTGTCTGGGATCTCCCTTAGAGATCGGGTGGAAGCTCAGTCATCCGGGAGGGACTCAGAGTAGATCTGCTGCTCCTCCACATTGAGAGGAGCCAGTTGAGGTGGCTCGGGCATCTGGTTAGGATGCCTCCCTGGTGAGGTTTTTCAAGCACGTCCAACCGGGAGGAGATCTATAGGAAGACCCAGGACATTCTGGAGGGACTATGTCTCTCAGTTGGCCAGGGAACACCTTGGGATTCCCACGGAGGAGCTGGCCCAAGTGGCTGGGGAGAGGGAAGTCTGGGCCACTCTGCTTAGGCTGCTGCCCCCTGACCCAACTCTGGATAAGAAAATGAAAATGGATGGATGGATGGAGAATGCTAGACTCCTAGAACAAGTTGTTGCAGGCAGAAAATGTAGTCATTTAAGCTCTTCCTTGCTCAATACAACACTAACTTCACAGATAATTAAATGTGAACAATGAAATGTGGTTAAGAGTTTTATTTAGATCAAATATTTTGTAAAAATGATAACATTGTCACATCCAGTTAGTTTGTCAAACATTTGTGAAAGTATGAACACAAGCCTGTGTGCCTGTGCAAAATCTGTTTGCAAAGAAAGTTTTTTTTTATTCTGAAAGTGTCTGCAGAGAAATTACATTTTCAAACCATTAACACTGGTCCTGCAAAGCTGCCATGACTGGAATACCTCAAGAGGTGGAGCGATTCAAACTCCCTGGTGCCTTTTGTTAAATTATGCTGCATAAGTTTCTGAATGAGCCACATGCAGAATATTGTAATAACTGCAAATATGGACTTATGCTTGTGTAAACTCATTTCCTGTCATAGATGAAATAACTTTTTATTCAGCCATTTAACAGCCTGGAGAAATATTAGGGCAAGTTTGGCAAACTTTTAAATGTGGACAAACTTCATCTTTCATAATGGGCCCACACACAAGCATACACATAGGCACAGATAAACAGAAATTAGACTGATTTATATAGCTCTACAATGATTTAATGAATTCAATAAGATTTTAATGACTTTCTGAGAAATTCTTACAATTACGAATAACAGTTTATTGTTTTTTTAGATTACAGGTGTGGTGGATTGTGAATTCTTTTTCTAACTAAACTCTAAACTCAGATCTAGAAGTGGAAGAAAATGCCAAATCCTTTTGTTACTCAACACGCTGGGACGTTTGCAACCAGATTTTATTTTGGTTGTAAGATTTTGGGGGTTCCGTTTTTGCACCACAGCCACACCCTGCATTGGAGAGCAACGCTCTGTGAACATCAGCCAATTGGCAGCCGCTGTTTACTGCCAGCTGCCTCTGCACATTAAAGTTGCTGCCTCCCGTTTACACTTCAATCTATTCTTTTTTTTTCTTCCTTTTCTTCCCTCTCATTAATTTTTACAAGATCTCAGACTATGGCACAAGTTAAGCTTTGCCTCAGTTACTGGTCTTTGGGGCCTATTAAAGCTATTTTCAGGAATGCCGTGGTTTTATCAGACCGTGACATTCACTCATATATTTATTCATTTTGCACGATAGATTTCTCCTGTTCAGAGTTACAGAAGGAGCTGGAACTGATCCAGGCTGTTGCATGGTGAGAAGTGTTATCAAAGAGTCAGGGGGCCAACACAGTGTCACAGCTGTACACACTCACAATTAGCCCTAGTGTCCCTTTAGAAATAAACCCACAGTAGAGTGACACACATGGCAGCGATGTCCCTAAGTGGGGAGCAGGGTGGCCAATCAACACCCCACCTCCAATCATTATTCCAACTGAACCAGTCTGAGCTTTGTCCAGATTCAGGGGCTCCATCCTTCCAATGACCCGGTCGGGTCCTTTGTTGACCGTAAAGATGGGATACTTATTCTCAAGGAGCTACAGCAGCTATAACAGCATAGAAGGTGGTTTTTGACAAAAGCCTAACAATACACCCGTTTTAAGCTTGAATTTTGCAACGCCGGATTCAATATACTTACATTTAAAACTGTAATTCTATGCCATAAGCCATATCTGAAACAGGATTCATTTGGAGGTGCCTTTAAATGTGGACAACCTTGGTTTCATCGCTGTGATGTAATCAGCCTTCAACAGCGGCCATCGTAGGATGAATTTGGACACAAACACTCCTCAACATCCTTTCAGAATCTTAAAAGAAAAAAAAACTTCTTTTACCTTCCTGTTCCATTCTTCAAAAGCGTGGCCTGGCAATGCTTTGGTAGAAAATAGTAAAAAAGATAATAATGGACTTTACTCTATGGCAGTGATGATTTATCTCCACCTGTCCAGCTTCCCTTTCCTCAGCAATAACTTTAAACATGAAAAAGAATCGTTTACCTTTTACTGACTTATCGCACACGTCTTTGAAGCTCTGACAGTAAGGGGATAAGTGAGATGGAGAAAAGAATTTATTATTTTTTTCTAGAGAAGGGCGTATTGTCACTTTCTTTCTGTCCTCGCTTACTTTTTTTTTTTTTTTTTTTTGCAAAGCCACCAGAGCCCCAAATCAATTTGCCAGGCATCTCCAGTTATCCTTAAGCTTGTCAAAAGCAGTGACAGGGAAAGCCGTGACGTTTGATTTGAGCATTTGGTCACAATCAGGTTATTTATAAGTCTCATCCTTCACACCCTCACTACTATGAGGAGCCACATAATGAGACACATCAGCACACTCAGGGGCCATAAGAGGCCCAATATACTCATTTATTATCACATCTTTATTATCCTTGCAGCTACTTTATAACTGCACTTTATTACAGAGCTTACATCTGTTGGGAATTTATTTTTAATGGATCCATTTTCAGTGAGGTGGTCCAGGTCTTTAGCAATTTACAGAAACTCACTCAGGGACACATAAAAGGAATAAAATGTAGAATAAACTTTTTTTTCCCTTGATTGTCTAATTTTCTTGAGTTTTTCGTATAATTGGATATAAATAGCCTCAGTAATTATTCCTCCAGGTTAGTATTCTAGACAATGCAACTTTACATTTAGCACTAATGATAAATAATGACTCATTAGCTTTCAATTTGTGTGCAGAGAAAAGAAATATTTGAATGTGTTTCAGATGTTTCTGCCTACATTTAAACTAGCTGTAGTGATTTTACTTGCAGTTAATTGCATTTCTATAATATGGCCATTGTTTTTGTGCATGACAGTGTGTGTGCGTGTGTGTGTTTAGTCATACCTGGAGGATTTGTGTTAGCTTAGCACGCTCACTGTTACCAAAGACCTCTATTGTTCTCCACTGAAAACCTTCCAAACAACTGGTCGGTAATTAAAGGGCTCACACCCACTTAATGCTTTCGCTCCCATGACCTCTGACCTCATAAACCGGGGGTTAAGAATGATGAACATTGTGTGTGTGTGGCTGCAGAAATGTGTGCAAGCGGGCAGATGTAGTGACAGCATCCTAATTTAGTTTTGACTCACTGATGCGTTCATTCACCCATCAGCCACCACGGTCACCATCTGTAGGTGAACCCATGACTGCTCGCTGCCTTTTATCAGCCTGAGAGGCTGCTAATCCCCTTTGGCGTGTCTGGGACTGTGACATCACCAACTGGTGGCCTCCCCGACACCCATTCCTCCAACCACCTGAAGGTGACAGTGTTCTGTCATGAGTACTTTTCAGCCGCCTTAAAATAAAACCTGCCACCAACCCTGTCTTAAGAACCCTCTCACGCGTTACAAGGCGCTTTAGGAGTTTTTCTAAGTGCTTTGCTGTGTTGTGGCCTCTTAAAGGCTTTTTTTGTCTTTAAACATTTAGAGTTGCCAAAGGAAAGACTGCTTTATTTGATGACATAACAGTTCAAAGGAGATGGGTTTCATTACAATGACATCATTCTGTTTTAAGTCGGAGCTGTACTGTATTTTACTACTGAAACCCTGGAAAAGACACGAGATGGATCCCCTTAAATGAGAACAGATTCTGCTTCTGTAACATGCTGTCTCATCTCCTCTCCCTCCCTCTTCACAGCCCTGTTTCCCCGACTCAGAAGCAGTTTAGTTTCATCTGAGGATTAGAGAAGATTACAGCATCATCTGGTTTATGGTAGCGACTCATTTTCAGGGAAGTCCGACGATCAGCTACTCCCAAAGACAAACACAAACAGAAGGAAGACACCCGACTGATTTGTGTGGAATAAGTCTTTGGACAGATTTTTTCTAACTGATGACAAGTATGCAACACCATCTGATTCCTAAATAATCATAGCTTATGCTGCTTCACTTCCTTTGACCAGGAGGAAGGCAGAAGTTGTGCGAGCCAGTGAAAAAACGTGCTTTGGTTGCATACTGTGCTACCTGGAGGATACATTAGAATGTCTGTGCATGTCCAGCTTGTATGCTAAAGACTTGTCACTGCAGACATCACTGCTTCCTGTTGCACCGAGCATGAAGACTGATGCTCCTTTAACTCTCTAGAGGAGGAAAAGACACTTTAGGATCATCGTTGGCTTAGCTTAGATCTATATACCCATATTTCACCATAAGGGAAATGACATCAGCGTCAAATGTTGACTCTGCTTTTTTCTAGACCCTTTCAACAGAAATCTAAGCTAATTATTTAAATAAATAATATGAAATGATAATTTAATAATCTCGACTGCTGCTGGTCCTGATTAGCATGTCGGTCACAGGGGGTGATGGCACTAAGTCGTGGTGATGAACGAATAAATATTTACAGCCAATGAGCTTAATTTCATTTTCATGGCTATAATGTTGATAGTTACACACCGGAGGGGTTTGGGGGGCTACCAGCTGTCAGATGGACTTTGTGATTGATTGATGGCTGATGCGAGATGATGGATGTGTACTCTCATTACACCAACTGACAGCCAGGCTGAGGCCGGCTGTGGCTTTAGCAGTTTAAGCAGCGTCACGGCTTCATTAAGGCAGAAAGCCACCGTGGCCATTGATCATGGTGGTGACAGGCCAACATTATGTCTGGCTGGATTGATAATGATGTCATGAATGTGAGGGTCACAGGTTGAAGGGGTATTATGTAAAACCCCCAAAGGTTGATGGGAGATAGCGGTAGCAGGAAGAAATGTTTATCGCTGATTCGAGTTTCTTGTTCAAATCCAGTGAAACGTTGCCACATAAGAATTATTTTCTTTTTTGTTGTCTTTTTACACCATCTGTCGGTGTTCTCTTGACCCTTTTCATTGATTATTGCACATTATTGATATTGTGAATTGAAAGTATGCTGCCAGCCTTTTCATTCCCCATTCTTGTGCCTGAGCATTACTAAAGGTCATGACCTGGGATTGTTCCTTTTCCTCTCTTTTGGGGCTTCCAAAGACGAGACTTAATCCAGTAATGGAAGCAACAATAAAGCAGTCAAGCCAGTACATGACACCGGGGGGAGGGGGGCAGGGAGTAATCTCCTCCTTTTTGTTTCTCTGGGTTCATCCATTCCTTAGAAACCAACACCAGAGCCTCCTGTTTCCAGCCTTCTCTCTTCCATGTACCACTTCAAGGTAAAACCAGCTGCAAATAGAGGAAAAATGGAATAAATCTCTTTAATTCTGCTTTATTACACCCACTACCAATATTGTTATTGTTTAAAGTGACTTTATCTTTAGTCGGTTCTGACTTACGGACATCCCACCGCGCCTCTCTTGTTAATTATGCATAGAGGAAGTAGTGGCGGCACAGGGGGCTGTGGCAGAGAAGACTTGGGTGCTTGATGTGAATGGGATTGTGAGGAAAGCAATGCAGAGTAGGTGTGAATTATTTACTGTTGGCTCGTGGTTCACCCGCTGAGCGTCAGGCTCTGACATTTGGAAGGGGAGCGATCGTCTGTATTGAGCACAGTGTGACGCCGTGCTGAGGTAAATGAGATTCTTTACAGGTGTAAGTCTTCCAGAATGAACCTGGGACCCTCAGTGCCCCGAGACAAGGCAGGATTTCTGCTCTGCTTGTTAGTCATTAAAAAGAGATTTAAAACAAAACGTGTGTACATGGGAGCTAAAGTGCCACAGCGGAGAAGAAAAGCTCACAGAGCAGACAGCTACATGGAAAATGATCCACCAGAACTCAGATCAAGTGTGATTGTTGCATCGCTGCTTCTTGGGTTTGTGGGAAATCTATTTTTGGCTTTTTAATATAAGTAGGTATGTTATTGCAGATGATGGGGTTCTGGTGGTGTCTTTAAGCTATGGCCTTCTGCTGAAAAAGTCAAGTGGAATAAAATACTGAAAAAACAAATGGCAACGGCTTTAACGTTGGACTAGTTAGACTTGGGCTTTTCTTTGAGTCAAGAGCAGATAGAGGTACTTAAGTTTATTTAGAAAAAGGATGTATTTGCATCTTTTTTGACAGAGTATGGTGGACCGCCTAGTTGACTGACATCCGTAGCGGTGAGTACGTCACGTTGTTCGTTGTCCAATAGCACGTGGAGACAGTTTGAAAGACAAGCATAGATCCTGCCCCACGACTGAGAACCGTCAATGGCTACAGGTTTACAGTTTCACTCATAGAACTAAATTTAGCAGAAAAGTAGGATTAGCATACGGAATACGTTGTAGGGCAGAATTTTTATCTATGGAATAAAAATCCCACAATAATAATAATAGCAAAAGGACAAATTGTCGTAATTGTAATGTTTTTTTTTTTTTTGCTGTGCAAGCACATTTGCTCTGAAAGTTTGGCAGCAAATGGTTGTGGCTTGTTTGTTTTGGCTCACCGATCGTTTTAATACCGGGGAGTTTAGGTCTTTATGGGGTCAAACTAATCGCTGAGCAACCTGTTTTCTTCATTTTTGTCAGTTTCATTTCCCCAGCTGAGGAGAGTCTGTGGTTCTCTTCAGGGCCGGACTATTTCGACATTACTCACACTTGGGAAGCAGGACATGAATTGTACACCAGAGGCCAGCCGTGCTGGACAGCCTGTTGGAAGGAGCAGCTCTACAGACGCTGCCTCTTTCCCTTTCTAATCAGAGCTCCGAGCTCCCCAGTCACGCCACCGCCGTGGCCTCGGCAGGCTTCCCAGATGATGGCCTCTTAAGACCCCCGAGGACCCCATATGTGCTGTTTTGCAGTCGGACAGAAACCATGGATACACATTCACACCACTCAGCCTCAATAAAAGCTACAATCAAGAAGTGGGATGGTTTAGCTGGAGAGGCGCCACTGTTGATGCCTCAGTCATAGAAGCACATGGGTGAAGTCAGAGCCTGACAAATCCAGGGTATTAGCAGGCCTTTGTCCAGCCCGCAGCTGTCACTTACCAGGCTACTGGGAGAGGATGAGGGGAACAGAAGGGAATTCTTGACCTATTCCTTTAACCACAGAGGGGGATTGAAGCATTTAGCAATAAAAACATATGGGAAGAGACGTAAAGATGAGGCCTGAAAACGAGCTGAAAGAATATTTCATCAAGATGAGAAATAAAGAATAAAGTAAAGAGAAATAAGTGATGGTGATTGGCCAAGGATGCTTTTTTTCTGAAGACTAAAAAATGTTTTATCTTAGTTTTTCTCCCCTACATATATGACCAGCGGTAATCCAGATCTAATCTTTTTCCATCATTGCAGTTGGTCCCAAAGGCTGCCTGTTTCCCCAAAAATGCCTCATCTTTCTGTCTTTGAAATAAATGAAAGTCCACGGGGTGATGGAATAAAGATGAGGGAAGGCTTTGACTCGATGCAGGATTGCCAAAGGGCCCAGATTTAAGAAGTCTGCACCCTCATCTGCTACGCCGAGATACTGGGCCAGAGTCAGGAACCAGATAATCTGATAGAATTTCAATCAACATTGATCAGATAAGAAATAACAGAATGTCTGACTTTAAAGTAACACTGAAAGCTTCAGCGGGTTTTTCTTTTCTTTTTACTTTATTTAGCAAAGAAACATTCAGTGACAACTCACAGCTCATGTCAATCCTCATCTCTTGAAATTTTAGCTTCAGTAACAATCCCATGCTTTCATTCCATTAGAGCTGAGACTGACCTTTGACCTTGGGTATACCCACACGATCCATGTTACACTCTGTGATGGGATTACTCCTTTATTAGCTGGTGGCGGCGTTTATGGGGCATGTTGAGACTCAGTGGGGCTTTGATCCACCAACAGAAGCAGATAGTTTGCATCTTTGGCTAAAGTCTTGTGGTTCATAAAACATCTGCAAATCCTCTTGGATCAAAGGATGACTATTACACCGACAGGCATCCGACCCCCCCCAGCTGCAGCTTTAGGGTGCTCATGACCCCTGTCAGCAAGCCCTGTTAAAAAAATACAGGTGGGATCCAGGTCACACGTTTGAACCCAAAGACACAACAAGCTCTCAGAACAGGCTAAGCTATAAATACAACAATGGTGTGTTCTGTATGCACGTGTCTGAGTGACACTAACACAATATATGTTGCTGTTTGTATTTTAGGTGTGCATGGATTTGGGGGAGATGCTGGCACTTCAGTTCAAAAACTCAAAAGAATTTTGTAAAATAACATTTCTGTGAACTAAAAATGTACTGTACTTATATGGGAAAGTGTAAAATGCTGGATATATGGAAACTGCTTCTCCCTTGTCTTCAATCCATACATATATACATCCATCCATATTGTAATTATCCAAGGTCAGGTCCAGGAGGGAAGCCCAGACAGCAACACTCCTCGCTCTTCCTGGACAATCCCAAGGGATTCCAGCTCAGACAGGATATGTACAGAATGGGTCTGCCCTGGGTCTCGTCCCAGTCCAGAAAACATCCAGAGGGAGGTGACCAGGAGGGATCCTATTTAGATTGCCTAAACATACATGCAGAAGAGCGGTCCCTGTGAATGCTGGAACTCCTCACCTTATCTCAAAGGCTGGGCCTGGAGGAAGCTCATTTCAGCTACTTCATCTGGGATTTTGTTCTTTTTGACCAAATCTCTTGGTCATAGGTGAGGGTTGGAAGGGTTGGAATGTAGATGGACCAGTAAATCTCTCTCTCCATCCAACCATAATTCATGAAAAGACACAAACTTACCTCAATCCTTCATCCTCCTCAAAAAAGGAAAATATCTCCTTATCCCAATGGAGATAGAGCATTCCTGCTTTTTCCAGCTTCTCCCTTTCCATTGATGGTGTGTGTGTGTGTGTGTGTGTGTGTGTGTGTGTGTGTGTGTGTGTGTGTGTGTGTGTGTGTGTGTGTGTGTGTGTGTGTGTGTGTGTGTGTGTGTGTGTGTGTGTGTGTGTGTGTGCAAGTGTGTATCCATTAAGTGTTTTTTGCACAAAGCATCCAGCAGACTAACCTGGTGTCTCATTCATTTTCAGTCATCATATGTTGTGTAAGTGAGGTGTTCTTGTTTTTCTTGAGGTCGTCTGCTAATGTAAAGTGAATGAGCAGGTTTTATTCTAGCTCTTGTTATTCAGGCTCATTGCAGTCATTCAGAGGTGAATTCAGAAGCAGTGAGACCTTGATGCGTCAGTAACAATCATCCTGACTAATTACCCACTGAGGTGCTCATGCAATATGGAATTAAAGGTGAAGTCAACTGGATCCATCTTTCTATTGTATAGCGATATGTTAGCTATGTGATGGTTGGCCACTTTGCTGTTTAAGGTTCTTATTTTCTTTATTCTATAGTTCTATTTATTGCCCTATTTTAACCATTGAACTCTTGCTAAGAATCTAATTTTCAGAATGCCCTGTGAGAGGCGGGATGGGCTGGGTGGGGGTAGATACTCCACAGACTGTCTTTGAACTGTCAAGGCAAATTTACCCCTCAGTAAATCCCGTTCTCCATCTACGTATCTACTTGAGGCAGTTTCCATTTGCGGTGCTTTAAACAAAGAATGTGTAGAATTACTATGATGCTAATTCTGTAATGTGTTCCAGAGCTACACTCATCTTTTCCCGTTCCACACCCCATCACTTCATCCATCACACACCCGAGTGGATCTTTGTTAATTTGCAGGTCATCACTCTTTCTCAGACTGCTACTTCTCTGGGTGTGAGAGGGGAAACAGGTCTTTTTATGTAGTGAGAGTATATGAACTCCCAGCTGGTTCGTGTAGCCCAACGCTGCGTGTTTGAGATGCTGATGGTAACGTTGAGCCTCCCTTGAGTGTCAAACAGGAATATTTATGAGGCTGTTTGTTTGGAGGTGCTCTGGCCTTTTCTTTAACCGGCCAAGAGGATTACACTAATTGCATTCTCTGGACTTCACAAATCTATGTTTGCTATTTTCCTGCCCATTACTGTCTTGTCAAGCATCTCTTTTGACAAACAGGGATGGTTCCCTGTTGTATTGCAGAATTCACTATATATTCAAAGATGGAAAGTAAATTGTAAATAACTGTGATTTTCAATATTTTCAAGCAATCTTCAAATCCTTTATGATTAATTTGCATCAACAACTCAGTTTTCATTGGAGTGTGAAGAACTGCTGTTCACACAAAAACACTTTTCAAAGCTTATAATTGTTTCCTGTGAAGTAATTATACTTTTGTTGCTAAAAAAGACACAAACTCTAGTGATGAGAGAGAAAATTTTAGAAAAATAGATTTTTGTAGCTTTTTGAATATAATTAAGTAATTAAATGTCTTCGTGTGGTGTTTCCTTTTTAAGTAACCTCAAGTAAATAGAGAGGGAACATTGATTTTGTAATGAGCAGTAATAAAAAGACTCCAGTATCACCCCGCACCATAAAAGCATAAGCTACCTCACACCCTGGTGAGCCACCTAATTGCCCTTGTCCACATAAAAGGCCTAATGTACACTCCCTGTGCTCACACATATAAAGTTATAGGAATCAAATGGAGCATAACTAATACAATTGATTGTGATCAGGCAGTATGAATAACACGATAACCGAGTCTCCCTAAGTGCTGCTAAGAGGGATGCACCACAGTCCACACATCCTTTAAGAGCTGTTATTTATTGTGCTTTTAATGAAGCTTGATTGGCAGCGAGTCCTGGCGCCCATTATCATCGGAGGGATGTGCTCCCCCTAATATGCAATTATCATCATAATTGTGCTGAGAATCCTCCAAACCCAAATAAGCAATCACTTGTACCGCTCGTGTGCCACCTGTGAGAGGAAGACGCGCGTCCTGACAGAGTCACAGGCTGTCGTACCGAGGGTCAAGGTTAAAAATGTTCCTGTCTCTGTTTAAACTTGTTCCTTATTTCATGTGGCTGTGCTTTTCTGCTGTTGTTTTGATTCATCTTAGCTCATTTCCCTCATTTTTCTTCAATCCATCCATCCACCCATCCCGTTCCAACAGAGATTCCCAACCTTTGGTCACTTTCATCCCTGAGGCATGCACAAGTGCAGCGTGATTATTAAGCCGGCTGTCTCGTCATAATTATGCGTTTTGTCATGTGCTGCCTCTGTAGTTTGTGATAAAAAGGAAAGCCTGATTAAGCCGAGGGAGCGCTATTGATTCCTATTGACAGGCCTTTCAAAGGCCTTTAATGAAGGAGATGTAAATGAGGGTTTTCCACTGTGTTTAATGACTGTGTACCATATAAGGCCAACATTCTTCTGCATTCTAAAAGAGACATGCATCACTCACAATAGCACGCTGGGGACACGTTCAGTTGCAGGGGCGTTTGGGGGTAATGGCAGGGAGGAGGAGGGGTGGGAAGTAAAAGCGCACTCAGAGATGCAAGAAGGAATCATGACTGTGAGATCAAAACAGTTTAGAGGGGTGTCAGTGTGGCCAGGTGAGCAGTTTAAATATAAAAAAACACCTGTAACAACATGCTGTTAGACTAATGCTGCAGGTGGTACCTCTGACTGAGGGCTCAGTGAATACTTGCATCCAAATTATCTTCCATCACACTCTTAAAAAAGCCTCACTGTCTTTTCTTTCCTCTCGTTCTTGTCTCTCTTGCAGCAATCAAATAACTCCCAGTAATCACGACCGGATACAGAGGCTGAGGAGTGAGTTCCAGCAGGCCAGACAGGATGACGACCTTGAGGACCATCAACACTCTTTTAGCTTTGACCAGTCCTGGGTGAGTGTCTCTTTACCCATCTACCTGGGGGGCAGCAGCCACAGCCACTGAAACTACTCTTATACCACTCGTATCTATTTTTCCTGCTATCGCCATGTCTCACTAGGCTGTGACTCTTGGTAACCAGTTGGAGACACAATATTGTGAATTCAACTTAGATTTTCAATTGGAATCACGCTGAATTTGTTACTTACATCAATTTAATGATAGATTTTATTCATTGTGAGATCTTGTAAAGCTCTGGGACATCCGACACGGCAAGTATTAACTTTTCCTCCATGTTTGCCCGGAGATGTACTGAGAAGCATCCTGTCCCCTCATTGGTCAGTCAATGAAACCTCTGCTGATTGGTCCTCGTCCTAGCGACAGTGATGAAAAGTTGAAATATTTAAAGTTTCTGGGATTGCGTCGCTGGCTCGCGTGTGTTCGACACATGCACGAGCGCAAAATTTCACATGCACGTTTTCACGTTTCGATCAGCAGGAAGGAGACGATTATCGCTTTGTTGCGCATGTGTCATTGAAAATGAATGGAGGAGAGGTGATGTTGCCTCCGTGTGTCGAGCCCATATGGCGGACTGCCCCACTGACTGGTTTTTGTAGCGATGAATACGTCACTTTGTTCATTTCTCTGATTGGTCCTAGCACGGTCTAATTGCGTGCAGAGACAGTTGGAAAGACAACCATAGATTCCGCCCCACATCTAAGCTCTGTCTATGGGTCGTTGCCAGACTTTACATATATAGGATGGCTTGCCAGGCTCATTTCTATACATATGTTGCAGTAAGTTTTATTCATTATGACTAATGATACCGAGTAAAGAAAATGTAGTTCCTGCTGAAGCTATTTAGTAAAACAAACCTGCAAACTCCAATTAAGAAGTGTCATAAATGTCTGGGATTAATGGTGAGAAGAATTAATAATTAAAATAACCCCGTTTGAAACAAAGCACACAGGCATATTTCAGTGATCTGATGATGTCATGATTGCAATTTTTCTTGCACTCCAACTGGCCAATCTTTACTTTAGTCCCAACAGCTGACAAATTCCAGCTTTCCGCGTCAAGGGATTTTTAAATCCAAACTTTTCCAAATTAAATTTTGAAAGGGATTTCTCTAAGCTGATCACCAGTTCCATGATTGATCTGTGACAACAATCGGATTCATTCTTTTTAAATGGGAAAAGGTAATCAAGTTAATTCCTTCATAAATTCATTCCGGCTTCATTTTGAGTCACTCTTTGATGTGCGATCAGAGTTCAGCTGTGACTATAGTTTAAGTAAAGACATTCAGGTTTTCAGACAGATGCACATCTGCTTACCGTAGCACCAGGCTCAGCTATTATCTAAATAGCAGGTCAGAATGTCAGACCTTGAAAGTTAACATATCTGGCATCTCGTTTTCTGGAGAACTATCAGTGTCAGGTAAATTGGTTTGGTGCTGTTTGATTTCTCTGCTGTCTAAATGAGTTTAGGTAAAATGACAGCAGCTGGCATCCATCCCACAGCTCTGCTGTATGGAGGAAGACATCGTTCATGTGATCTGGATTTATTTTAGTGTTCGTATAAATGATTAGAAAAAAGTCACTGAGCAGACATCAGTTGTTGTTTTCCTCTCTCTCTCTCTCTCTCTCTCTCTCTCTCTCTCTCTCTCTCTCTCTCTCTCCCTCTTTCATCACATTCTCTGTGAGATGCTAAGTGTTTGTTCGGCACTAAGCAGTCTAAGTCTTTCTCTTTCAGCATCTGAACTCCTAATTGCTTGTGACTGTTGACATTGTGGGGCGTAGTGCTGCTGTGCCGCCAGTAATAAGACACAGAAAAAAGTGTGTTGAAGTACATAATATTAGTCATCTTTAATTATATTTCTGTTTTGAAAAAGGAAATACAATTGCAGTGCTTCCAAGAAAAAGATTTGAACATGAAAACAGAAAAGGGGAAACCTTAGGAGAAGTTTAATTAGCGTGCTACAGTGCAGCTGGAGATGCTATGAAACATTTAAAAAGTTAACATGATGTTAGCTTGTTTGTTTGTTTGTTTGTTTTAAAAAGTTAACATGATGTTAGCTTGTTTGTTTGTTTAAAAAGTTAACATGATGTTAGCTTGTTTGTTTGTTTGTTTGTTTAAAAAGTTAACATGATGTTAGCTTGTTTGTTTGTTTAAAAAGTTAACATGATGTTAGCTTGTTTGTTTGTTTAAAAAGTTAACATGATGTTAGCTTGTCTGTTTGTTTAAAAGGTTAACATGATGGGTGTTTGTTTGTTTGTTTGTTTAAAACGTTAACATGATGGGTGCTTGTTTGCAACAAAAGTTTTTTGTATATTTTTGTTTTCAGCTACACCGTATTTAGGCCCCACCCACAGAACTCTAGGTATCTTAAAGGAGTCATCACCTGAAATTTTCACTTTTCCACTTGAAAACATGTCTATAATGGCTTCCTAATGATTTTTCACTGGCTGAGAAGCCGATATTTAACATTTACGCGTTTGTCTAATCTTGCCTTCTTAGACCAGCTCACATGCACCCCACGAGCACGCGCACTCCAAAACGAGAACTTGAGTTCTGGCCGTATATGCCGACATAACGGTCGAATATAAACAAATATGAACCAGCAGCGAACAAACTGGCACAACAAAGCTCATTTCATGACCTGAAACGCATAAATTATGTCTTACCGTTGATGACTCATGTTATAATGGACAGCAGTAGCTCAGGAGGTAGAGCGGGTTGTCCAGTAATCGGAAGGTTGCAGGTTCGATCCCAGCTCCCCCCACAGAATGCTGCTGTTGTGTCCTTGGGCAAGACACTTAACCCGCCTTGCCTGCTGGTGGTGGTCTGAGGGACCGGTGGCGCCAGTGTACGGCAGGCCTCGCCTCTGTCAGTGCGCCCCAGGGCAGCTGTGGCTACACTGTAGCTCATCCCCACCAGTGTGTGAATGTGTGTGTGAATGGGTGAATGACTGATTGTGTTGTGAAGCGCCTTGGGGGGTTGTAGAACCCTAAAAAGGCGCTATACAAATACAGGCCATTTACCATTTACCATAATCCGTGTTATGGGAAATAAAACTCCGATCGGTGTGTGTATTCCATCTTCACAACAGCATAAGAGCCGATGCCTGGCTGTTAGCTTGCTTTGTCCCTACTCAACAACAAGCGAGGGCGCCATTACGCGCGAAGCGAGGCTCGGGCTGGTACATACACGGTTGGATCCCTTAGGTCACTGCCAGGTAGGGTTCAGTTATAACTTTTGTTGTTTTGGAGCAAGACGCTGAAGCTGTGTCCTGCTTCCTGCTTCCTTCCACCAATCAATGCTCCTCAGTCCCGCGCGCGTCCGAGACAGCTGATATATCGCGAGAAAATATGCCCTTTACAGAAAAGGATCAAAAAAGCACATTTTTTATTTATTTTTCCAATACAATTAATTTTAATGGTCTAAAAGACTATAATAGGACGTAGATATCCACAGATATCCGCAGATTTTTTTTTAATCTGTGTCTTAATGAATGACAAAACTTTAAATAGTTCTTATGAGCAAATTCTTAAATGGTGGTCAAGAATTGTGATAGTAGTGAAATAGGACATTAAAGCAGCAATCCAGAGTTTTCCCCTTTCAGGAATTATGTATGATTTTTCAGAAATCCATAAAAGTGATTGTTTTATCATGTAGTGTGATATAATATAAGCAATACGTCTTTATTTTTTGCTAAGCCCGCCCCCTGCCCCGTAAAATCCCTGCAATAGGAAACTGAGCGCCGACCAGAACTAACCAATAGCGTTAGACTACCGCTTACGTGCTTCAAATTTAAGGAAGTACCTCGGCTGATGCAGAGTTGATGAACTTTTCACGGACAAGTCTTTAAAATATAAATATATGAAAACACAACATGACATGAGAATAATAATTGTAAACCAACGTGTTTTAGCTCTGTTTGTCGGCTACAGAAGCACATTCATAAACAAGAAACGTAGTCGCCATCTTAAATTACCGAGTCGACCCGACTATTGGTGCAATACGCTTGTCAGCCACTAGATGGTGCCACCAGATAAAAGAAATACTCCAGAGAACTACTTTAATGTATTTTTCAGCCAAAATTAGAGTTTTGGATGAAAACATGTAGATGTAGAAAGATTTTAGGTAAAATAAAAAATAGTCCAGCAGCAAGTGCAAAGCCTAATATCTATTGTGATTTCTAAAAAATATTGCTACCCTCGCTTTTATTATTTTGCCTTTTTTTTATTTTTATTTTTTTAAGTTAAGCACGTACTGTAGATGGAATGGTGGAAATGAAAACTGCACATGTTAAAAGTTATAATTAGATGAGATAGAAAACAGCTGGCAGAGGGGACGCCTTTGGTAGGGTGTGGCACCCCCTCAGGCCTGGATACAAGTGGCGATTCATTGCAGAACAGTCATACAGCTGCTGTGTCCTGTTCTGTGGTAAATTGTCCCACAGCTGTTGTTACTGGCCCTTGATGCAAAGCTTAGAGGTGAGGTTGATGTCTGAACTGATTCCATTGTTTCATTTGGGAAAGACCAAGAAAGCAGGCATAGACACATGTGCAACATGTGAATGGTTGTTGACTTGTTAAAGACTACCAGAGTGCTTCTTTATGAGGAGTCCCGCAAATCCCTACCAGAGGTGACCTGAAGTCATACTCCTTGGCTTCCTGCAACTTTGGCAGAATTGGTCCTATCCACATTCCAAATGCACAAACGATGGTCATCCTTGGTAAATCAGGACTGACATTGGTTTCTGGGCATGTAGCAGCTGAACTTGTCATCAGTCCATATCTCTTTTATAGCCTCCAGTGTAGATGAACTCATTTCTGTTTACACATGAGATGGTGAACCTGTTGTCCAACTGATGGTTTTTAGAAAATGGAAATGGTGAAGGATACAGGTTGTTATAAAGAGTCAAATACCTCAAGGCACGCTTTGGTTATCCTGTATCGAATTACATCCAAATGAGTTAAAATTACAAGTGCTTAAAGTTTCTGTTAGTGTATTTCTATTTGTATAAATTATTATTTTTATTATTATTATCATTATATTATTATTATTATTCGTGATGAGATGCAGTCACTGTGGAGGCGTATGTGAGATGTCGGGGTGTTGCGCATTCATTTAACCCCAGCCTCTCCCTTGGGTGCTGGACTCAGAGCTCAGGTGTGTCTGCTGTGAACAGCTGTGATGACAATGCTCAGGTCAGTGCTCAAACCTCCGCTCCAGCTTAATGAAATAATGACCTAGATCCAAGAAGCCCTGTCAATCACGGAGCACGCAGCATGTTTTCTCTGCCTCCCTCCTTTCTCTCTGAGTGGGGATTTCCAGATGTTCATCATAAAACAACATGGATTCTTAATAGAGCCACATTTTTCTTACACAAACTTTTTCTTGGACAATAAAATTGATTTGTGCTGTTGGGTATGAGCGCTCATGAGCCAGGGGTGTGAGTATCACGCTGGCGCTGGGATCAAACACACCAGCAGTCTCTATTTATGTGAATTCTCTAAATTCATTATTCGATTTATCCCACGCTACCAGGATGTGTGAGTCCACAAGTATTTATTTTGTTTAGGCACACATTAGTTGCTGTGATTAAAGGTCTTTCATGTCGATGGGTGAAGGATTATGTTCAGCTAACTCCTTCCTCTGAGCTCACATGAACAATAAGTTTCTATTAGAGCCAGTCACTTGATGTTCCAGGGACTAAAGGTTAGTGTTAAGGCAACATAGCTGTGTGCCGGAGCAGAGTGTGACCCTGGTAGGTAGTCAAACAAGACATGGAGTGTGAGGCTGCTAGTTGTGGCATAACTAATGCAACACTCAGGAAGAAGAAGTTTCACTTCTTCCTGATTTTCTTACATGCTCAAAGGAACAATTCTAAAAAAGATTATGGATTATTTTACGGTTGTGCAGGTGTGGAGACGTGGTTCCCTTACTAAGAACAGCTATAAGTAATGCAACTTTACTATTGCTTAGCACCTGATAGATAATCATAGTTATTTAGCTTGTTTGGGAGTGAGGTTTTTTTTTTATGTTTTCTGTAATTGGCTTGCTGTGCAGCTCTGCACACATCTGCGCTCATCAGCATGTGGATGCATAGATTTTGGCAAGCCTTCATATTCATTTTACTCCCTTTATTGAGAAGAAAGAAAAGCAATCATAAAACACTTTCATCCCCATATTAACTCCATATTCTCACCCTCATCATTAAAAATGTTCCTCTGGATGTTGTGATGAACCCAACAGTGTCCCATTCGTCTTTGGCTTCTTGGGCATGAGAGCGGGAAATAGAAGACCACACTGCTCTGCTGAGATGGATCCTCCGCCCGAAGCTACCCACCCCGCCTACCGCAAATGGACTGGGCTTGCTTATAATAAAATGGAGGAATTGGGTTGGCATGCTGACTTTAAGAGAGAATCATTATCCAACTGGGCTTTTGTCAGGATGTGGTGGTTTACTGCCATTCTCTCACTTTCTTCTTGTTCTGTCTGCCCATTAGCAACTTAAATGTCTTCCATATGGCTGTTTGTCTACAGCGCAGCTGCTGTATAAAAACGCCTTCCGATGTGGTGGACGATAAAGCCATATGTCTTTGATATCTCGGACCAGCTCCAAATAATAAAAAAACAAACGTTGCACTAGGGTGCTTCTGCTTATGTTTTGGCCTTTTAAAATGCAACCTCTACCCCGCTGCTGCTCTTGTCTGGAATTTTTCGATGGCTGCGAATAATTTTCATGATTACGTCCCTCCAGGCTTTCATGTTTAAACAGGTGGAGGATTTTCCCCCTCCTCTGTATTGTCTGTAACACCAACAAGGAAACCAGGGAGAGATAAAAGCGTGCCGTATTGACATCATTTTTCACATTATTGGATAAAAACAAACACTTACGTCTCTTAGATTTGATTTCAACAAATGTCATATTTCATATGGCATTGTATTCCAGCCTAACATGGAATAATCAGATTATCCTCCCCTGGATAATACCATTACACTGACTGATTTTCTCCCCTGGCTATTTCTCATGCATTTCCTTCTGCATGGCATCATCCACCTTAACCTCGCACACTCTAACAGAAGCATCAGCCACCTGCAGGTTCCTCACCATTTCCTCACAGTCTCATAAGAAATATCCTCTTACTATTGCAATTATCTGCAGAAAGATAATCCCCCTCATGGTTCTGCTGGTATTTGTATGCATCCTCCACACATTTGGTGCTGGAGGAACACGTTAGAGTCTGAAACATGAGTCCAATTCACTAGACCCATGTGGAACACCATTATGTTCTCAGGACTTGGCGCTCTGGAGAAAGGACTTGTCGCTGACGCTGAGTGAAAAGTAATTGTGCTGTTATTGCAGCTGTTCATGTGAAAAAGGGAAGCAGACTGCAGCACCAGCTATGTCAGCTCCTTTTTCCAAGTCCAACAGGAGGTGGCCCGTCACTCTGACGTTGCAAGTGCAATATTCTGACCACAGAGGGCGGTGGGGTCTGAGTGACTTTTCATTAACCCTGTAAAGGGTCATTTTAGCACATACTGGCTCAAGAAAATGTTTTAAAAATGTGGAAAAAGTTGCATAGTATGAATTAAACTGTGGTGTTTAGAGTCAGATGGTAAAACTGGGGGAACTATAAGAACCAGCACCTGCCGGCCGCGGTATTGTCCCAGTTTCATGAATACTGACACCCAGTGAAGTCATGCTTGCAACACTTTCTCAGCTTGTTTCCTTTAATTGGCTTGTCTTGTTCCTTCATCAGCCAGCTCGTTAGCACGGGGCTGGTGTTCTGAGGGATGAAATCTCCACGTCAACATCGTACATCATCAGAAAACAAAGCAAACTGCTGGAACAGAGAAAGGAATAGGCTGTAGTGAGGGAAAAAAAATCATACATTTATTTTGTTTTTTTGTCACTCTTGAATGCTTCAGATAAGCAAGCAAGTTTCATTATCAGACAAAGATAACGTGAAGTATGTTACATGATCTCAAAGTCAACATCTTATCTTATTTTTTTTTTAATCCTGAAATTTGCTGTCTGATCTGAAACAATTGGGTGTTTCAAAATACCAAAAGCAAAACAAATTGGTTATGAGGGAGTGCGTTTTCTCATCACTGTAGATGAGAATCATCAGCATCAAGTCAGTGAATCAATCAGAGTAAATCAGACACGGAGGAGGAAGATGCTCATACCCAACACCAGTTTTACAACACGTCACTGGTTAAGTTTGAAAAAGTTTGAGAGGAACTGCTCTGTCCATAACTAAAACGACCACCCCTCGATGTTTTTCCTGCGTGTGGAAGTGAAACACTTTGACTGAAGCTGAACATAAATCCCACACTTCATTTGCTCATCCAGATCCGTTTTCAGGTGCAGCTAATTCTTCATCACACAACCTCACACCCTCTCCCGTCAGCCACTTTGAAGTGATTTAAATGATTTTCTGTGGGTCTTCGTTTTCCTCACAGGAAAGGGCTTTTTTAGCTTCTCATCGTGACTTTCTGTAACCACAGTAACTCTTGGCTATTTTTACACTTGAGCTGGTTCACGGAAATTTCCTCAGCATCAGGAGAAGCTTTTGACTCATTTTCCTTCCCAGTGGCAGCACACTTCAGAGGCTAGAGGAAGTCACTTTAGGTTAAACCAAACTAAGGGAACACGTTTAGGGCTCACACACACTTACTGTCTGCAGAAACACTGATACAGCTACAGGACTAATGTTTGCTTCACTTTAAAGGCATACTATGCAACTTTTTCATATTTTTAAATCATTTTCTTCATTCTTCTTGTGTGGTTGTATGTTTATAATTTTTTTGCCTGACTGTGTTTGTGTGTGAAACAGGTGGGCAATGGGACGGAGACACAGAGCGGACGCCATTCTGCAACAGTAGAGACTCAGGTCCAGAAGCAGCAGCAGCAGCAGCAGGAGGACAGAGACGGTTTCCAGCAGCCTCAGAGGCAGTACAACTCTCTGCCCCGGTGAGACTCGTCCGGCTGTATTTCTGTCTCCTCCTCCGGTGACTTATCACGTCCTCCCTGCCCTTTCCCAACCCCTCCATTTGACTTTTTGATTTCTTTTTCTCGTCTTTGCTTTTATCTACAGTTCTCCCTGCCGTCTTTCATGCATCTTTGTATTTGCTTTCAAATTCTCTAACCTTAAAGCCACTTTCAAGTCCAGATATTCAGGAGATTCTTATACACTCTGGATCACATCTCATAATGTGATTGCTTTAAATTACATTAAAAGTTATTCAGCTCTATAAAGTCATGGTGGACCTGAAAGGCTTCACGCTTTCTTCATTTTCTCATCTCGCCAGTTGCAGCCTGAGTTCAGAGCTTCAAGGACTGCTCTTCATCTCACTGTTTCACTTCTTTTGCATATTTGTCAAAGAGGTGCCAATAAAGATTACCGTATCTTACATCTTGACGCCATGGGCAGAGCTTGAATATCAATATTTGCAGTTCCATCTATTATTCGCTAAAAATGTCTTTACTGCTGTCGAAAGCTTTCTAATCTCACTTTCAGTGTTTGTGCAAATTTCTAAGCTGCCAGAGACGAATTTCCATATTTGAAGCTGAAGAAGACGTTCCCCGGAGGCACTGAGTCCATCCTCTGACAGACATTTAAACTTTACAGTTAAATTAACATGATCAATGAACGTTTTCACATTACTATCTGATGTTCCATCAAACATTAGCTAGTGACTACTTTCTTTTTGTAAGGACCCATTTTTTAGCTCTAATATGATCGTATTAATACATCTGAGCAATGATTCAGTGGCATAATCCTTCTTTTGCTGAGTTAAAAATTTCAGCTATAATAAAAAAAAAGATTTCAAAAGATAACAAAATACTGATTAAAAATACCAGAAACAATAAATAAATAAATAAAATGAATAGATAAAATATAAAGTAATGTATTTTCAAGGTTGGAATACACTTTCAATATTATTAAACTTTATGCAAACAATGGCGACAGAATCAATGCAAAATATGTAATTTAACAGCATCCATTTAATGTATTTAAAGGCACATTTGGCAGTTTTGGCTTGTTTTTAGCACCCCCTAGTGTTCATTAGCGAAAGTGAAAGTGACACTTATCTCCTCGCTGTGCGTTTGTCTTTTTAACACCATAATCTGACAGCAGAAATGTCTCCTCAGCCTTCATTAGTGTCTACAGGAGCGGTTCATCACTAAATCAGACAAATCAGCTGTGTTCATGATCTAAAACATGCAGGAAACATGCTGGAAGCAGACTGCAGCACCAGACATGTCAGCTCCATTTTCTAATTCCAACAGGGAGCGGACCGCCACTCTGAAGTTGCAAGTGCGATATTCTGGCCACAGAGGGCGGTGGGGGTCTGAGTGCCATTTCATTAACCCTGTAAAGGCTCATTTCAGCACACACTGGCTCAAGAACATGATTTAAAAATACAAAAAAGTTGCAAAGTAAGGCTGGCTTATAACGGCTACACCTTTTCTTATAATTCCGAATAAATTACAAACTAAATTTGTTTTATATTAAACTCCATATCAGAATGGAGCCACGTCTGCATCGAGATGCATCTAAAAATGGATTTTCTCCCTCCGTCTGTGTGATCTTTTAATTTTCCGTGGTAACCTTTCTCTCTCGTGTGTCTTTTCTCCCGTCGTAAACCCGTTTCCCTCCGCTCCCTCCGGCCAGCCACTACCGGGTCGATTAAAACATGTTCCTGTCTATGGCTATGGATTTGCGGTCCACATAGACACATAATCAATGTGATCTGTATAAGCCTGACTGATCTGTGCGCTCCCTTCAAAGGTGTTATCTGCTGGCATGTCATGTGATGTGACAGTTGCCTCCAGGCCTCCCCTCAGAGAGTTTCTTGGGAAAGTTGGTCCTGGACTTTGATATGCATTCCTCTCATAATCTCATAGTGTCTCAGAGCGAAGAGTTGCATGAGCTCAGGCCCAATACTTGACCCCGGCCGAGGCTTTGCAGAACTCGTGTCTCCGAGCGGCTCCTCATTACAGAGCTGGAGTTTTTACATCCTTATATTATTAACCACATTTCTTTCCAACCCCAATCACCTCTCTACTGGAACCACTTCTTCCTGTCCCTCTCTTCCAAAACAGGAAGCCTGAGCACTTAACCATTCAGCTGAAAAAGAGACATTCCTTCTCAAAAGAGGAGAAAAAAAGTAGTCTGAGCTTTGAGAAGAAGTCATGGTAGCTGGTTATCAGATGACAGCCAGGCTTAGCTCTCTGTCTGGGATGTGAGGATTGGAAGAGCACTAATGAAGGCTTGTTGTTGGAGCAGGATTAGAGGTGACAGGCAGCGGAGGGCAAGCAGGGCAGCGAGAGGAACAAGTGTTTTAGTAGGAAGGAGAAACCACTGATTAGCCTGGAAAAAACCCGACTTACACACAAAAATACACACAAACACACGATACGACGCTTCTCTTTGGCCTCAGGAGTCGGTCGTTCCTTCTCACTCATTCCTCAGCTAAAACAATATTGTTTCACACATTAAGGGACTCATCCTTCTGGATTTTTAGTTTATGAAATTATGATTGTTGTCTACTGGATGGATTTTTCTAATCATTTTGGGTCTGTGCATATTTGTGTGTGTATGCAATCTCTCCCCTTCTTCTAATAAAGTCTGATTCCTCCCAGCTGTTTTAAAGAAACACACAACGGCCACAAATTTCTGTACGAGCCAACTTCCTGGCTTTGTTTATTATTTTCTGTCATTCTAAATTTATCCCTCTCTTCGCCGTGATGGGATTTTCCATCCCCTCCCTTTGTAGAAGCAACTAATCTATTGGGTGACATATCCTGGCACTAGAGTAGAAGTGATAAGAGAACTAGATCTTCTGACACATCAGTTACTCCTACATTCCTGTGGAACAAAGCCAGATCAGCTCTCCTCCCTTTTTGGTTGCTGCTACCCTCTTCCGTCTGCTGCAAAATATCTGAAAGGTCACTCTGAAAGTCCAGACCGCAGCCTTGTGCAACAGGCTTCCTGGGTTTAAAGCGAGCTGCTCCTTTATGAGCGGTGCTGGTTGCTCTGTGAGCCAAACCGGGGTGCACATGCATGGCGGTTTGCCCAGACCGCCAAACCCAGATACGGAGCATGTGGTAGGGCTCTCTCTGCAGTCTGTCCCTACATCTGTCCCTCCAACAAATACCCTCATTCTGACACACATGCTACACATACTCACACAGTCTAACAGGACGATGCATTTATGTACAGAACACAAGTACACGTTACATGCATCTGTACATCTAGTCCAATAAAGGGCAAGCCTATGGGTTAATGCTCTTCTTCTTTCAGGTCCTCCAGGGCAACTATCCTGCATGTTTTAGATGTTTTCCTGCACCAACACACTAGAATCAATGGTTAAGGTACCTTGCAAGCAGGTTGTGCTAATATGCCGTCAATCAGCTTCTGGTACAAATTTTGACTGATTTCAGCCCATTCCTCATCAATAATCCATCCATCCATTGATTTTTGTTTGCTTATCCCGGAGTCGGGTCGCGGGGGCAGCATGCTAAGCAGAGAGGCCCAGACTTCCTTCTCCCCAGCCACTTGGGCCAACTCTTCTGGGGGAATCCCAAGGTGTTCCCTGGCCAGCTGAGAAACATAGTCCCTTCAGCGTGTCCTGGGTCTTCTTTTACGTCTCCTCCCTGTTGGACGTGCCCGGAAAACCTCACCAGGGAGGCGTCCAGGAGGCATCCTAACTAGACGCCCGAGCCACCTCAACTGGCTCCTCTCGATGTGGAGGAGCAGCGGATCTACTCCGAGCCCCTCCTGGATGACTGAGCTTCTCACCCTAAGGGAGAGCCCAGATATCTTGTGGAGAAAACTCATTTTGGCCGCTTGTATTCGTGATCTCAATCTTTCCAAAGCCATAGATGAGGGTAGGAATGTAGATCAACCGGTAAACCAAGAGCTTCCCCTTCCGGCTCAGCTCTCTCTTCACCATGACAGACCGGTATAACGCCCGCATCACTGCAGATGCAGCACCAATCCGCCTATCGCGCTCCATCTTTCCCTCACTCATGAACAAGACCCCGAGATACTTAAACTTCTCCACTTGGGGCAGGACCTCATCCCTGACCCAGAGAAGGCATTCTATCCTTTTCCGACTTTTCCTCGTCATCAGTGCTTGGATTTTGTAAGAATGTGTTGTTTTTTTGTCCTACTTAATTAACAACAGTAATTGCATGGGTTAAACCAGTGTGATAATGTGTAGTTATTTAAATGTTTTATCTGAGTTGGTCTAAGTTGAAGAGTTCTGTGTCCTCCCGTTTCAATCTGGCCCCATCCCCAAAAAGAAATGAGGGTGTTTTGTTCTAAAAGCATCACAAGTCCCTGTCGTCTTCTACAGTTTTATTCTGGGAGCTAAAAAAAAAAACCTTTTAAGCCTACAGTGGGTCACTGAGGTGTGAAGGGGATTTCTCTTAGCACCCTCGATGCAAAAGACACTGTCGCAGGTCTTCCATCGCGTGTCAGGCTTTAATGGATCCTAATAATGGAGGAGCAGACTTTAACTCAGCAAAAACTCTTTCCAGTGAAGGCTTTTCAAAGCTAATTTCTGGAAAGGAGGGCATGTGTTGTGAAGGGAGCTATTTTTTCTTCTTTTCTGAAGGAGAGACTTGATATGAGTGCATCTCATGCTGTCCTGACAGCGTTATAGGGGCTGCCACTGAAGATGAGTAGGCAGATAACGCTGTGAGGCCTGCTATTACTCTGTCTGTTCTGTAAGTGCACCCATCTGCATCTCCAAAAAGAAGTTAAATGGATAAAAGCAGACCTTTTTCCCTTGGAGGTTTTAGCCTTTGTGTTTGTTTACTATGTGGAACTAATTGTCCTCAGGGCGTTTAAGGCTGCGTTTGTTTTCTGCCCTTTGCGTGTCTCGGTTTTTATGTCACTATCCAGTTTGATCAGGCAGCATGCTTAAAAAAATCCCTCTATTCTTCACCTGAACTATGTTCTACTTTTGATGTCAAAATCTCTGGTTTAGCATATTAGCTGTAGCTGAGCAGCCCAAGTAACCCTTCTGCTTGTCTCTTTGTGTTCAGGCAGCCTCGTAAGACCCACAGTACCCTGTCTCAGGACTCGTGGAACAGGGGGTACCCACCACCTGAGGGATTCCGGACTCCCAAGGAGAACCCTCGCTTCTCTGGTGCCCATCAAGGCTCCCGTAATGGCTACCTGGGAGCGTCCAACTTTAATGCCCGAGTCCTGTTAGAGACCCAGGAGCTGTTGAGGCAGGAGCAAAGACGCAGAGAACAGGAGGCCACCAAAGACATGCTGTCACCTCCCCAGCAGGTCCCCATTGGCAGCATCCACAATCAGGCCCCTGGCATGGGACACACGCCAACCCCAGTTCAGTTCAAAGGCCCCTACAGACAAGACGTCCCCCCATCACCGAGCCAACTGGCCAAGCTGAGCCAGCATCCAGGCTCGGAGAAGGGAAGGCTGTTTTATTCCTGAGACAGTTAGAAATCCATCCGGACTGATTTGAACAAGCATTTACAGAAAAACAAAGATGGCAGCAAGTCTGTTTTATAATAACACCCTTTAATAGTTTTTCATTTTTATCGGCCACTTATGAAAAAAGATTTTTTTATGATATGATCTCTTTGAATTGTAATATATATGATAGATAGAGGTTTTATAGTTGTGATTATTGTTTTCTATAAAAGAAAAGTGCCTTTTTATTGTTGACCTTTTGTAGGCATCACCACCCAGCAGTCCAACACATCCAATAATGAACAGGAGGTTCTGGGTTTGGATCTCTGCTGCATCGCAGAATCTGAATCCGACCCAGTCTAGAGATGGTGTATAAAATTAAGTTCTGGATCTTTATTGAGACCATTCTTGTGAGAATCAGGGTCTATTATTACTGTTCATGAGCTACTGTTCAGTGTGTGTGTGTGTGTGTGTGTGTGTGTGTGTGTGTGTGTGTGTGTGTGTGTGTGTGTGTGTGTGTACGAATGGCTTGGATTGTTAGCAAGAGAGCCTCCGCCCACACCACACACTGATCACATCATGGAAATGCCCCTTTTGGTTTCAAATTCATCCCTCCAACACACACACACACACGCACACACACACGCATACACACCCCTCTCCTTTATTCAGTATGATAATCCTGGATCCTCTCTTCCCCTCGGCTGGCTGCTTTATCTCAGCTTCTCCTCACACTGTCACCCTCATCCTTCTCTCCCTCGGTGGAGGAAAACAGCTTCAGATCTTCTTTATTCTTGCTCTGCTCCACTCACCCAGGGAAGCCAGCAGTACAAAATGGGGTCAGGCCTGGGTTATTAATTAATGCCTTCCATCAAAAATGAATGCAGGCCTTTGTGCATGTTTGTTGTCGTGTGTAGAGGGGAGAGGGATGGGCGATCCTGCCAGCGTGACTCCGGCTCTTGCTTCACCTAGGACGATTTGGTTGCAACCGGAGACCACTCAAGGTGTCGGAGTTGTTCCTCTATGAATATTTCATCAGGGTGGTTACAAGTGAAACCACATCAGCTGTGCAGTGGGTGGCCTCAGCGCGGGCCTTCCCGTCCATAGGCCTCATACAATGGAGCTGATTTTGTTTCCCCTCATGATTGTGTCCATTCATAAGAAAACCACTCAGGAGCGTTTTTATTGTTCAGTCAATAATTAGTGGTCCAGTTTTGTGAATTGTGTTTCTGAGTTTTTGTAAGTCATCATTTTCCTGCTTGTTGATTTATTCCCATCCTTTGGCTCTTTAGATGGTCTAATAAGGATGGGTAGGTCATTCATTTAGATGGGTGAATATAACCTGGATAACATTTAGACCAGTTCTAGGATTTCTGATAACGTCTGTGTTTACAAGCATTTATAACACCAGGGTAGTTAAACTGGATGGTACAACTTTTTATTTTTACTCTCAAAAATGTTCAAATTTGGCCCATTTTTACTTTTAGATTGAGTTATTTTGGTTTGTTTGTTATGATTTCTTAGAATATTGCCAATTTGTTTCTTTTTGAGCAGGTAATAAGAACATTTCTCTGTAAGCCAAAGGACTGATTCATTCACTAATGGATTTTGACTGTGGAATCATTTTTTAATGTTAGAAAATTCATCATCTGAATTCAAGTTTACTTGCCCAGGCTGATGCCAATATGGACTCATAAGCAGTGATATACCACAACAACACATTTTCTCAGGTTTAGCAGGTTTAACACTGAGCTTAAATGTCAAGAAGTTTGTTTTCTTTAGATCAAAGTTAGCTGAACAAGTCAGATGTTTCTAATTTCAGGTAACAACTACAGAAACTATCCTAACAAAGGTGGCTACAGCCTAGCTGCCTAAGTGGATGTGACTGCATCCACACACCCTGAGGCACAGACTCTAAAAGGTGCCGCACCTGTTTTGTTTTGTTTCTTGCTAAAGTTAATGTCCATCATTTGACGCCGCTAACTTATTTTTCTCAACCCCAGATTTAGAAAGCAAGTGGTGCTAAAAATGAGCTTTCACAACCAAACCCATCAAGTTCAGAAGCAATTTGCACTTTTCTTGTGTTAGATTGCAGTTTTCATCTTTGCACAGTCTAGAAATCACTTTCTACTACAAACACAAAAGGTGAAAAAAGATTTTCTCACAGTGAGCAAAGCACAAAGACACTCCTTAAACCTCAAAACATCTTATTGTTGAGGAAGGGATCACATTTAGGATGCAATTTCTAAAGCAATAAAAAAGGCTTTCTACTTTTTTGACCGCAGCTCAACTCTTGACTACATGAATGGTTCCCTGGTTTTAAATCTCACACTGAGGGCTGCTGAGACACCTCCTTGCCCTGAGTTTTGAGGCATACCTCTTCCTTTAAGAATTAGACTGATGCACAAAACCTGTGTAGCTCCTGGTTAGCACCTGAAATCTCTAGCAATCCTTTGATTAAACTGGATCTGGATAAGTTATTTTAAACAAATTTTAGTTTTCAGATTCATGGTGCGAATGTTCCTTTTAGCACAAAATTCTGTTTTCTGCTCCTTCCCGTCCTCCCAGAGCACAGATTATGAGGTTGCTGGTAAATATCAAACACATGATTACATAAAATAGAGGAATAGCACTTGTTTATCCAGCGTGCATCTGCGTAGGTGGCCATGTGTTTATGTGTAAATGCTGCCAGTAACTGGATTTTCCAACATGTCTGTGACTATGTCTCAGCAGCCATATGAACTGCTTGGCTGCTGAGTGGGAGAGGAGCAGAGGAGTAGGAGGGAGAGAAGATGGGAGGCCTGACCTTGCAGATGATTCAGTCAATGGTGTAATCACAACCATTCCTCTGAGTCTTCAGTACAAACAAGAGGTTACCGGCGAGGCAGTGCTCACTTCTGCTCCCTCCTCTTCTTATTTATCCTATTTATCTCTTTCGTCTGCCTGTTTTGTGTTTGTCTGGGGCAGATTTTCCTTACTCGTGTGGATGAAAGCTGTGGCGGCTGCGTGCGTGTGTGTGTGTGTGTGGATGGGGGGGTCAGCTACGACACAGCAGCTTTATTAACTTCGTGTCATTATGAACTGGAGGGGTGCCTGCAATATTGATTTTTTTTCATCATATGCAAATTTGATAATGTTCCATAATGCACATTTATTATTTGTGTTGTGTAATTAATGTTTATACGCTATTGTTGTGACATATGGACTCTCCCATGCATAAAGCTATTGTTTCAAGGGATTTTTTTAAAGTCCTGGCAGAAATGAGAAATATATTATTGTTTCATTGTGTTTTTGCACCCATCTTTCATTGTGTTTTATTATCTACAGTATGGTACTCTGCTGGTAAAATGACTTTTTTAAGCACTGTGCAATTTCCTTTTTTACAATGATGTATTAAGAAGTGTTTCTGCTGTTCTCTGTACATACAGTATAAACTTTTCAGTGAATAAAACGAGGGTAGTTTCAATCTTTTTAACAATAACGTCTCTTGATTGTGTTGCTTTTGCTCTTTTTTCCAAAGAAAGATGCATAATTAAAACAGCTAATAAATATCCTTGTTTCCTGCTCCTGCTACATTTAAACTTCTGTCATTAATGTAAAATCAGATGTTTTCATTCAAAGGTTAAACATTGCAGATTGCTCAGAACCAGGTTGCAGCATTATTTCTCAAAAGAGAAAAAAAGGTTAAAAAAACATTTATTTCCTTGCAGCTGAATGCTAAACCTTTGCTGTAACAAGAACTGGGTATTTGATGAGTGACAGATGCAAAAAGACACATCCTTTGTGTTCCTACATCTTTAATCTCCACTCCTGATAAGTTCCTGGAACATGTGGACTTTTTGGGAGAGCTGGGTTAAATCCTAACAACGTCCTGTATCGAAAAGTAGACAAAAGTCAAATTTATGATGTCGAGAGGAAGGGCAGATTTTAGACAGGCTCGTTCCCATGAATAAAGAGGCTTTTTGAGAGGTTTTATCTGGTCAGAGAGGAAATAAAGACAGCCTCTCATCTGTGTAGCACTTGGGAGAAAAATTAGGGTGAAACAGAGGAGAGGAGAAGCTGCAGGGAGCTGCTCACATGGTGAGAGGGCAGAGTGGCTTTAACCCTCCATAATACCTCAGATGGGAGTTTTAAAAGCAACTCTGAAGTAATTCAGCTCTGAACATCCCCGCTGAGTCACAGTCCGTTTTCTGCTTTATTACCTTTGATTGAGGGTCAGTGGAACAAATGGAGAGAAATGGTTCTGCATTGGTTCAAGTCTTTGACGTCTTATAGACGTTTGTCCTTGTCACATGCATATAGATTTATTAAACTTCTTTCAACAAGGTCTAAACACCAACATCTCTGTACTGGTAAAGGTTTGATGCTTTACTTCTACATTTAAAGGCCCAGCAGTGGCTGTTAGAAACACATAGACACGCTTAGTTTTTGCTATTTTTGCTGGTAAAAGCAGGCGTGGAGATGACTAAACCATTCTGCTTCCTTTTAACACTTCACAAATGCTGTTCATGTCAGACGACACATTTATTCACATTACTCTTTTTTTCTCCAACTTGTGACAAAACAGCAAGTTAAATAGAAGCAGGAGCAATCAGATTCATCTTGGGATGGGGTTTTGTAGCTTGAGATTCTTGGGTGTGACCAATTTGTCTCCTCTAGTTGTGTTAGCTTTCACACCTTCTGGTCCAATACGTTCACGGAACGTAGAGAGGAAACTTATTGCTCTAGTTTAAATGAGGTATCATGAGCTTTATCTCTACATAAGTTAAGAATAAAAAACAAGTGCTCTGTCACGTCAGATCACGTACAGATCACGTCTTCAGGATTTATCATCCAACTGCATCTATGACGGGAAAAATAGCCCGACACCGGACAAATCAAAGGATGCCCAGAGCAGCAACCTGCTTGTCATCATAGTTCTTCATTAAAAAGAATGTAGACCAGCTGTGTGTTTGCGTTGATGATAGCAGAGCTGATGTAAAATACACACTTTCGCCAGACGCTTTGAGAATGATTGCTTCTGAGTTTTTAGGTGTTTTAGTCAGATTTTTCTGTGGTTTCTGTATATTATTTACACATATGTCAAATACTTTTGATGGCTTTTATGTCTTAGAAATTCCATCTTTTCTGGGATGGTCCTCCTTTCTTAAAATGGTTCACCTTTGCATTCTGTCAATCAACATCTGGACCAAATCCTGACTAAAGGCAGCCCATTCAATGTTTGGAGGCTGAAATATATAAGTTTGTTTTTGTTGGTCCACCTGTCTCTGAGGACTGACCTCAAGCTCTTAATGAGATTAAGGTCTGGGGAGTTTCCTGGACCTGAATCCAGCATATTGATGTTTTCTTCCTCTACCTACTTAGTTCTGATTGTAGCCTTCTGATCCGATGCTCCATCATACCAGAGAAGGCATTTGTTCATCACCAAACTGATCTTGGATGGTTGGAGGAGTTCCTCAGGGAGGATGTTTCGGTCCCATTCTTTATTCATGGCTGTTCTGGGGTTACACTGTGAGTGAGGCCTGGACTAGAAGCATCCCCCTCCCCCACATACATAAACAGTCTCAGGATCTTTACTGTTGGTAGGAGACAGGAGTGATGGGAGTGCTTATCTTCTTCTCCGAACAATCGTTTTGACCCAAAAAATCAGAAAGGACTTGATCCCTGTTTCTGTAGCAGATAATCAGTCTGTATCTGATGGTTTTCTTGGACAGATGTAGCTTCTTTGCTGCCCTTCTTGGCACACGGACATCCTCAACTTTAGGAGATGGTCCTGGTTCTGCTGGACTATCTTGGGCCTTCTAAAACCTTCATCACAACTGAACCTCATTCTTTGAAGTTCTTCATGATCAGGTGGCCTGGCTGAGATGCAGTTGTCTACATTAAGTGCAGTTTTACCACCAGCCTGTGAAGCTCGCTTTATGTAAACTGGTAAAAGTATTTTCTTATAGATTAACAGAAGAATTATGATTTTAGGCACCTTTCAAAGCATCTACTCTTTTATTCTACCCCATGACAGAAGGACCTCCATCTTCATCCTCATCAACATTCTCACCTTCACCAAAGAGAGGGTCACATTAATAGATCCAGCAGGTGACTAAATTCATTTTTGTGGCAAACATAGACTTTTTATTCATCTGTTAATGCTACATAGTAGCAGTAGTATTGTATGCAAACTGCCATCATAAAAACTGAGACAGCACATTTTGTAACAATTCATTTTTTCATACTGAAAACATCACATAATGGCTGCAGTAAGATTAAAGTCCTTTGCAGTCTGGTGAGGTTCCAGCTGGTTGTTGCACTCAGATGCAGAACCCATGCATTTCTTCCCGCATCACTTTTACTGGAGTGACACTGCAGACACATCCAATCGATCCATAAAAGTGATCTAAATCCATGAAAACACAAAGGGTTTCATCTCAGCGTGAAACAAAACGATTTCTGTTACGTACTCTGCTGTATCAGCTTGCACACTTAACACTTTGAGGCCTGAGGGAACAGTAAAACTGTCTTTGGGCCCGGCTCTGTCCGACCATTACTCAGACTGAAAGAGCTCTGCTGAGTCTTTAATATCCTCCCTTTTGAATTCTCCCATCATATTACTTCATAATGAAAACCTGCAGCCATTCCTAGTCATCAATGGCCGAGTCTGTCACATGGCCAGTTTGATTTCATTCCTCCTCTGTGTCCTCTTGACCCCTGCAGGTCAGACCAGGAGACCCCTGTGAAGGCAGCTCCAATGTGTTGATATGAGAAGCAGATGGAGGTGTGTGTGAGCCGTAGGTAGATAAAAACACTCGTGTCAGCTGACTGAGGAGATCTTCTTTTCCTGTCACCTGGTTTTGGTTGAAGAGTCTCTGATCCACCATTAACGGCCCCGCCGAGCCGGAAACTCGGAAGCTGATTGTGTTTTAGGAAAAGCTGTGATCATAAATCTCAGTGGAAGCACAAGACGGGCCTATTGTGGGAGTTTGACATGAAAACATGCACGCTCACATGCACACATACCTGTGGGTTCTTCCCTCAAGTGTTCACCAACATCTGGTGAATGTACGATCCTTGGTGTGTGTGTGTGTGTGTGTGTGTGTGTGTGTGTGTGTGTGTGTGTGTGTGTGTGTGCGTGTGTGTGTGTTTACCAGAGAATCCTCCAACTTTCTCCTGTTTTATAAAATCACAACCACCTCTGACAATAAAACATAAATTAGGCTCAAAGCAAAAATAACTGGATATGTTTGTTTTTTTTCTGAGGTAAAATGCTTTGATTAGAACATTCTTTAGTTTCTTTGCCACATTTGTGTGTTTTGTGTTTCAGATTAAACTTTGTCACCTGCTAAACTGGATAAAAATACATTTTTAACAAGATACAGATGTTTAGAGGCCATTTTTGTCTAGAGTTACTCAGAAGTTTACCCAAAAACCAAAGATCCTTTAATCCAAAATAATGAGTAGAATGTGCTGGTGCTGCATGGACGACGAGCTTTTCTTGTTTTATGTGTGTAAATCCACCCCTTCAGCTACTAAATCTGAGCTTTTTCCCCCTTTAAAGCCGATTCTTGCTCTGTGCAACTTTTTTCAACAATTTAAATTTCAAATAAGCAGGAAAAAAAACATTTGACACTCTAAATCAGTAAGAAATGCTAAAAAGTTGTAAAGAAGGAACTATGCAAACTAGAATTTAAGACAATAAACGTGAGGGGAAAAAAACAGGTGCAAAAACCTTTAAAGCCTAATAAATTCTGAGTGGTTAAAACAAACTTTCCCTGATGAACCAAGATGCAATCAGTGATTTGTTTGTTTATGTATTTATTTCAAACATTTTCATCACAATCATTCAGCATATCTACATCACTCAAATCCACTAACGTTGGAAAAGGAGTAGGCAGAATAATATGTTTAATATGTGTGTGTGTGTGTGTGTGTGTGTGTGTGTGTGTGTGTGATCAATAGATGCTAGTTACCTTTTTTCTAAAAATGCAGCCAGCAGAGTGAATAGAGGCACACAAAAATCAATTGATTTGTTTATTTTCACAAACTTGTATCACAAACTCTCAGACTTGTTTTTAGGAGTAAAATCTTATTGATTCCAGCTGGTTTTGTCTTAAACAAAAACAGGAAGCCACAAAACCAAACAGTTTTAATAATTTACCTAAGATATTGTTATTTATATTTTATTGTAGCCAGAACAAGAGAAATCAGCTGACTAAGAACAAATGTTTCTAAATTCAAACTACTATTCTGTGTGATGCTACAAGATATTTACTTTTGTTTTTGTTTGTTGTTTTTATAATGAATGTTCTTTGAAAGCCAGATTCCTGCTATAGCACTTTGGGTTTAATTATTTTCAACAATTTCAAACTGAAATGACTGCTGGTGACTAGAGATGAGTAATTATGAGAAAATGTGATCATTTTTATTTGGAATCATATTGAATTGGTACGTATGAATCTCCTGCTAGAGGCTTTATGGACGTCTGATTACATCACCAACTTCTGTCAAAGTTGATTTTTAATCATATTATGGTGGAAAATTAGAAATAGATTCAGTTTATGCTGCTTTTCTTCTTATGGCTAGACTTTATAAAGATGTTGGCATCATTGAAAACAAAAGATGGCTGTTCTGCAAGTGTGTGTGTGTGTGTGTGCATGTGTGTGTCTCCATTTGCTCATCCTCGTGTCATTCCTTCCTCACAAATTTTCTCCCGTCTCTCACACTTTCTGATTCTGTGACTAAGATTTTTTTTCTAAATGTGTTAAAACTCCTGCAACTCATCCAAGGAAACTGAGAATCCCCACCAACACGAGACTTTTTTAATAATATCCTCACAAACGCTGTTTGTAAAGTCAACATCAGATGCAGCCCAGTGAGATTCTGGCTTCTTTTCTTGTAGTTTATCTGATTCTCTTCATTTTTTATCACCCAAAAAAGGGTTAAAGGGCTAAATTATTGTCTGTGTTTTCTTCCAAACTTTAAAATCATTCCATCATTGTGGGAGAAACTGCATAAACCCTCACATCTCAAAGGATACACTAGAGGTTTAAAGAACAACTGATACAAATCTGAACCTCAGCTGAACTTTGAGGATGTAAATAAATCCATATGTGAACTTCAGCTTTGAATGAAAACACTTTATAATTTAACTGATTTATGTTTTAGTTGTGACCGAGGCTTAAAGCCCATCCTATTTTCTATATGAGTGTGTTCTGCTTCACCACGACTCCATGTGAGCAGATAGACGTAGATCCAGTCATAAAACAAAGACAAATGTATGGGATCTTGTGCTCTAAAGTATATATCTATAGGAAAGAAGATAAAACGTAAAAAGTCTCAAAAGTTTTATTTTACGCTGAACATCTTACTGAAACAGCCGAGTACATAAAAGTATTTATTAAATTTATGTTGAAAAATGTAACAAATGTCTTTAAAAGTTCAAATAAAATAGATTGTTCAAGCATTTTTGTCTCGTTTTTGACAAATTAGTGACCAAATGATGTCTTTTGATGTGCAATTTAGTAGATTTTCTGTCTAAATCACTTTAATCAGACTGGAAGGTGACATGAGCCCAGCAGCTTATCTAACACAACACTGTAGATCCTAATTTCATGGTGTGCCTGAGCTTCCTCCTCAGGCCAGCATAGGGCCCTCCCAGGCACCAGCTCTCATCCTCCTGAGCCAGTTTAACCAGCAGCCCTTCCTGGTCTGCCTCCCGCAGAGGGAGTTCTGCCTCGAAGGCGTCAGGAGGACAAGAACTTTCCACAAATGAGCGAAAACAATAAAAAAGTCAACATGAGTCACGTCTTTGTGAAAGCCGGACCTTAATGGGGTTTTCTGAACATTTGAGGTCGCCATAAAATCTTTCTGCAGGGTCCAAGAAATTGTGTTTTGGGTTTCTGTTTAGGTTATGATGCGACTTCGTTACAGAGAAATGGTCTCGTTAAACTCTGAACACACACACACACACACACTCACACACACACACACACACACACACACACACACACACAAGCAGCTCGTCAAACAGGCGGATTGGAAACAGAAGGTGTTTTGAGGGCCGTTTGATTGGTGACACGTGTTGAAAGAAGCTCTTGTGGGACGACAGCAGGAGGAGGTAGCCTTTGATTCTTCAGAGAGCATCTCTGAGACATCTGTCCTGCACGAGGCATCCTCTAAAGTGCACCATGAGGTTTACCCCCACACTTTTATGCAAAGCTACACTAGTCAGAGGGGTTCACCGGTTTGAGGACAGGAAGGTAAATACAAAACAAAAACAGTTTTATTATTTGTGTGGAGAAGGATTCCCACGAATTGGACCAGCTTTGAAATGATAATTATTGTTTGAAGCTCCAGCAAACAAATGCAAATATGAGCGGTTTGGATTCTGTAATGATCTTCACTCACACATCGACTTTGTTTCCATTTTCAACATCAAATAAAGGATTTTTTCTACTGAACGCGTGATATCATCTGTAATTAGTGTTCCCATTCTTCTTGCTGCCTCCCTCATCCACCTTCAGCTCTGACAACTGAAAACTGTAAATCTGAACGTATTTGTGTCTTTTCTCATCTGAGCTGTCAAACATATTCTGTGTTGACATTTAATCTGTTTATGTTCTCTCATTTTTGAAGTCACACTGTGCGTAATAAAAGACGTGTTGCTCCGTATTTATGGATTTATCCAGAACGTCCCAGGTTGAGCGTTCTGCTGGGGAGGAGCTGAATGGCTCCAGCAATGCGACACTGTTGAAAATCTACCAGGGAATAAATCCTATAATCTCTTACTGGTTTGTACACTAGACTGGCTCAGAGCAATTACTCTAACAAAGAAAGCCCTTTTCTCCTCCCTCTTCCTCCTTGCCTTTAAGCATCCTTTCTGCCTTGTGTCAAATTAATCCTCTGAACTTTCCTAAAGATCTCCGTCTCTTCCCTTTTCCTCCCGCGACTGTAGCCACCACGTCTTTCTCTTCCCCCTGTCTTTTTAAGATATGGCACCCAAGAGAGGAGATTGCCTACTGAATGAAACAGCTGTCAAGAATTCCCGGCGTCTCCACGCGCTCTCTCCCTCTTTGTTCTACCTGACCTCCCCCCTCATTTCCCAACTCCACGTAAAAAAGAGACAGGGAGCAACGAAAGGGACTTATCTCCTCTCGGTGGGATCCTCACAGGTGCTGAGTGATGGAAGTGAGGGGGAGGAGGGGGGTGAGGAGAGGACGAGTGTGAGTGGATTAAACAGGGAAGAGCTGAGGTTTCTTTTTTGGACGAGCAGCAGGAGTGGGGAGCTGAGGCGGGACTGCAGATTATCTAACGATGAGGGAGGAGGGTGGAAGCCTGACACCTGTGGGGGAGTGCTCGGGGGGGGTGGGACTTGAGAGAAAGAGGGTGAACATCTGTTGCAGTCACAGGCCATGAGGAAGAGAGGCAGGGAGTGCCTTTAACCCAGTCCAGAAATGTTAATGGTGTGCAAATCAAACACACGGATGGGCGCTCGCCACCTGACCGGAACCTTTGGATGTCCGGAGCGTTGCATGGCCACCCTGAGCTGCTGATTGTCCTCTCTGTGATGCCAAACTTTCATTATTGTAATATTGACTCCCTTTAATTGACCCGGCAGCATAAATGCCCCCAAACCAAACAATCTATACCCTAAGTGACTCTAATTTGATTTTTGTTCTGTTTTTGTTTTAAAACATTAATCTGAATTAGATTGTAGACGCAGCCAAGCAGGGATGATGGATTGTTTGTTTCACAATAGCTGCCACACAGCAAGGTCACAGAGCTTCACTTCTCAGAAGAACAACCGAGGTCCGATACATTGTTCAGAACCATCATTAGTTAGGAACAGGGATATTGACTGGGTAATAATATTTGCAAATGTATGGCGCAGTGACTCTACGAGTTCTGCTGCATTAATTTATCATAAGCAGAGAAGCGGAAAATTTAATTTTACACCTTAATTTTAACTCAAATGTAACCTTCAGTGCTCTGTAAATAAACTAGAACATCTCTTTTGTTTTATTTGCTGTTTTTCTGTTTTTTAATCACTGTGTGCATCAATCAGCAAAACCTGAAACATTTGGTTTAAAAGCTAAAAATGGATCACAACTTATTTTGTGCTTGTAGAAGAGTTCATATCATGTTAATATGAACCAGAATCTCTGGGAAATGTTTGAAATTAGCTGAATATATGACACTAAAAGTTACAGGAAACATATTATAACTTTTTCTTAAGTTCTAACAGTTCTATGGTTGATACAAAACATGTTCCTGAAGTTTTTTTGCACAATATCCCTCTTGCATCAAACAATTTCATTAGTTTTATTCTTGACTGTTTCAGTACCTTCCACAATGAGCCATTTCAGGGCTCTGTCTCTTTAAGAAAACAATCTAGAGCTGGCCACGCCCACTCATCCCCCACTCATGCTGCTATAAGCTGAGAAGCTCTGATATCTGGGAGCCACTGCTCCTCCAGCAGCAGCTCTCTCTTGCACAAGAGAGGTTGTTCTATTCTGCTTTCCCCTGTTGTGACATCACAAATGGAGACTTTTTAGGTACATAATCCCTAAAACCAAACACTGGCAGAAAATGGATGGATGCGTTTTTTCACATTTGGAGTGTTTATAGAGACAGTAGAGACCCACATGGCGGCACAAAACGATGCAAACATTGAATTTTACATATTATCTCCCTTTTAAAGTAGTTCGGAAAGTAAAAGAAGGACCAATCCAGTACTTGCAAGGTGTACCTTATAAAGTAACCAGTGAGTTTACTAATCTAAACAAAGATATATAGACTTTCATGTATAATTTACACCAGCAGACACAGAAGCAGAGCTCAGAACATGACACACTCTATCCATCCAGCCTATTAACTATTCACCCTTCTTCCATCAGGCAGAGGATTGAGCAACCTCAAAATTGTGACAAGGCTGAAAAACAGCTTCTTCCCTGAGGCTGTGAGGCTTGTGAACTCTGACCATTGAGCTGTCCTCTCTTAGTTAACTTTAGTAAGATATTAGATGTTTATTAATGCCTTGAAGTTATTTACTCAGGCTAGCCTGAGTAATAGATCTTTTATTTCCCCATGTCTCTAACATCTTAAATGTCAGTACAGTTCTTCTGCTATAGACAGGATAGATGGGTATAAATTAAATGCATTTTAACGTTAAACAGTGTTCTGCACAGGTGTGTCGTAGAACCTGTGTTTTAGGTACAACAGTGGACAAGGTCGGTCCCAGTGACGTCCTGCCGGACTTCCCTGACAGGGAATATGTTTAATGAGGACACGGTTTTGTTTTTGCTGTCTCCGGGGATAGATAATGGGGAGAGCTCCCCCTCGGAGGCGAGCGGACCAGAAGAGGCTCTGTAAACATGAGGGAATGAAGATTAATCACACACTAGAGATGGTGTTCCCACTTTAATAATCAGTATTGATTACTGTCACCTTACATCTGCACCAACAGCTGCTGCGAGGGGGGGCCTGTCGCCCGAGGCCGGTCCACCTCACACTTCCACTATTAAATTGTTGTGTGTACTCAGCAGAGAATAACGGTCTCAGAGTGGAATGCACACCTCTAAATATTCTTTAGTGTCTATCAAACAATACTCAGTTCTCAAATAAAACATTTACTATTATAAAATACTGCTATGATACCAAGAAGTATTAAAATGGCTTAAGTTCAAACACAGAATTGCAATTTTAACATAAAGGTTCTAATGAACTGTGAATAAATTAGATCAATTAGAACTTACCCAACCTATAAAGCTGCAGTTTACTTTTTCCAGTTTGGCTCTAAGATCGTCAGGGACTGTTGCTGCTTGTTTCTAGATGATATTTAATTACGGAAACAAATCAAGATTATTCATGAAAAATGTCTTTTCTTCCCAACGTTTCCATAAGCACAACTTTGGTCTCAGGTGTAGTATTTAGTAGTACCCAACAGCCTGGTCCTCAGTACCCCCACATGTTTTCCATGTTGCCCTTTCAAACACCAGTGTTTCCTGCTGCCACACAAATGAACGAGTGATTAACAGGCATCTGCAGCACTTGATGTCCTCCAGAGAAGGCAATGCAAACATGTGTGTCAGGTGTGTTGAAGCAGAGACATGGACAACATGCAGGACCAGGGTTGAGAAACATTTTTTGATTGTTTGATTTTTGTCCAGAAGGTTGTTTATCCTGTTGTTTATGTTATTTATCCTGTAAAGGTCCTTTTGGTCTCTTATTAGCCTGGTAAATCAATATTCTATAATGTTATTGATTCTGTGATTTTCTCAGGTTATCTTGCAACACCAGCTGTAGGGTTTCTGTTCATTCTTAAGCCTCTTTTATAAAACAATGCTACTAAATTGCTGCAAAGCTGATCCGGCATCAGAGAGCCTTCGGTCATTCATAAGTGGTCATACTGTGGCGGTAATGTGGCGTGATCATGAGCTTTTCACAAAAGATTATGCAATGGCGGTATAAAGGGGTGTGGGGTTGGTCTCTGCACTGTCATGAACTTCCTTTTATCTTGGACATAACTTGTTTTTTCTCCTGATTGAAACTGCGCTCCTTAGCTTTATTCACAAGCCACTGCAAAAGAATGTTTACTTTGATTTTCAATTTTGTAGCTAGTCTGGGCTCGGTGGACATTCCACGCGTGATCATGACATCGCTCTTTGTTGTGCCAAGGCGTGATCTTCATTCACAAGTCTGGAATGCAGTAATATTACTACCAAGCTTGGCTGCATGAAAGCCACAAAATTCATTAATCACCATGCCGCCATGACGCTTTCGTAAGACACACCGTGGCGGCAGTCTTTGCTTTTATCACCAGTGACCATTTTGGACTCAACGTATAAATAAACTCTATGATGGAGTTCCCTGACTTCTATTTTGACAAAGTTTGGACTTTATTTCTTTGCCTTAGTGAGGGCTGCAGGACGCAGGACCTGTCAGTTGTGGACTGTATGTTTGTGGCAAACATATCAAATATGTATGATCTCCTGTAGACTAAAAAATGACCACAGCAGATTCAAAACAACACATTTTCAGGGTTACAGCAACGACAACACCAAGTGCAGAGAACAAATAAATAAATAACGAGAGCTTCAATAATAACTGACCTTTGACCCTGGGCCGAGACATGCTATCCTGAAGGGGATTTACACAGAGACAGGGTTTGTGGGTGATGAGAAAAGAACAACAGGAGAGATTCTTTGAATGAGAACATGAAGCAGCGTGACCCCAGGTTGACCTTTCTCCGTCTCCAGAGCCTGGGGCAGGAAGGCTGGGAGATTGAAAACCAACGGGGAGCTTTTGATTGGCATTTACTCCGTGTTGATCTGAACACACGACTGAATGCAGCTAGGAATCGTAAGAATACGTTATGCTGGAAATAAAAGGAACTAGGTAACACATTAATATAAAGGAATCAGCAAACTTGCATGTGACAACTCAGAGGGCTGTGCTTTATGTCCAGATTGTTGTGCTGGGATAATTGTCCAATCATGTTGTCACATTTAAGCACAAGTGCTTATGCTCAGCCAGGGTCCATTACAACTATTCAAAGAGCTACAACTCTGAGATAATTATCTGGCAAAACAACAGATCAATAAAAGCAGTTATTCAGAATCGCTTTTAAAGTGAAATTCATTCGTGTAATTTTTTGGTGTGAACATCAAAGGACGGAGATCCCGGTGTGAGAGGAGATGATTGGTGATTTGCACGAGCTGCAGTTGTGATGAAGTCCGTTTCTGTTGCACCCTTCTTCATGAACCTAAAGGATGCTGCATATGCATGCAGCGACGAGATGCTCCTGCTGAGTAGGCTGATTGCATTATTAAAACTAACTTTGAATTATTCCAGTTATTTCTGTTTAAGCACAGGGGAGGGAAATTACCCGAGAAACAAACAGGGTAAAAAAATTCAGGCACCTTGCTGTTTTATGACCATGCTCCATGACTGATGGGTTTGGAGCCTGAAAAGTTTTCTCTGTGAGCAACGAAGCTCAGCAGATCTGAACTCACAGAGAATTATAAAACCACCAGAAAGTCACAGAACAACCCCTCACCTCTCTGGTTTAGTTATTTTCCTTTGTCTCATCCTCATAGTGTCATGCTATTTGTTTCAGGGCAGTCAATAGCGGCTTCTTTTTGACCATAATGATTGATAAATGAATAAACAAGCAGCGAATCTGTCAATAATGATTTTGCTGCTTGTTTTCTATATTTATTAGTCAACAAACAATTATGGGATCCAACAGCGTTGACTTCTAGGTGAGGGATGCCTGATGATTACCATCAAAACTTGAGGAGCAGGGCGTGTAATTGTGTGTCTTTTCACTCTGCTCATCTTCCTAATAATCCTCCCTGTGTGGATGTATGGAAATGTGCTCCTGAAGTGTCAGAAACATCTATCAGCATGTCTAATGGAGACTACGGTCAATGAAAAATGCATCAGCTGATTCAGATGCACGGCGGCAAAACAAGTCTTCGAATTATTCATGGTTGTCACGGAGAGGAAGCAAAGCGGCCATTGTAATTTGGTTTTCACGTTTTAAATGACCCACTGCAGCCGTGTGACAGAGAAATGAGAAATGGGTCAGTTCTAATGGATTGTAACTCAGCTAATTGCACTAAAGGAACAGACAGAGGAACAAACAATTATGGAGGTAAAGTGGAAACAAAGGATACACAAATGTGCTCTGGACCAGTACAAGGTATTATACGAACCTTAACCACTGGGTTATGAGGAGGGATGAGAGATTTTTAATGGTTACCATGGGAACAATTCTTAAAGTATGTCTCTAAAATAAAAAACAAAGAATTTACTAATAAAACAAGATTATGTGACTTTGCTATTTAAAAGCTTTGGTAAACGTTTGGATGCAGAGACGATTACAATAACGATCAAACTACAGATTCCTCAACAGGATGTAGTTTAACAAGCAACAAGAGGATTATCTCCTGCTCTGTGAAGAGTAATCTAGTGATGGGTTAGGGAGATCAGATTATATCACCTGGACAGGGTTGGGATAATCCACTTTACAGGTTGCTTATAATAAATTAACACAGGTAATCAGTAATTTGCAATGGATTATCCTTTTAGAGTAACCCTGGCGGCTGTGTTAATCTATTATGATTCACCCTGATGTAATTTCATATTAAACTTTGGGACAATTCATTAGCTGGGTGCAGCAGCTCTCAAGTGTGCAACGTGCTGCAATTAGAGCCCACAGCAGAGGGCCTGACCCCGGAATGGGCCTACAGTCACAAATACCAGTAATGGTAATGGGAGTGGAGGAGCCAGGATGCACATGGAGCCGGGCCTCACTGTCTAGTGAGGATGTGCCTCGTGTAATTATTCAGCAGGAACATTAAGACTGATGACAGGAAGTAGAGGTCACATGGAAAACTAAACAGTAAGGATCAGAGATTAGGAAGATGGTTAGAGGGAATTTCTGCTTTTTAATCTGCTTGTAGATCCATCATTTATTTTAATATAGTGAACTTAATTGTGGGAGGAGCAAAAAATAAATGACAACACTTTTAACTAAAGTCCAAATCAAATCACAAGTCTTTGTGGGATTGGTCCAGGACAAAAGCCGTGTTTCCATTATAGGAACACTGGAAATGTTCTGGGAGGGGGGAGGTGACGGGGAAAAAAGACGGTTTGGTCCTCTCAGCCGTTGTGTCTCCAAACTAAATCGGCCGTTTCAGGACTTTGTTAAGCCATTAGCATATCACAACCGTTTCAGCAGTGAGTGACATCACTGATTAGCTCCAAAAGGCATCCACGAACATAAATAACATAAAAAAAGTTTTATTTTGTCAAAGTCCATTCAAGGGACTGGGGGAGCAGTTGTATGACGTAAAAAGCGAGGTATAATGACCAGAAGAAACGTCGTGTCTTTTTGCAGGAGACAAAGCTACATAAATCACAGCGCTGTGGGGGGATTTCTGACACATTTGTTTTGGTGTTAGAATTTACAAACTGCAATTTTAAAGCTGCATTTTTTTCTTTTTCTACCATTCTGCTTCACCAGCAGCTCTTCCAATTTTACAAACACTGGTTGTTTAGCGACATCTGCCGATGTCGTTTCCCACTGAGTTACAACCAATCAGCATAAGTTTAACACGAGTCCAGCGACTCTATCAGGCGTTTTCTAAGCACACACCCCAGTTCAGGTTGGTTTTTCCCTGAAATGATCCAGAAAGTGGTCCTCTCCAGCTGGCCTGGTGAATTGAGACACTCGCATGCCATGGATGTCCAGTAAAATTACCTGGACGTTCTGATAGTGGAAACAGGCCATTCCAAGTCTAATCCCAAGTCATGTCTCAAATCTTTAAAGGAAAATGTTGGTCTCAAGTCACTGAGGGGCAATTCCAGGTCAAGTCTCAGGTCAAATTTGAGAGGCAAGTTTGAGTGAGATCTAAATGAACTAACTTGAATATGAACTGGTTGCATGATTTCCATCTAGTCTGTCTAAAGCACCTGAAGAGCAGGTCACACCCCTATCAGAGTATTACTCCACCCACACTTCCTGTTTGAAAAATGCACCAAAAGGAGGGATTACCTGGCGGACCGAGAGAGTAGCGCTGCGGCAGTGAGTGACAGCATTCCCCCAGCCCCCCACACCGCTCAGGGATTTTCCGTCAGGCATATGAGCAAACACACACATGCACACCACAGTCTGGAGCATTTCTCTCCACCTCCTTCACCAGAGGAAAGAGAGAGAGGTTTTTATAGGAGGAAAACGATTCTGAGCCTCATCGTTTCTTATTGGCTCGTGAGTGGCGAGCCAGCTGGAGGCGTGGCCGAGACTCGGCTGCTTTTATACCCCAGAGCGACTGTGAAGCATTCTCATACTGTACTGGCTTCATTATAGAGTAACGTTTTAGCCGATAGTGATGGCTGATTCAAATTTAAATTTGAAATAAAAAATGCACAAAAATAACAATTACACATATCTTAAAACACTCATTTATTCAGTTTATCAGCCAAAAAAGGTTTATATGGGGGTGAGTCGCTCTTTAAATGCTCTGAGTTACATGAGTCAAGTCTGATTGAAGTTCCAAGGCTTTAAAGGGCAAGCCTTTTTATGACTGGATTGTGACTCCAGTTCAAGTTTCAGAACCAAATTCGTGAACGTACAGTAGAGATTTATGTTAAACTTCAACAGATCTGCTTGATTCATTATTTTTTATCTGGGACTTGTGCGTTTGTTTAAGAAGAACCCTTGGGATCGAGCATCTGAGGATTAAGAGACAAGGATACAGATGCTAAGGCAGTTTTTCTGGCAGGATCACTGCTGAGGGAATAATGTGATGCAGCGCAGACCTGGAGCGCTAAGCTTTAGAATATGCTGGTGTTTTGAATATGTCTCATGAGTACAATGCAGATGATGGAACCCTGGTAATATTGAAGCAGTATAAACCAGTCAAATAGCTCACATCTGAACAGTTCTGTGTTTTATTAGCTGGTCTCTATATTTTCTAATGATAAAACTATAAGATCTATGAATCAGGAAAGTCACACAAGAACAAACAAGTTGACATTGCGCTGATGACAGCCGTTAACTGACACAAGTTTATTTTTCTCCAAAGTATAATTACACCCAAGCAGGCATCCGTTGGGAGAGACGTGTCACACCGCCTCGGGGGGGTGTTGAATCTCACAGGTTAAACATAGAGCGAGAAGCGTGGGCCGCAGATCCACCTGCTTTCCTGCCTTACGCGGAGCAGGATGCATCAGAGAGAAGGACACGTATTAAACAGACACAGACTAGCAAGTGTGCAAATACTTTCACACGACACGTGAGAGGAATGATCTGTCTGCAAAAAAATCAGGTGGGAGGAAGCTTTCAATCCACTCCAGGATTTTTGGGACTTTGTTTTGAGTGATGGGAAGGATGGGAGGAAATGGTCGGCCCTTGGTGATTTGTCAGACGGCTGTCATCACTTCAACATTTATTGTAGAAGAGCAGAAAGACAATATAGGAGAGAAAAATGTGACAGACACAATATGAGCATGTTGCTAGGAGGCGTAGTGATGGGTTTTTATTTTAGTCTTTAATTAAGGTGATTCATTGGACTGACTTTGTGTTATCATATGCCAAATATCAAATATATAAATAATGTCATGATTACACAAAGAAATGTCAAAGGGGAACTAAGGTGATTTTTAACAAATTGAACTCACTTTACACTGAATCCTGACTGTTACAGGTCTGCTGGCGTGTGTTTATTCAGGTGTATGTTCAGGCGGTTCCTCTGGCCTGTAGGTGCCAGGCCAGCCCTCTTACAGGTAACTCAGCACCAGTTCCACGCTGCTCGTCAGGAGCAGATCTTTAAGGTTTGGAGAGAGGCTACCCACACCACGGTGCCGGTGTGGCGTTTGACAAGCTGAGGCTGTTAGCTGTTGCTTGTCACTGTCCTGAGAAAGTAGTATTTTGATTATGGTTGAAACTGGTTTAGCAGCTTCAGCATTAAAGTCAACATGTATACTTTTTTGAAATTATTTTTATTATTTATTTATTTTTTTGTAAAACAGGATTTCATAAGGACTTGGGGTTTGTTTTATTCACTTTTCTGTTTTTGATGCAGATTTTTTTTCATTAGAAAAGTTAAAAGTTTCATGGTTTCGTTAAAAAGGAGCACTGACGTATCACACACCCATCAGAGATGTGCCTCACTCCTAAAGGTTGAATATGGAACAATTTAATTCATTTATTTCTATCCTAAATACAGTTGTAAAAGAAACGTATTAGTAGAAATGAGTCCTTACCCTGTACGATTCATCACTGGACATGGTGCTGGCTGATCACTTCACGTATCAGCAGTGAACCTGACACTATTGTTGCAGCTGCAACCTCCAAACACTAGATTTGCTTTGGTGTTTGTGTTCCATATTCAACCTTTAAAGTATTGAAATCAATCAAATCACTTAGACGTATTCTGGACTCCTGAGTTTTGCAAACATGAAGATTCTTTTTTGACAGAACTTTAGATGTGAAACTGCTCCTTATCTTCTGCAAGCCACCAGAGAGAAGGTACATTGTGCAGTTTTTGGGTGTTTTTGCACACTTATGAGCAAAGCAACACTGGAGGTCAGAAACATTTAAGGTTTTAAACCAATTAGAAACAAAGTGAGACTTATTCTACCCACTGGCACCAAAGTTAGTTAAGCTGATGTGAAAAGTTTAGAACTTCTGGGTTTTTAAAAACCTACAGCTGTCTAAATGGTTGGAACTTTTCTGATTGTTGGTTTTATTAAAACAGTTTGTGTCAGTAAAACTCATCATCAGGCAACTGTGAGTCTATGTTGATTCTGCTGTTTGCTTTGTTTTATCACCAACGGTCTCATTGTTCTGTTAAAAATCTTCATCTGCTACTTAATGGGTAACTTATCTTGCTAGTAACCAAACGGAACAGCACCAGTGATGTTTTCTGTGATACAGCTGGATGTAGCCGGGATAATTGGATTCAGTCACCTTTTGGATCCAGTTCGGTTGTCTGTGTCGTCTTTATTGCAGGTCAGTGATGGAATGGCAGCTGGTGGGTCAGATAGACGGCTAAAAGGAGAGTTTTCAGTGAGCTCATGCTCACGTGTGACGGGCAGTTTATTCAAACTTTAAAGCATTTTCTCCTCCACTTCAGCTTGATTGTGCAGGTGACAGAGCTCAGGTGGCAGCCATTAACTGCATCAGTATGCGTGAAATTCACTGTGGTCTTCACACCAGAGGACTAGTGCAGCTTTGGGAGGGAAGGTAGTCAGGGTAAACCAGACACCAGTTTAATGTGTGTAAAAATGCATGGGGACGTCTAAATTAGCTGTTAGTGGAGGTTCGACACACAAGTGAATAATAAACATATTTAATTTTTTTATCAGTTTTTCCGAAAATTTTTATCTTCCACACAGCAGCTCAGACTGGAGAACCATTGGTTGATAATGATAAGTTCCCACTGATGCTGATCTGCCTCAGAAAACAAGATGGCTGCACAGAGAGTAAGAGCGAGAGAGTAGTAGTGGTGGATTAAAAGGATTGATTTAGCTGCTGGTGAAGTGTAGCCAACCAGTGAAAAGGAGAGAGAAAATATTGTGTACTAAAGTTTACCTGAGCAAGTAGGACTTAGTGAGTCCTGCTGTTCCTGCAAACACCTGGTGCATTTAAGCAAGAGAGAAACTTTAGGGCTCTGCAACAATTTATTGGTGTCAAATTCTGGCCTTGTAGGGCAACTATCCTGCCTGTTTTTGGTGTTTCCCTGTTTCATCACACCTGATTTAAACATACTAAAGTCTTTAAGAGGTATTTACAGAAGTTGATGACATGCTAAGGTCATTCAAATGTTTGAATTCAAATGATTAATAATGCTCTACAAGAAGTCGGAAACATTTATATATATATATATATATATATATATATATATATATATATATATATATATATATATATATATATATATATATATGTATATACACACCTTTACCAACATTAAGACAAAATTGAGTGTGTCACTGTTTCAACAGTCTAGTGTTCAAAATGGACAAACAAGGATAAAAACACAAGGTGACAAAATGTGTAGCAGCTCCTGACATCTGCTTTAGTATTATGGGATGGTGCAGAACAGCACCGTTCTCTTTTACTTTAACAAGAGGTACTTTTCAAATAAACAATTCAAAATGCTCTCATGTCCTGCGTCCTCATTAGCTCATGGCAACAAAAGACAGAAAAAATATATTTTTTCCAAGTGAAACCAATGATCCACGACTGTTTTGTTGATTTTGAATCACATTAATACTAAAACAGTGAAATTGTATCTTCAGTCTACAGTCTGAATTAATGCTGTGCACCTTTCTAGTTTTTATTGTGTTTTTTATTTAAATAGTTGTCCATCAGGATTTCCAGTAAGCCAATGAGAATAGCGATGGTAGAATAAAGAATGTTAGCGACATACTGAAGCTGTCTGACATCATTCTTCTAAAGCAAAGCAGCTTTTCTTTCTTAAATGAATTTAATTTTCACCTCACTCTTTTCCTTTAAATAAAGAGTGTTAGCTAATACCTGCAGGCATGCACGGGAATAATTTACACCAGCGAGATGAAAAGAGTGTCAAAGAATTAATTACAGCATTAAAGGTGCAGATAGCGAAAGTCTCAATGCCTCAGAGAAAAGAAAACAGAGAAAAAAGGGAAAAAATAGAAAAAGAGTGATTGGTGTCTGGAAAGTTATCGCTGCCCTGCAGCACAATAGGATTGTTAAACACAGCTAAACACTTCAAAGTGCGACTCGGCGCAGACAGAAGAGCTCAGAGGAGCAATCTTTATTTCTGGATGAGCACAGAGGTGAAGATCAGTTGGATTTCTCTCCCTCTTTTTTCTTTTAGCTCAAACTTTAGCAGGTGTTCAGTAGAGTTTCGGTTCCTGGTGCAGGTAAACAGGAAGCTCTTTCATCTCCTGCTGATTGCCGGGACGTTATTATTTTGACTGAGGGTGACAGCAGCTGTCACAGCTGTCAAACGCTTCGGCCTGCAGGATATCAAACTGCAGGTTATAACGCGACTGGTGACATGCTCGATCAGCCATTAAAGAGAAATCACTGTCAGCGCTACATGGCTGATGACAATCAGTCATCACTGGGAGGAGGCTCCCAGGTCCAATTGGACTCAAGGTGACTGTAAGATAGGTTTGCTGTTCAAGGTTAGATGAGCTCAGAACGGGATGTTCCTGCACTTTTAACTTAGTCCTAAGTGTCTTTTATAATCCCTGATAATCACACACACATTTGACTCTATAAGCTCTTCTGTTGAACACAAATCATGATCAAGTGATAATGCTACCAACAGCAACAGGTTTCTCTTCCTTTACCAATTAAGACTAAAGATTCTTGTACCTAGTGTTGATTTGGAGTAATTGATCATTTATACAAATATTTTGGGTCTAAACTAAAGATACCTTTTTCCACATGACAGAAAAAATTATTTTCACTCGTTATTTTTGAAACATGATTGGTCATCCTGAGTTTCACACACAGGCTAATAGAAAATAGATGGTGAAACTCTTGGACCAGCGGCGTGAAGCGCTTTCACTCCGGTTTCGCATCTGAAATGCTACCGGTTGGAAGGGAGCTCACAGGTATTACGTTCCACCCTGCTTCACATATTGTGGAAAGGAGGCTTTGGTCATTTGAGACTTTGTGTGAAACAATCAAGTCATTAAAATTATGAATTTCAAAACACTTGCACCTGGGCCCAGCTCAGCCTATGCCACTGCTTGAGGTGGTTCTTTAGCTAAAAGGGGAGCAGTAGCTCAGGAGGTAGAGGGGGTTGCAGGTTCGATCCCGGCTCCCGCCAGAGAATGCTGCTTTGTGTCCTTGGGCAAGACACATAACCCACATTGCCTGCTGGTGGTGGTCGGAGGGACTGGTGGTGCAGTGCTCGGCAGCCTCGCTCCGTCAGTGCACCCCATGGCAGCTGTGGCTACACTGTAGCTCATCATCACCAGTGTGTGAATTGGTGGATGATTGATTGTGTTGTAAAGCGCCTTGGGGGGGTTGTAGAACCCTAAGAAGGCGCTATATCAAATACAGGCCATTTACCATTTACAGTAAAAAAAAAACAAAGAAACAAAAACTGGTAAATTGATGATGATGGTAAGTTTTCTTTTCTAAAACACACCAACTGCTGGCTCAAGAACAAAAAGCAAAAGTAAAAACTTTCATAGCCAAAGTTCAACACTGAAGCAGCAGCAGAGAACACTTTAGGGTCACACGTGAATTCAAAGCAGAGTGACTGATGAAAGCGAGTGAAATAGCTCTGAAAAGAATACCTGCAAGAGTCCAGGTCTATCGTCCATAAAATATTACAGCTCTGCTGTAACATCACACACATGCTCCCCATATAAAACACCACGCAGTCCACCTCTGACTCACACAGCAGGTAGAGTTTAAACTAGAGGATGGGTGTTTAAAAGTGAGCCTTTGGCTTTCTGATTTAAGCCAAACCACCGTGGAACTTCTACTGATTTTGGATGGAAACACATGTTCTACCTACTGTCACCACGCCAAGATGTAGTGGAACACAGGGAACGAGAGCTGATGGGGAAAACACACCGTGTGATGAAAGAGAACGCTTCGGTTGAACCTTGAGGGGAAAAACTTATCACGAGGTTCATAAAAGCTTTTTTTCCAGAGGTTAACATCTGGCTGCAGAAAGAAGAAGGATAAGGAAAGGTAAGGTGCAGGTGGAACAGAAGGGGGGGGGGGGGGGGGGGGAAGGGGGGGGGGGGGGGGGGGGGGGGAGACTAATCCCCTAAACTTTCTCCTGAAAGAAGCACTTTTTAAGTTCCAAACTCAAATGCCCCCTGGGAGGGGCTGTTATCAGCTGATTCTTCCTTCTGTCTCCGTTTTCCTTGTCTCCCTCCCTCTGTCCGATGCATCTGCCAACCCTGATAAGGCTGATAGATGTTACCTTTACAGGGCTATTAAAACACCCCCCACCCCATAGTTTAGAAATGATTATCGCCCCAGGCCTACAGTTACAGGTTAGCTGATAGCTCACCTCCATCTGCCCATATCTGGGGACTCTTTGAGGCTTAGGGCTGGCTGGGTGGTTGAAGATTATATGTGCTGCTTAAGACGCTCCAATCCTAGGGGGAAGTGGGAAACGTGGACGGGAGGTGAGGGGAAAAGGGGTGGAAGAAATTAAAAGAGCAGGAGTCCAGACATCCACAATGCTGCAGCGGATGATAAGGGATTGGGTGACAGCTCATCCTGCCTCTATCTGGGGTCTGGGCTGACTTTATTTAGGACACATTGTCAGGTAAAGGGCAGCCGACGTCAGTCTTAAAGTCAGCCAGGTGATCTTCTTTCAGCCTTCTCTGGATTGTAAAAGGATGGGTCTATAATTTCACATAAAGTGAGCTTCGACACCTCAGGCGGTGGTTTTGATGGAGCAGAGGAGGCCGACGCCGTCTCATTTACAAACATCTTAGAATTGCTTACAGTATATTTGTTAGCTGAGACGGCTACAGTATCCAGCCTCCAGTGAGAATGCCTCCCGCCAGCCAGCTCCGTCTGCCAAATCCTCTCAAGCATCACGTCTGCTCTGCAGAGATATCACCACCAACGGCAACTAGCGCCGACTTCCTCCCATAACCTGCTCCTCACTTATCTGCGGCTGACTGATGATCTACTTTTTTCTTATTTCCTCTTTCCCATTTGGACACGTCATTCCTTGGCTCTGAATCTGGGTCAAATTTGATCTGCTCTTTCATTAATATCAAGTACAGAATATGAAACGATGATGTCAGTAGCTGTAAGAACACATTTGTTCTAGCAACTAAGAAATGCATGTAGAAGGAAATTTAAAAGGCTGTTTTTAAAATATTTTTATGGAATTCATGTCACCCACCACCTGTCGTGCCAACATTTTAAAACCTCCTGTTCAGAAATCAGGAAGTTAATCTCTGTTTGGTTCATCTCACATGCTATTGCAACTCAGCGTTAGTGCTGGGCATTGTGGCCAATTTCCTAAATCGACTCGATTTTGATTCACACGGTTCTGAATCGATTAATCATGATTCGATTCAGTTCAGTTTGATTCAATACCATTAAATTCAGTCTGGTCTTCATTATTCATTGTTGCTACTGCACGTTTCTCTTGATATGTCACGATCAAGGTCAAGTTTATTTGTATAGCACGTTTAAAACAGCAGTTGCTGACCAAAGTGCTTCACAGCATAAAAACAGATCACAGTACAAGAATAATAATAATAATAAAAAACTAGTAAAACAAAGCGACTAGATTAAAATATAAAATAAGATTAAAATAAGTGAAACAAAATGTCCAGGACAATCCCTGATAAAAGCCAGTTCCCAAGTATTGGTCATCACAGAAAATCTAAAATGACGTAAAACAAGGCTAAAAGAGGTAGAAAATACCTCAGATATGTGCATTTGGCGTCTTTTTACGTTCTTTTCATTTGGGGGCTTATTGTTAGAATTGGGTGTTGCTGAGGTCGTGCCTGCAGATCCAGTCCCAGGTCCGTCTGGTTCAAGGGGAAAAATCAATCTTAGGTCTAATGTATTGATTTTGCTTAATTTATATGAAATTGATCCAAAATCGATTACATAAATTTTTTTATCTAACCCTACTCAACGTCCATTATTGTGTTTATTAACATCTGCTGACATAGAGGCCATCTAGAGATGTGTTGGCTTCAAAGATTAATCAGTGGTTCATGAGTCATTTTGCAGGTGACTCTTACCTTTGGTGACTCCAACGTTTAGCTCAATATCAGTAGAATTAACAGGATTAAGGCTGTTTTGTGTTTCTGGTTGACTGTCACAACCAACTGGAATTGGGTTTACTCTAAGGTCAGTTTTAACTATCCTACAAATAATTGCTCTTCAAGATATTTTTCAGAGGAGTCCAAAAGTTAACGGCAAGGTTTTAAACAACGACCACATGAATTTTTGAGTACGTGTTGAGAGTTGTGCTTCTAACACGCACAGTTTTGACTTAACATCTGAAAAACTAAGTTAAAGCCAGTTTTGTGTTTGCTGATGTTGATTAGTTGTGGACTGGGAACCTGCCTGTTGGCCCAAAGAGGTGGGCACCAGCCCCCTGCAACCCTATGGGGGTAAGCGGGAAATGATAATTGATAGATAACAATTGATTTTGGTTCACCCCCACAGGTAATAAGCTGTAGATGTTCGTCCAACGATTATGTTCTAGGAGTTTCATTAACATTCATCTGGTGGTTCATGCGATCTTTTAACAGGAATAATGGGCTCAACGATAAGCCGCTCTAATTTAGAACATTTAATCTTACATCTAAAGACACCTAATTGCGATCATGTTCAGTAGATTCATTTTTATTTAATTGTACTAATAGAATTTTCCCTCTAAGTGACCTTTGACCCTTTACAGCATAATTACTAAGAGCATAACTTTCACCAGACATCCTGTGAGGTCACTGACCCTGCAAACTACACGATGAATTAAACAGGTGATGAAGTAGAGCTTAAAACAACCTAATGACCAATTATTAGCCAACAAAAACCTGCTAATTCATTTTTAATGTAAACCTGGACAACAAGTCAAGTGGGGACCGGCAGTATGTGGTTAATAAGACCAACCGGGAGACATAAATGTGATTTAAATAAAAACCAGCTGTGTTTTGTCTCAGAGCTTTAGCTCTCACACAGTTTGTCAAAGAGGGACTAGCTTGATCCTAAATCACCTGTTATTTCTAACGTTTGTCCTTTGGGGACAATAGATTTATTTTATATAATCTTTTTAGACAAAGGAATGGATGAATGTTTTTTAATCAAGTCCCCAAACAGAGAAAGTTTAAATTCTAAGAGTCCGTCTGATGAGAGAAAACTTCCGTTCTGTGAGAAGATTGTTTGTCTCTGGAGAAGTCGGCTGCTGTTTCCTCTGACCTTGACGCATGCACTAACTTGCTATCCTGCACAATAACGTAACAAAGCACCTTTGACTTGAGTAGCTCTTCCAACCAGGGCCTCCAGCCAGCAGTTCACCAGAGGTGATTGGAACTGCTCAGCCATGCAGTCGAGAGCCTGCCGAGAGCTTTTCACACTAGTGTTTAATGAGCTATGTTCAGGTCCACTCCACATTCATCCCAGTCCATTATTGGCTCCAAAAAGCTTTTAAAATGTCGTTTGAGCACTCAGTCTACTTAACCAATAGCCTATTCATGAAAGTGCCAACGGTCCTTCTCAAACAGAGACATTTAATTTGTGATTTCCTACTAAACAGTGAAAGATTAAGACCGTCTTGGCCTGATACATTTTTCTGCACCAACATCATCTGGAGCATCAGCATCAGTCTGCTTCATGACCAATAGGCTGTTGTGTCTGACCTGTGCTGTAAACATGTATTTGGCCATAAATTCCGCCTCCATCATCCTGCTCTGTGGCCCATTTGAAGCTGAACATGTTTTTATTGAGACCAAACCTGAAATGCGCTCTCAGGATTAATTGAAGGCCTCCTAGGTGTTTTAAAGCAGCCGCTCTCCTGCGTCTGAGCCCTCAGGAGTGTTGTTTTCTCCACGATGGTGTTATGAGGAAATTTCTAGCAATGAACAAAACAACACGTGAACCGAGCCTGTAGTCCTGAGCCGGCTCCCTGAGGAGAGGAGAACATCTTATGAGTGAGGCCTTTCAATAATAGAATTCACTACTAATCATTTCCTCTACATGTCCTCTAGGTTTCCTTTCTAATTGATTGAACCGCCGCTCTTTTCATCCAGCAAAAAATCCTGCCTCCACCATTCAAGTGTTCCTCTTATTTCCCTGCCTCATAATAAGGGAATATTGGCAAATGCATCTTTGCTCTGATGGTGAACGCCTTGAATACGCAGAGTCCATCATCAATTAAACGCCACCACGGCACAGAACGGCTCTGTAGCCAAGAGCTGATGCTTGCCTTGATATAATTATTTCATTTTGAGGAACAGATGCAATTAGATTAGGAAAGAAGTTTTCATGAAAACAGGAGAAATCAATGGCCTGGCTAAATGTTGGCTCTGAATCAGTCAGCTCATTTTCCACGGACATGACATTAAACCTCGTGCTTTCTAAGCAAAGCGGGAGAGTTAGGTCTAAAGCCTGACAACAAACAAAAGCGCAGAGGCATTAACATCAAAAGGGGCAAAGCTGAAACGCAGTAGAAATAAAAGACATCATGATTTTAACTTTGTGTTTTGTATTAAAATGATTTGAGGAGATTCAGACCAGAACCTGTAAATTAATGTGGACAAATAATTTCTGCATTTAAAAGTAAAGACTTAATATTTCGTTCACAGGAGCTACCATAAAATAAATAAATAAATAAATATATCTTGATTAATCGAATTTTAATCGTTCAAGATAATTTGCCCCCAAGCAATTTTTTAAATAAAAAGTAATGTCAGTCAGGCACAGATGGCATACCCACACTTTAATGAGTGTATTTCTGTAATCACAAGGTCTATTTGATTACTTTGGTCTCATTATAAAGGTTGTGGCATTTGTTGGGATGTGTAAATATTAGTATATGTGTTGTTAATGATGTATACATGGACATGGAACATTGTAAATGTTGTGTTGAACTAAACACTAGGTGGCAGCAGAACACTGCTAATATATATATATAGAGGTGTAGTGTAGAGTTCAAGGGAAGTTCTGCTGAGGGTTACAAGATGAATGTTGCATGTATGCTTGTCTCTCCTGCTGTAATAAAGTTCATATGGATAAAGTTGCTGCCTGCTTTCTACCAACTACAAAGCATAACAATAAAAAAGTTTATTTTTTCTTTATTTCTTTTCTTCATGAAGAGCAATTAGCCTTTCGCCGGCCCCGCCCCCAGAACGGCTATTGTCCAATCACACATCATAGCAACCGTTACTATCCGACAACTCCAAACAAAATGATGAAGCTAAGCCTAATTTACTACTAAGCATTAGCCTCGATAGTAGTCGTGTCCCCTTCGTTTCCCTTCAGAACCTCCTCATCGAGCTCAACCAGCAACAGCATGAGTGCTCCCCCCGCCCGATCGTGGCTGGGTGGAGGTCCGCCTCCCAGACTATCCAAGACCCTTTTAGATAAGACACACCGTGCCGGCAAATCAGCGTAATATTACCTCAACCGTGTGTCTTATAAACGCACATTAAGCCTTGGCGCAACAGCGGGTGGTGTCATGATCACGTGATGAATTAATGCCGAGCTCCGGCCGGCAACTATATTGATAATGAAAGTAAACACGGGCTTAAGTTTCTTTTGTTAACAGAACCAGCTGAGATGAGTGATGCAGAGCACCGGGAGCTTTTAGAGCTGCCTGCAGCTCAGATCATCTGACAGACAACTGGCAGCTCACAGGGACACCGCATCGCCGCCACCGCTCCTCGGATCCACGCGCCTCCAGATGCCGGACCTTCTCCCAAACTTCCAACTCCTTGTTCCCTGCTACGCTTCGCTCAGCGGAGCCGACACTAATATATGCCTCCACTGCATACTGTAACCCTTTTGCCTCGATCTGGATGATATTGAGGAGAAATTGCTCCAAAAAATGTCACTGACACGCATCTGTCTACTTCTTTCCATCGCGGAAATCTGCGGAGCTGCAGTATTTGATCCACTTATTGTCGGAGTTGGCAACTGTAACTAAGGGGGGCGGGGATGATATTTATTGATATATAGGGCATAAATTGTGATGCGAAACATTTCCGGCCCCTAATTGGGGGACACTTGGGCTCAAAGGGGTAAGATTTTATCGCATTTTTTAAAATAAATAATTAAACGTAATTAACGCGTTAAATTCCAACCACTAATAAAAATACCATGTCATAGTTTTGGAGCCAGAGTGTGTAAATGTTTTTGCCTTCTTCCCAATACACAATCATGGTGGTATTTCTAAGCAGCACAGTACAACTGAAAAAAAACTATCAAAGGTGCATTTTTATTTATTTAATTTATTCAGGAAATGCATCATGGAGACGACTTTGGCTTCAATACCCATGTTAAATTCTGATGTCCAGCTTTAATACTTGTCTTTGCTTCAGACATGGGTAAAAAAACTAAAAATCATCCATGATAACTTGGGCTTAAAGAAAGACCTGCTTTTTCATGAGGTGGTGCATCACCTTGTGTTTTTCATGCCAGAGTTTTAAAATGATCTCATCTCATATTGAGAGATGATGACGTTACAATTGTTTTGGTCAAATGTTGAAAATAACATTCTGTGTGAACATCAGTGGTCTTGTTTTATTCTACTACAGCAGACATTAGTACAGCTTTCTTTCTCTCTCACCACTGAGGATGCGGCTATTTTGTTTATACCAATTTTGTTAGCATATCCACTAGATAACACTGTCAGGAGCTGTTGTGTTTGCATGCAGAATGAGCTCCTTTGTAAGGCGAGTCAACTCACCTTTGAGCCAAGAAGTTACAAGTTGCGGTTATACAGGAGGGCTGATTAATGAGGTAGAACATCCAACAAGAAAAGTGCACAAACCCTCCCGTCTAAGCCTTTGTTTGTAGGAAAACATCCAGCTGAAAAGATTCTGGCTGCAGCTCTTTCACTAGGATCCATTTTGTGGGAGTCCACTGATAAACATGATCCTCTGACAGTTACACATTAATCTTGCAGGACTGCTCTGCAAAAACCTGGAGTCCAGCCTGGCTGTCCGGTGTCATACTAAAAAATGTTACTCTTTGTTATTACACAGAGATTTGATCTGGTCCTTGGCACTCTGATGCTGATGTCCTAGAGTTGTCTTGTCATTGCTGAAAGATTTCTTTTCTCGATTAATTGTAGGGTTTTTATGTTTTTGAATCCATATTTGTTAATAAAACACAAAAATGAGACTAAATTGCAAAACCTGACAACTGTGTGTGCTTGAATGAAATGTCAGAACAAGTAGGAACCAAACTTCCTCACTCAAATACTCTCTCACTCAGACACATCAATGATACATGTCAGAAACACTACAGACCAAAATAACCCAACAGCATGAATAAACAAAGGCCTGCTGTAGTAAACAAAGGTCAGAGGACAGCTTAATACTCAACAAAAACCAAGACATCTGTTTACTTGAGGTAGACAGAAGAACAAACAGGACAAAGAATGATGCCAGGCTTTCCTCAGAGCTTGAGACGCCTTCACATTATTGAAGCAGATCCTGGAACTAGTCATCTAGACAGAGTGGCCACAGATTTTGCTCTGCAGGTCGGTCTAGCCAGGCTTCGTTGTAGCTGCAGCACATCTACCATCTAGATCTTCTTGATGTCCCTGTCACTTTGGATCATTACATTATCACCACTGCCTTGTTGTCAACCACCACAGTGTCTGGCGTGTTAACCACTAAGTTATGCATCTCTGTTAAGATGCATAACTTCGTTATTTTTTATGCTTTCATAAAATATTTCCTGTTTTTAGAATGGAATTGGCCACTGAAGCTTAAAGACCAAGTTAACTTGCTTTTTCAACACATTTGCAGTGGTCTTTATAATTGGAAGAAAAAAAAAGCTCTCCCATTTCAGGAACTAGAAGTGAGCCAGACGAGAGGGC
>SSNS01000096.1:109896-207186 GCA_006937985.1 Aphyosemion australe
CGGCAAGATTTGCAGTCTTAGGTCCTGATATTTGGACATCTTGCCTCTGATTGGATAACAGCAACATGACTCTACCACTGACTCTGTTTGCTTTGAAACTTTGATGTTTTATCTCCACAAATAACACAAGCCTGAAGGAGTTCTGCTGTGTGGTGGAGTTGCTAATGCTAACAGTTAGCTTCTACTGGCCGAGACATACACTGCTCTCTCCTGGATGCAAAACCAACAACAACCTTTGTCATGAGACGAGATGGGTGAGTCCATGAATGCTACATTGACATTCTAACGTGCGATTGTCTGGTTTTAATCTCTCCATTTCCCCATCTATTGTCTATCAATGGCTAATGCAAGAAATAGGGGTAGAAGACATTTACATGTTAAATTCAGAGAACTTGGTCTATTCTAGGCTCTTGTTCTTGTTGAAGGATCCTGGTCCATGCATGTGCAAAAGAATTGTATAATTTGTGTATTGTTTATATTATTATCTGCTGAAATGACATCATGTACTGCAACAAACAAATTAAAGCCAATTTTACATTTTCAGGAAGTAGCATAATCACCAGATTTTCCTCCCAAGTCTTTGTTATCTGCTGCCAGTCTCCACCACCATTGCAGCAGCAGAACACAATGCAACACTCTGCAGGTTGTTTGAACGAATGCCAACAAGTCCTGCTCATCATGACTTATTTACATTGTTTAGTCTGGCTGCTCCCTGAAGAGGCCATGCAGGGCCATAGTAGGAGGAGAGTTTGGCTCAATGATTCAGAGGCCCAGAACACGACGGGGGGGGCTGAAACATGCCAAGGCTTTTACATATTTATAGAGTCAGAGGTGTTGTTGAGCTGTTTGTGCTGCCCCAAGGGTCAAGCTACAATAAGATCACCGGATCTAATGTTACATCACGGCAGGCCGTGTTAGCCTCTACAAGCAGAAACACGTGAGCGGCTCGTGTACCGGTTACGCTCCCACTCCGGACCAAAACAAGTGGATCACATGGAAATTCTTCAGGGAACTTTCAGCAGATAAGAACAGCGGGAAGCATTCATGTAAACACTAAGTATTAATTATTTATTTGTGAAACATGACCTTTTTTATGGCCACGCTTGTGTTTGTGCTGCCAAACTTGAAATGCTGCATCACTTATCACAGCATCAGTTCTGCATGTGTTCAGCGGACGATGCATGACCACAGTCCCGAAATCTGTTTCCTGTAATTCCAGATGACGGCTGCCTAGACAGGAAAATTCTGAAACAATAAAAGAAGAAACCAAAACTTCCCCCCCACCCTAAACTCCTCTGATGAAGAGCACATTTTACTGAGATTGATTTTGGGAAGTGGAACACAGATCAAAAGTGAATATTTCAGGAAGGAGGACTTATGCATTCAGGGATTTCAAAGTCCTATACGTCTTCTGAATGTCTGATCAGCATCCAACACACTGGATTTCATCAGGGATGATTGAAATAATTTATCCTGGGCTGGTTGCTTTGGTTTGCACGTGCACGAGTAGAAGCTCTCTTTCTGTTTACATAGCAGCGTGTGGAATAATGCTGCCTTTTGTTCTAGCAAAGAGATTTAACAGAGCTACATATTTTTGTACAAATCTTTAAAACCAACCCTAATGTTGCTTTTATTATGTGTGTTTATTGTAAGTCTTGTCACTGAGACAATTTCTTTACGGGAAAATAGGATGTGAATTCAATTAAGCTGAAATGTTTTATTTCACAGTTTGATATTCTATTCATAAAGAAGCATCTTGAGCAGATCCTTCCAGGCGTAGACCTGTTCAGATCATATTTCCTAATTATCCTGACATACTCCAGACTACACAGCGCTAACCAGCAGACGACTGTTTGGGGATGAAAGAGGAGGGAAAAGACTGTGGTGGGTAACGCTCGTCTTCTAAACCAAAGGTTTACTTGCAGACGTTACTGAGCCGTGGTGAGCCAGCCCTCGCTGTGAGCAAAAGTGCTCCAAAATTGTAAGTTCACCAGACTTTGAGAAGCTGCAGCATCACACAGAGCTCGACGGGCTCCCTGTTCACGTACAGATGGTCGTGGTGAGGCCCCGGTGGAAATGACGCTAAATAAAATTCTCTGAAAATTCTCTCTCAGGATGTGACAAAGGAAAGTGAGGCTACCTTGCCACCTGCAACGTCTGGCACCTCTCTCTTCTTTGCCAATTAAAGGGCTGAAAAAATGGCCATGCCTCCAGGCGTAGTTTTGCATAATAACATTTGCATAAAATGAGACCATCTGTTTTGAAACCTTTAATTTTTTGACAGTGACTTTAATGTGTTAATGCTGGGAGTTCTGATTTGTTGTGCCACTGATTTCCTTGGGGGCAAAGCCACTAAAAAAGAATATGAAAGAGGGCTGGATTAGAATAAACACAGCGTAGCCAGCACCGAGTTCACTTGGAACAGAATTACAGCTTGACACAAATTCCTAATAAGACAGTGACCTGATTACTTTTATGCAAATTATTGTCAATATTGGCTCAGAGCAAATTACCTCAAGTCAAGATAATTGTCTTATTTTAATTGGCCACAGTGAAATATGATTTAAGGAAAGCTTGACTTCATAGCAAGAATTATGTTTTGACATTTTTGAGCAGAGTTGCTAATGGATTAAACACCTGCTGCTACTGGGATCTGTGGAAATGGATTTTAAAGCCCAGTTGAACAAGACTTGTGAAGTCGTTTGCCTATTAATTAAAAACATTATCTCAAATGCAATGTCCTTCTTTTCTTCAGCATCTTCTACCAGGTTCTGTTGGATCCCATGGTGCTTGGATTTGAGACTGGACCGCATCCATTCCATACTCTTAAGATGCTTCAAGGCTGATGTATACTTCTCCGTCATCTCGAGTGTGAAGTCGCGCACACACATTGACGAAGATGTTTTCCCTTCGGACTTCTCCGTCACCTGGGGAGAGTTGCAAAGCAATTACCTGCCAGGACAATAGAGGGCGTAGCGCTTTTCTGGGGTATCCTGCCACCATTACAGACGCGTATCAGGTTCATGATAGTGTATTTACTACTGTGTTTACATTGTTTTTATGTATTTCAGACAAATTTGTCCCTCATTCTCCTCCACCTCTTCATGCAATCAGCACCTATAAACCCACGTTTCTCGTCATTTCCATCCATGAATCAAACGCTTGCTGCATATGTTTGTACTCTTTCAGTCATGGGTGAATAAACTATTATATTTTCTGACTTTTTCCACGAGGCGTTCCTCAATCTACTCCATGTCTGCTGCTAAATATCTTTATTTTTTGAAGGGGCAATGGCGGTACTATTGACGACTTTAAAGGAAGCGGTGTGCTGACCAATCACAAGCTTGCGGTCTCCGTCATTTTTGATGGATAGTCTAAAAGTTGGGCATGTCTCTGTCAGCCTCTGTGAGTCTGTCAGAGACATGCCCAAGTTTTTCGGCCATCGTAGACAAGTTTTTGTCATTAACAGAGTTGTGATGAGAAATGGTGAACATGAGGGTTATTTGCAGGTCTGCGCCCATCCAGCGTGACCGGTCCAGAGACAGCTTATTGAGCACTCTCACCATCAAATCCAGCCTCCAACCGTCTTCAAACAGTGTCAGAAAATCTAACCCTGTGCTACGGCTCTAGAGTTTGCACATTGCAACATGAAGCGACAGCTAAATAACGTTTGTACCGGCTGAAAGCATGCAGGATGGTGGACCCTGGGAACCTCCTCGCCAAGGGGCAGTAGGATGTAGGTTTCTATTGAACATTGTCTCCATCAACATTGTCACGCAAGACAAGGATTCAGCTGCTCCTTGACTCGTCTCCATGCAGTAGAGTGTTTATAACCAGCTAGCATGTCACAGGGGATGATGGATTTACAGCAAATGACAAATTAACTCTGACAAAGTGTGAACACTTCCACAGGGGCTTGATGGGAGCTGATGACCTTTCATCAAGAGCCTACAACCATACGTGTCTGTGGATCTGCCAGGAACCGTCTAAGTGTGCCTTACAGGGATGCTCAACAGATGGTGGACATGTAGATGGTCTCTGCCTCAGAATCTTCTCTGGTTTGAAGTGTACGAGCAGCGCTGGGTGTGTTTTTCTCTCAGTGATAAATAAAGACATGTTTAAATAAACAGTATGTAAATTAAGTTTGAAAAATCTGCATGCCAAGGCTTTTAAAATGCATCGGGTGAGCTCCCCAAATCCCACTAATGGTAAACATGTTGATGCCCTTAAAGACCCGGAGCACACTTCACTTCAGGATGCCATCAACACGCATCCTGCAACAAGTGGCGCGGTTGATTAGAGAGCCCCACCTTATTAAGGAAAGAGACGTGTAGAAAGAACGCTGGTAAGCTGCAGACGAAGAGCGAGGGACCACCTCCTCCTCTGAAGCAATCAGGCTGGAGGCCCCCTGGGCGACGACTCATCCACAAAGCTTGTTTGAAGATTTACATTGGTGGCTTTTCTTCATCACAGAGAAGGACTCAAACTAAGCACTTTTACCCAAGGAGCGGCATCTTCTAAAATACCTGGCAGTGGTCTCCCCCACATTTCCAGATTTGTAATTTGTTTTTCTTTATCTGCTATACAGCACCACTACCCCTAATAGGATTATGGCACCATGCCGCATGACAGTCAGAGAGAATGATATGTTTTATCTCATTTCTCCTTATGCCCATACCTTTTGTAATAACACCTTTTTGTTTTCAATTGAGCTTATTCAAATTACCTTTGGACACCTTTCCATAGTCACACAGTTCAAAATTATTATAATTACACCTTTACAATTACTATAATTAGGAAATCAGAGTTTAAACTCCACAGTTCTGCTACATCCTGGTAGTGCCATCTATTAGTGACACCATTTATCGCTGCGGTGTTTCAAAGTTGGATTCTACCATCCAAAACCAGCTGCAGCACATCCATCACAGCCCCCAGAAAAACAACCATTGTCATTCTGGCAATTATAAAAATAACAATTAGGTGTGAGCCTACTGGGCTGAAAATAAGGACGCAGGCCTTACAGGGAGACTTCATCAAAAATTCTGAATATGAGATTGACTTATCAGGTGGCCTGTTGGGTGCAATTCAATTATCTCGTTGTTTTGCTACAGGGAATGAGGGGAGTAGATGGAAATGCAACACTCTGAAATAGCAGGAGGCTGCTGGTACAGATAAAAGGTCAATAAAAGCAACAGCATGAAAGAGAAAAGTGATTAGCAGTAAAACTAATAGATTGTGGAATATTGTACTGAAGGAACCATTCAAGTTGGTTTGTTTTAGTTGGAAAAAAGATGTTTATAGGGTATTTTTCTTAGTGGTGTCTTCTGGCACCATCCATCTCCAGTGGAGAATAATAATACCCCTGCTGTGTTTTTTCTGCTCTGTGCTGTTCCAATTCACACGACTCTGCCGCTGTTTGGTGTACAGTTTTTCTTTTTACTGCATTTATCATAAGAACAGGCACAAATAACCCAAAACGATTCAAAATGAGGGCTGGAAGTTTTTTAAACAGTCAGGTCCAACTTTTTCTTTTTTTTTCCCCTGCACGTTTCAGAAGCCGGGTCATCTCCAAGAACCTCTGATGTTATCCGAACCCACTCTCCAAATGCAAATCTCATTCAATCATCCTGTGATCGTCTCCTCTCTCCTTATCTGCAAAAGCTTTTCTCTTAGAAACCCCACAGGAGCCGACTCGGCACGGCTCGCAGTGATAAGAGGGAACAGGGGAGAAGAGTCGGGGTGAGTTTAGCGCCGCTGCATTGTGCTGGTTTCATCGCATTCCAAAATCGTGCTTTGTTTAAGACTGGAAATAGTGGGCATGTGGGACACCCTCCTCTGCAATGCAATATTCAAAGCGATCTTACATAATTCATCTTTTTCCGCTGTTTTTTTTGGAGAGCTATCCTCAAAGTGTCACTGGCAGACCCTTTTTAATTTTGACAAGCCTGTGAAGCTGGAGAGAGGAATCTTGACTGGCTGGCTCTGCAGCTTCTCGCGGGACGGGCTGATATTGGGATGATAATGAGGCCCTCTTTTCAAAAGAATGGATGAATTAATTAATGAATAAGCAGTCATCAGTCTAGGAGGAATAGTTCAAAGGCCGTCATAAAGGAGTGACTCTGCTTCCGAATGAAAGGAAACATGATTTATTTAGGTCATGGACAGTGCGTTAGTGAATAGTTACTGATGTTCTTTCTAGGTGGAAACAAACAGAAGTCACTAACTGAAATGACCTCAAGATAAGAACGCTCACACACAATATTTCTAAAATGCATGGCACTATTCTCCTGGGTTTAAAGAGGGAATCTGTGCATTTATGTTTATTGGTCTAACCCTAACCCCAACCCAACGGATGCATGTTAACATAATGTGACCATAACTGGAGACCACTTCAGGCAGTTTTCTTTAAAACATCTTAGTACCAGCTCAGTGGCTTGGTGGTATGAGTGTCCACCCTGAAACTGGGAGGTTGTGGGTTCAAATCCACAATCAGGTCATACCAAAGACTTTAAAAATGGGACCCAATGCCTCCACGCTTGACACTCAACATTAAGGGGATGGACTGGGGTGTTAAACCACCAAATAGTTCCCGAGCGCAGCCACTACTGCAGCTCAATGCTCCCCATGTGATGGGTCAAATACAGAGATGTAGCTTCACCAGTGTGTGATGATGACTAATGGAACTTTATTCCCAAACAGCTCCCCCAAAATAGTGTCTAATGTAAACGTGCACTTGATTTTTTTTAAAGACTGAGAGGACAGGAAAACATCCTGGTAGGAACCGGAAGTCAGTTCAGGTCAGTATTTTGACCTCCACATTTCCACTTTCAGACGTCTAAACATTTGCAGATAAGCGTCCCAGCTTGCCTCAGAATATGGACTCAGATATTAGATATGAACACGTCCCAGAGGTCTAGTGGTGACTTTGTGACAAACAGCTGAAGCAGATTCACTTTACTCAAATAAACTGAAGATTTTAAAGTAGCGTTCCATGGAAAAGTTATGAACTATTAATAAATTATCATTTCTATCTATTTCTAACCCCCCTTTTCCTTCTTGCTTCCAGTTTTTACAGAAATAAATTCTAGGTCACGTTCTGCTGCATTACTTGGAACTGCAAAGAAAATCTTCTCCCAACTCATCCTGTCTGCTCAATCATGGGCCTCAGAAAACACCGTGTGTCTGTTAGTCAATGCCCAGCTGGAATCCATTTCTCCCTAAGCTCTTCAAAATTAATTTGTTGTGACCAAGAAGTGTTCAAGGAAAGAAAAAAGAAGGAAAACAACGTGAGCTGTTGTCTGGATGCTGATGTCCCCACATGAGCCGTCTTTATTTGTCTCGGCACCCCTCGACATCTGCAACTCTCACAGCTGGGAGATAGATGCCATTAACAGGCAATTTCACCCTCTCACTCCAGCATGTCTTTTCTTCATTAGGCAACTTCCTCCATGCTTTCCTCATGGACTGTTTTCAACATCTAAATCCACATTTGGCATTCCACCACACGAAGGCTCAAGCATGTGCATTCCAGGTATGGAGACTTATTTGGCTTTTTAGTTCAAGAGGTCCAGAACAAAGCACAAAGAGGTGATTAAACATCTTAGGTGGAGGGATTTTGACCATAATCTTTCTGCCCACTTGGAATTATCTCAACTCTATGAAGACATGTTGGGGGAGTGTTTTTGACAAATGGCATCTTGGTTATTAGAGCTCGTGAACAATAAACATGCAGGCAGCAAACAATAAGCCAAAAATAAACACTCCAATAGGAGAGAGTGAATGCATTATGCACACTAAGCCGTCTTTCAATCCATCACAATTGAATATCTGCACTATCAAGCACATTCATTCCACACTCTTATTGTTGTGTTATTGTGAAAGTCAGAGAATGGATGTTGTTGATACGGCTGAATTTTAATTCAGGGCTGTGCTCATTGAAGGCTTGTGGTTAAAATTAAAATGGATGTAGAGTTGTGTGATTTGGCTCACAGCTCAGCGGTAATCACTCAGCCTCTCTCGGTTAATCATTTCCTTTGGTGAGAAGCAGGATACTTGGCCAACTAGGCAATATGAATGGCAATCAGGTTGATAACAGGGATGCCATTTCTCTATCATAATCACAGCTCTGCATCTAGCACGTCTTCGATAGAAGTAAACAGATGGAGGCCAAGGCAGCGGCTCAGAGGGAGCAGATAAAGATTTTAACAGGTAAGGATTGACTTTTGGGTTGATCAGAATCATCATCAAACATGTTATATGTGCATATGATGCAATGCATATTACATTGTGCTATAACAAAATCTTGAAATTTTACTTCAAATGTTCCAACTCCCTAACAAAAGGTGCAGCCCAGCTAAACAGACTAGATCTGCTGAAGATATTTGAGAACAACTGTCTGTATACCTTCAGGAGCATGGAGGAACATTTGGTTAGCACAGTCCCCCTGCAGGAATGAGATGCTGAGTTATAATCTAAATTAGAACCCTTAAGCATTAAGTTAATGCTAAGGTTGTGGTGTTTTCTGTGGTGTCAAATTGTGTGTTTTTTTCAATTTACCCCCAAAAAATCAACTTTTAAACCTGAAAATTGGTTATAGCACCCTTTGTAGCAAAAACTAATTGGGAATCAATTTCTCACATTGCTATGGAGGAGTCTTTGCAGAATTGTTTGGATGGAAGGTTTTCAGCCGGCCAGGGATCTGAGGTTCGAGTCCTGTCCGGGCCCTCGTTTGTCCACCTTGCCACAATTGGCGTTGTTGGAAGGATCCATGTAGAACTGTGAGGTTGGTCCATGGATGTGGAATTTGTGGCACCCTGCGCGGGAGCACGGGGATGTGCTTGTGGAAAGAGGGGGGAAGATGTGACAGGGTGAGCATGCTGTCACTGTATCCCGATTGATCATGCGCCTGGGCTACTTGGCCACAGGGATGTTCCTTTGGCTGACTGGTTAACGTGCGTGACTCTCACCTGGTGGTCTGAGGTTCAAGCCCCGCCCAGGCCCTCGTTTCTCCACCTTGCCATATTGTCTTTCAGGATTTTCTGCTACAGAGGAGAATTAAAGTTTCCATCAATTACAGCAAGTCATCCAGGTCCTGAAGCAGTAAAGCAGCCCAGGCCATCACACTACCACCATGTTCCTCTGATTTAATGTAGCTTTTTGAAAATGATAGATTTATATCAGATGTAACAGGAGACAAACCTTTGAAAAAGCTCAGCTTATGTCTATGGCTTATGTCCACAGAATGTCCCCCAGAAGTCTTGGGGATCATTAAGATTTTTTTTGGCAGATGTGAGATGGCTTTTGTACTTTTTTTTTTGCTTAACAGCGAGCTGTAGGGCTGTATATGTTCTGTCTGTTTTTCTTGAATTAATTTAAAACAACACATGATGTGTTGCTTTTGGAGATCTTTTAGTCTGCTGCATGTGTCAGAAAGATTTTATTGAAGTGATTGCTTGATTCTACAGGTCTGGTAGTAATCATGTCTGGGTGTGGCTCTTGAGCTCTTCTCAACCGTGATGACCTCAGAAAATTAATATAAATGTTTCACACAAGGTCAGGCTGTTTTGGAAAGCTTTCCTGCCTAATAAATGAAATCATGATTTGAAATTTGTGTTTTGTTTGACTCAGGTTAGCTTTGAAGCTGAAATTTGTTTGCTGATCTGAAATACCTGAAGCCTCCTTTCCACCGGACGTGAAAGCGGCGTGTAATAGCGTTTTACCCGCGAGCTCCCTTCCAACTGGGTGGCATTTCAGACACAAAACAGGTGCAAAAGCATTCCACACCGCTTTGTCTCACAAAGTCACAAAATCACAGGAGAATTGCAACACCACGCGTGATTTCAGAAGTCCACACAATAACAAGCAAGGAGAAAGATGACTGCATATCCAAAAAGGTCTGTGGTTTATTTTCTGTTCTGTTTATCTCTACTACAGGGGTTTCACAGGAAATGATGTACGTTTATCTGCACGTGACCTTTATTTTGAAAGTTTCCAGATGTTTTACACTGCTTTTGTGTTTGACTTCCTGTCTGGCCCGATCTAAGCTGCGGACTTTGACGTGTTTTGGAAGTGTAGCACGTAAAAAATAGACTTGAAACATAATGATAGTGTCCAAAACGTTACACTTTGCTGCTGGTGGAAAGGAACCTGTCCAGTTAACGGCGGCTGATAGTTAGCTAAGTTTGTTTTGCAGGTGTTTGTGGTGCTTCCACGTTAAGTGTCACAACAAAAGCTAAAAAAAAAGAAATATGCAAGAGTAAATATCAGTTTTTGGCCATTTTTTATGCAGTGACGTTAGACATTCAATAGATGCTACACATTGCTGTGACCTGCTCATAAAAATAGAGTTGAGAGACTTCTGCACCAAGTCTGAAACATAAAATCAACCCTCTCAGTTCTGGCCTCTCCTACAGTTGATGTTATCTCACAGCAGGACAGACAGCTTAGTGAATGGCAGAAAGGCCTTTTAATTGTTGGTGTGCAGCCTCTAACCCAAGTCCTTCTGGGAGGCTGCTGCTCTATAGAAGCTTTGACAAAACCATGCGTTTCTAAAACGTGAATGCATCTCATGCATACTTGCAACTGTGACCTTGTTCAGTAATATCTGTGCAGAGAAAACGTTTTCCCTATTATTCAATGAATCTTTGAAAGTTATATTTAAATGACAAAGATTTATGTTTAAACTGGGAGGTATGTGGAGGAAAAAGCAGCAATTACCTTCCTTACTGTAACTATAATATGTAAAAACTACATATATTTATACAAAGATAAAATGATTACCTTGAGGCACAGCACATTCATTCATAAGGGATGTTCAGCTACTGAGATTACCTGCAAAAACACATCCTCTTTGCATAATGTTCATCACAAACAAAGCTGAGGATATTGTTTTTGTGTAGAATGGTAACACCTTGAGCTATTTGCATTAAAGGCAGAGACTTAGAAAGATGGTGTTTCTATTGTAAGGAAGCATCACCGAGGAACGGAGTTTTCTTCACTGTTTTCTGAAACATATTGTTATTTATCAGGGGTTAGAACCCAGGCGTACCGATAGCTAACAACATGGAAGATAGCTGACGTTGTCAACAGCAACGCAGACTTGGCTCTTTGGTTAGATTATAATAAAAAGGTACTAGCATAGGCTCTTCTTCTGGTATTTTGTAGTATTTGTGAGACATTGTTGTAAATTAATCTTCATCATATATTGTGGTAACATCAGCTGAAAATGTGATCAAGAATAGGGGTATCTAAATGGATCTAAATGTGGGCGCTTGGGTTTGCACAGCTCATTGGCTACACATTTCAACACTGAATAAACTGCATGGTGGCTACATGGTGGTACAGTTTCCTCACAGCAGGAAGGTTGCAGGTTCAAATCTAGGTTGCCTAACTAGTGAACAACAATTAGCTCACCCATTCAGTCTGTTCAATAAACTTGAATAATAATAATAAGTTTCATTTAAAAGCGCCTTTCAGGACACCCAAGGTCACTTTACATTAAAAGATTCAATAAAACAAGTTAAAAACAGCTAAGACTTAAAAAGCAGACACAGTGAGACAGTAAAAATAATAATAATAAAAAATAATAATAAAAATAAAAAAATTGTGAAAAAAGTGAAGAGACTACAATGAGTAAGCTGCTCTAAAGAGGTGTGTTTTTAGCCTGGATTTAAAAAGGGGAAGAGAATCAACGTTTTGAATATCAGGTGGCAATGAGTTCCAGAGTTTAGGGGCAGAACAGGCAAAAAGGGGACATATTATGCAAAATTCACCTTTTGCATCCTTTTGTACTGACATGTGGCTAATGCCTCCATAAACACTCCAAACATGAAAAATGCCATCCATTCATTTTCTGTCAGCGTTTAGTTTAGGAATTATGTGCCTAAAATGAGCCGTGAATTAAACCACCTCAGCTCTCTGGTGAGCCCTTGCCTGATATCGGAGCTTCTCAGCTTATAGCAGCCTGAGAGGGAATTGGTGGGCGTGGCCAGCTCCCGCTTGTTTTCTTAAAGTGACAGAGCCCTGAAACGTCTCATTCTGGAAGGTACTGAAAATGTCAAGAATAAAACTGCTTTAATCGCTTTATGTGAAAGGAATTCAGTGCAAAGAACTTCATAAACATGTTTTTTTATCGACCATAGAGCTATCATAACTTAAGATTAAAAGTCATAATATGTCTCCTTTAAGACATCTGAACTTTAATTATTCAAATGCCTGGATACACAGATGCCTGTCCTAAAGTAATGTGGAAATTATTAGTTGCATATTCAGACTGTATCTGGCTTCAAAGAACAGGAACAGAAAAAGAAAAAAACATTTCTGTATATTTAAATGAAAGAAAATGATGCCTTAATGAATGTGTGTCATTTCCTATAAGCTCTTGTGTTCTAGCTCGTAGTTTGGTGTCAGACGTTTTACAAGAGCCTATTAGTGTAATTAGCTCCAGCGCTGATCTTTTTGCTAGATAGATTTCCGATGGAGCCACTGACCTAGAATATTGTGAATGTGCTGCAGCTTAATGAAGGAAAAAACACATTCAAAGAAAACATGGAAGGGAATGTGAACTCAGATGTTAGGGAAGTTGCTTCTTTTCCCTCTTTCACTTCATACGGATACCAGCGTGTACAACTTTACATTCTATTTTTCTGAACCATGTCATCGCTGTTTCTCTAAGCTAAGATTGTCAACAAGTGATCTAAAAAGAAAAGTTTCCTCTAGATTTTCATCATGACGTAAGAAACATGGTCTATCTCCGATCTGATCATTTTTGATCTATTTTAAGCCATGAAAGCAGACACCCCCCGTATAGAACAAGTTCTCATTTCCCTAAAGAACAGAGACACATCTTATAATCAGCAAGCTGCACACAATTAAAACATATGGTGCTTTTGTTCCTCCGTTCTCATGTCAGCGCTCATGTGATGATTTCATTGTGTTTGTGATTCCCTGGATTTTCATTTTTTCTCTCCCTTCCAGGAAAAGAGAGTGGCTTCTAACATAAATAATTAGCGACTGTGATAAATTGCGGTGAGCCTCATCCCAAGAGGCCGGACTAGAAGTCTTACTCTAAGACAGCCTTCCACTGTCTTTAAAGGAGCTATTTTTGCTGCTCCAATCCACAGGCAGTTGGGGGAATTTCACTATGTTCTGCTTAGTCTTTGGAAAATATTCTATAATTACTTTGTGGTACATCTGTGTGCAAATTAAGATATCATGTCTAATTAAACCCACACAAGACAGAGAGTACAGTACAGCGGTGGTGGTATGGGCTCCTCGCTGCAAAAAAAAAAAAAACGACATTCCCAGCTCCAATATTTCTGCTGCACTTCATCTCCATATCGCTAATGCACCCGCTGTATGATTTATTCAATCTCTAAATGAGCTGCCCTTGACTTAATGCATATAAGTGATGCAACAGATAAAAAGACATTGAACGCTAATGACGACTGCAAGGATACAAATGATCATAACGACATGGAATACAGAAATCTGGATGTTCTTTCTAAGTGACTTTTGTTTCAGTGTCTGCATCCCTAAAATAAACTCTAAACAAAGATATTTGTTTCTGAAGGGCACACGCTGCCAGTGAAAGCACTACAATGTCACATTTAAAATAAAAAGAAGTTATATGAGCTGAGAGCTGCATGGTGACACAGCAGGTTGGATTGTTGCTTCACATCAAGAAGGTCACAAGTTTGAATCCCAGCTGCGACCTTTCTGTATCGAGTTAGCATGTTCTCTCCATTCGTGTGTGGGCTTCCTCCAGGTAATCTGATGTCCTCCCACAGACCAAAAACATGCATGTTGGGCTAATTGGTGGCTCTGAAGTGTCCCTTGGTGAAAGTGAGTGTGTGACTTGTCTCTGTGTGTCCCTGTGATGGTCTGGACACTTGTTCAGGGTGTTTCCACCTCCCACTTGGAATTAGGCACCAGCCCCGTGACCCTAGTGAGGAGAAGACTTGTTTGGTTTGAAACATGGACTGCAGTACCCAACTGTGACCACAGGATGTCATTCTTACTTCGTGCACCTTTAGTGAAATGATTTGTAGATACAAACTAAAGAATCTGTATTAAAGGGACACTAGTCAGTTTTGGCTTGTTTTTAGCACCCCCTAGTGTTCGTTGGCGAAACCGAAGGTAAAACTTATCTCTCCTCGCTGAGCGTTCGTCTTTTTAACACCTTAATCTAACTGCTGAAATGTCTCCCCAGCCTTCTATAGTTTCTTTGGGAGCGGTTCATCACTAAATCAAACAAATCAGCTGTGTTCATGATCTAAAACATGCAAGAAACATGCTGGAACCAGACTGCAGATCCAGGTAGGTCAAGCTGAATTTTTCTAAGTCCCAACAGACTGGACCGACAACTGTGAAGTTGCAAGGGGAATATTCTGGCCACAGGGGGCGGCAGGGGCTGGGTGGCCTTTCATTAACCCTGTAAAAGGTCATTTTAGCACATACTGGCTGATTTAAAAATATTAAAAAGTTGCAAAGTGTCCCTTTAAAGATATTATTTAAAACATGTCTGGACCCTCACTCACCTTAGAGTTGGTTAAGTCCAACTCAGCAGCTAGCTGGTGTTAAAACTTCACTGCATCCCTTTTTAAGTGTAAACCAGGCTAATGCTAATCATCTTATCGCTAATAGCTGGCGTAGTATTTACTTTGTTGAGGGGTGACCATTTTTTTAGGAAAGTACCTTAACCACAGCCTTTCATAGGAGGTAAATGAGCAAATTAGTTCCAGCAATGATGGCAACAATCTTCCACTTTTACCTTTATGACTTTAATTTAGCTTTTTTAAGCTGCTCTGTTTCAATAAATAATAAAATAACCAAGCAAGAATTGGCCAAAAATGGAATCTGGGCCCAGATCCAAGTGAGCTAAAGATGTGGTTTGTTTGTGGTATGAAAGCAAAACAGAGCAGCCACTGGATATAGTTACAGCCTGTGTGTGATTGCAGCATGAAATCAAAAAATAAACTCAGGTTAAAGCTGTCTACTTACTGTAAACCAACTCATGAGGAAGACTTTATCAGCACCATATGTCTCATTTGGCAAGTGTAGCCGTTCAGAAACGAACCAATCTGCATGTTCTTTCATTAACAGCAGCAACTATCACATGTGAGCAAGTTTGACCTCTGAAACCAGGTTCATAGCATTTTTGGGACAAACATTTGTTTTGATGTTGCTTCCTTCAACTTCAAGTTCACTGAGAGTGTGTGTTTCCCTTAAACCCCCCCCCCAAACAGTCCAAAGGTTACGCAATGACTCATTGTCTCAGAGAAGGTTGTTTTGGCAAATGATTAGCTTCATCTGACATTTGCATTTGCTGACCCTCCACTGACCAGCTAATTCTATTAATTCCTCCTTTGAAGTGCTGAGAGGAAGTCCAAGGCTGCTCATCAGAGAGCCCCTTGATCCAGGCGATTTCATTAACTCAAACCTTGATGGTTTAGTGAGTTACTCCTGAAAGCAGAGAGGGAGTGTGTGTGGTATGTGAGAAATGTTTGGGAGAACTCAATAATGATTAATGATGGAGAAGGGTCGAGGTGTGTGTGAGTGTGTGTTCACGTTCATGCGTGTGTGAGATTGTGCAAGGTTTTGATGGCAGGGTGGAGGCCAGATCAGATGTTTCCTAACTCAACACTTACAGAGGATTTTGTGTAATTACAGGTGTGTTACATAGATTTGAATCTGACAACCAGAAAGGAAGAGACCCAACACAAATGTTCTGACTTGTCGTTAATCCCCGTGGCCTCCTAAACCGAAGGATCAGAGCAAACACCAGGTTTAAGCAGGTGTCAGAGTGAGAGAAACTCCACATTTATGTGCCAATAACTCCAGGCTTTATTCTGATTACTGCAATTATTTTCATCCCCTTCTAGCTCACACCCCTTACACTCTTCCCCCCCCCCTTTTCTCCCCTCTTGGCCATAGAATTAGTCAATTACAGGTCCAGTTTTCCCAGATGACTCATTAATCATGTGTGTATTTGTGAACCCAGTATCATATCCAACACAGTTACGCTGCTGCAAATGTGATACAGAATGTAATTGCGTGCCGACAATCTATTTAATCACAGAGTGGGTGTGTTTTCTGCATTACTTCAGTTCATTTGGCTATCACTACAATTCACTGATAAGCAGCACATAAGAGATAAATCAGGCCGGGCTCATTTACAGCTGGGCACAGCGAGGAGGGAGAACAGGAGCAGGGAGAGAAGAAGCCAGGCTAGTGCCACCTGACTGATGAATACGCTCATGCATGTGGACACCTGGCTGGCGCTCGGAGAATAACAGGGAGGGGATCTGGCACTTCATCAAGAAGACCTACTACAGGGAAATCGCTGTGCGGGAGTGATGAGGATGATGCGTTTATCTAGTTTCCTTTGTGATGCATAACTGACTCCTCTGGCCTCGCTCTCCCAGAGTGCACCATCGCAACAGCAGCTAGGATGATGCTATTAGATGCTTTTGTTTCCTCTTGACATATTGTAGGAGTTTCTGTGTTTGGTAAACCAGTCTATCTCCCACGTGCTCATTCCTCAGCAGACTAAATATGCTTGAAGATTCCTCCTCACTCAGCAGCACAATCCTCATCAGGTGTGACAGGACTGCCCTCTCCATAACCTCTGCAGTCACAAACACATCTCTGTGTGTAAAATAATATGGAAATCGGAACTGTTAGAAGATGCACAGAAATGAGTTTTGTACACACCGATCTGTAATGAGATTACAGCTCACGGCGGATGAAAGACCATTTGTGCATGTGTGAGTTAATTGGCAGCCAAAGAGCATAGGAGGGAATGTTGTGTGAGCCCAGCAAACAGTAACTCAGACCCAGGGCAACAATAATTATTCCAGGACGCCCGCCAAATTCCCAATATTACAGCTCCACAACGCAATCACGGCGTGTATGCTGCCGCTGTTTTCTGTTAGATGGTTACAGCATTTAATTAATTTCCAAACCTACGCACGTGAACTCCAGGCACGTGTGCAGAAACGTTTTACAGAATAGTACCAACATACTTTTAATTCTTGTTTAGAACTTTTAAAGTTCTGTTCAATGCAGCTCAATTTAATCCAAAGTTTGGATCCCAGGTATCAGACCCTCAGTCGCAGATGTTTTTATTGATCTTATCGGATTTGACTGTATGCTTCCCACCAGGGACAGATGGGAATGTGCATCACCCCATGACTCTTCAGTTCATAAAATTGTATGGACCAATCACATCCTGCTCTCAGGCAATAGCTAATAAAGACCTAATAAATGTTATTATGATGGATTACATAAGGTCATAAAACCATCATCGTAAAAGCAAACTAAAAAGAAAAACTGTCTCAATAGAATTATAAGCATATATTTCTCTCTGATCTGATTGGCCATTATAACTGGATTAGTCCAACCCAAGACTCTGGTTGTAGCAGTTATAGTTTCACCTTTCACTAATTTTTCTTTATTTTTCTACGTATAAGAAGATCAATCACACACTCAGACTGCTGCTCATTTCAGACATAAAGTTAAAATTTTCATCACAGAATATTTATAACTTGATCTAAAAAAAAGGAAAAACGTTTCTTCTCCTGATTGACAAACAAATAGGAATAAATTTATATCATTGCAATTCTGAAAATGTCTGTGATCTTCAGTGACAACAGTCATTGTAGCCAAGCACCTAAAAGGCACTTGCTCACTGCATTTGCATGATTTGCTGAGAGGAAATTTGGGGGAACGTGCAATAGTGAGGAGAAAAAAAGTCATGAAAGTGTCATTAATATGGAATGTGGGGAAGCAGGAGAAATTGAAAACCTACCGAGGTAAATAAGATTTGCCTCTATTCCTGCTGATGGCTGTCAGAACACCAGCGCCTTAAGCTGCAGATAAGTCTGAAGCTCAGTGTGTGTGTGTGTGTGTGTGTGTGTGTGTGTGTGTGCGTGTGTGTGTGTGTGTGTGTGTGTGCGTGCATACTTGGCCTGCTAATTATCACAGAGGAGGAAAGGCAGGGGAGGGTGTGTCTGTATGTGTTTTGTAGGAATATGAGTTAGAAAAGAGGACATGCGCCCCCCCACCCCACCTCAGTCTGACAGGCGTGCCATGCTAATAGAATCGCAGTGGAGCATGCTTGAAAATGGGGGCTGGTTGGAAAGCCTTTGATCAGCAGTCCCCTGTGACATCAATTAACCATTATTGTGCAGAAGCAGGGCTGGAAGACAGAGAGCTGTCGAGGGTCACCTCCATTTTACTGCCACGCTGCCTGATAATGACAGCCATTTAACCCAGCTGGCCTTACTGTACGCGGCGGCATATGTGTGGTTTTATGTGTGCTATGTTTTTAGAATAAAAAGCGTCCATAAAGAGATTAACTCCAGAAAAATGGGCTCTTCTGAGAGTCTCATGTTTGACAAAAAAGCACCATTAACGTTAACTCTGGCTGGTGGGGGTGAAAGGCTGGACTACTACTATTTTTGTGCAACTTTAGAGCAAAGTAGTAGGTAGTATTTGTGTAAATACGACATGTTGTTGGGGGGATATTTGTTATGATTTCAATAGAATACAGGGATATATCATTTTACACATAAAATCTTAGAATTCAAGATCTTAGAAAAATAAAAAATATGTAAATATTTTGCTTTCGGTCGTCTAGACGTCGCTGCTAAATGCTGTTTTCTCATGCAGCACCGTAGCTGCTGCGATGACAGGGACAGGACCTTGCATTTGTGCATGACATTTTCTGTGCTGCTCCTCGCCGTCCGGTGATGCGTGTTCTCCTGCTGACCTCGTCGTCTTGCCTCAGTCAGCAGACAACCATGCTGCATGTGTGAAGGGCATTAAAATGGCTGAGAGATGCTTCACAAGACTTTCTAAATTATGAAAAGAGATTTACTCCTGATTTGAATTTAAATTTATATTTTTCCAGATCGAGCAGTATTCCAATGACTAAATTGTATATTTTTTTACACTTTTTTAAAAACATCCTTTTGCCTTTCCTATAATCATCTGGCTCACTCATTTGCTGTGTCACATCTGGCACTGGTGAGACATTCTTAAGCTGAGGACCAGCGGGGTCCCATAACAAGGATATATGACTCCATGAGCCTGCAGGTAATTATTTAATCATTTCTTAGATGGCTTTAATTGAAACAGTTTGATTAATGGTGCAGGAGATCAGTGCCCACAGAGAAGTATAATTGGGTGTCTGTCCAGGACAGCTCACCTTGGATCTGTCACAGTCTGGACGCCTGAGTCAGAGGGAGAAGCTGAAAGCACAACAAGCTGAAAAATGTTGTTCTTTTTAGCTTTTATGTTCATTTTTCCAGCTGCATTTAGAGGTCAGTTAGGATTAGGGTTAGAGTTATTAGGTGTATTTAGATAAATGTGAAGAAATTCATTTTCTGTAACATTTTAATTTTAGGCTGCATTGTGGCCCAATTGGCGCTGTTGCCTTGTAACAAGAAGGTTGCTGGTTCAAATCTCACCTGCACTACCTTTCTGCATGGAGTTATAGCATGTTCTCTCTATGCATGCGTGGGTTTTCTCCAGGTGCTCTGGTTTCCTTCCACAGACCAATAACTTGCAGGTCAGGTCAATTGGAGACTCTAAAGTGTCGCTATTTGAAAGTGAGAGTGTGTCTTACTGTTTGTCTCTGTGTGTCCTTGTGATGGACTGGAGACCTATCCAGGATGTCTCCACCTCTCACCCTCTGACTCCTGGAGTTAGGCACCAGCTTAACCCTTTATAGGGCAATCATTGAAGTAGTTTAAAATTTTAAATTTCAACCCCTGGGTGTTATTATGGTTTATAACAAAAGTATTTTTCTGTTTTTACAATTTTCAAAAATATTTATTTTCATGGAGAAAATCAGAGAAAACGAAGTGCTCAAATATGGACGCTGGCCCTGTTCTGGTAAAAGAAATCCCAAAATAAAAAACATGAACAAGTTAAAACAAACATTATTTTTTAATAATATAGATAATTATAAGACACTTTAGAATAATCTAGCTAATGTTAGAACATATCACTGTAGAATAATACTGAATATGTCACAATTATTAAACAATACAGTAAACTTTTATAAAAACAGATTACTGTGTAATATTTTTGGAAGTTATAGAACATTAAATGCCATTTCTGATCAAATATAGATTATTAGAATATTTTAGAATATTATTTATTTGAGGATCTGCCTCAGTGTCATCTTCCTCCTCTTCATCATCATCACTGATGGTGAGACTGGCTGGCACAATACCTGTCCCCCTCTGTTTTTTATAGAAATCTTAGTTTTAAACTGAAAAATATATTCAATATTATAATTATTATTATTACTGTAACCATGATCATGAAGATTAAGTAAAAAAAACAACAGATTTAACCTAAAAATATACATAATTTCTTTTACTTGTTCAGGGCGTATGCTCAAATATGGCAGCTTTGATTTTCATGCTCTGATTTCACCAACTTCAATGAGTTTAACATTTATAACACATATATCCTTATTTAGCACCACTAGTCAACCTTGTGATGTGAGAGTTTCATAAACCTAGCATTGTTAGTTTTAGAGATACAACCGTAAACACGAGAGGAGATGAGCTCCAGGAAGGCAGTTTTCTGGTTTTTCAGAAACACCAATATTTGGCGCGTCGTAGCCCCGCCCTGATTGGTCGAACGGCGCCATGGCGTGAACTGTGACTAGCTTGATCTGTGATGATTGGTTGGGTGAAATCTCGTAATTCTAAGAGTCTGTAAAAAGGCACACCGACATCATTTATGATGTGAGTGGAAGTGTCTAAATATAGACGCTTGCCCTATAAAGGGTTAAGTTAATACAGGGAACCAAAAAGAAACTAGTTATTGCTGAACAAGACTGTTTGGAAAACCAACATTTTTAAACATTTTGCAAAAGCTTTGTATAATTTTGATATAAATGATGTTTTTGAATGCACTGTTGCTGGTTCATCACACGGCACGGGCTTTCATGTGAAGAATGGGAGGGGACTGGAGTCTGCTTTGCAACACATAAACAAGAATTTTCAAAAGGACAAAAATATGCATGATTAGTCATTCTAAATTGGTCCTAGTGTGTTAGTGTGACTCTGTGGCAACCTGTTGAGGGTTTATGCAGCATGTTGTCATTAAATTATGAAGGAGGTGTGGTGCACAATCACACCTAGGGACAATTTAGTATCTCCTTCTCTTCACATTTAAGGCCGCCCATAACCTCGCTATCTCAGTGGGCTCTTGCAGATCCGAATCCCCACCTGTTCTCTCTGATCTTCCTCCTCCCTCCATTTTTCCATGTTGTCGTCCCTTTCTGTCCACCATGGGGTCCAGAGCCCCTCACTTCTGGAATTTTCTCCCTCCAGACATCCACACCATTGACTCCCTTTCATCTTCAAGTCACAACTCAAAACCCTTTCTCTTTAGGACTCACAGTTTACCTGTTTTCATTAATTAATTAATTAGGTACTTTTATAATATCATTTATAGTTATTAGTTTTATTGTATGGTGATCTTGAGTGTTATGAAAAGCATCATTATTATTTTTAATAATTAATTTAAAAATTCCTCACTTTTTCTCACCATGTTACTGACAAGTTCCTGTGAGTTCAAATAAAAGCAAAGTAGTGTATGCATGAAAACAATAAGAACTCATCCTATGAGAATGGGTTTTTCATTTTCTTTAAAGCTAAGAGCAATTTATAACACATAAAAAAGCTGACAAAAGTTCTAGTGCTCGCTAGTTCATGCCCCATATTAGAGTAAAAATAATTACACTTTGAGGGCACAGAGGAGTGATGGCACAGCATATGTTAGTGATATCACTGGAGTTTTTTCTTATGAGAGCTGCTGTCTTGCTCACTAAGATTAGTAAGAGCTCTAATCTATTGATCCCATGGGAACATTTCTCCATAAGTCTCTCGATGGCTTCCTACTTAAACTCTCATCAAAGGCAGAGCCAATGTGCTTGGTGAGCTGTTTATGTCAATACAGTTAATGTGATGCACTTCACGGCTCCCCTCTCAGGCGCCAGTGGAGGCACAAATGAATATATAAATATCAAGCTCCAAACCTAAATACAATTAAATAAATAGAAAATAAATCCTTTCCTTCTGAAGATGATAATGGGGAGCATTCAGGGACAAAATCAGGAAAATGTTAGACAAATCCCGAGTGTCGAGCTTCAATTCTCTTCCTGTCATTTCACAATCCCCTCCCTTTTTCCTCTCCCGGTAAACATGCTGCCCCTCTCTCCATTCAGACAGACTTGTCTTTGTTGTCTGTCGTCTCAATGTCTTCCTGCTAACGGTATGGATAACCTGTCATGGTATTGTGTATGTGTAAGCCTAACCGGCAGTAAAAAGGATGAGCACCCTGAATAAGCATCTCCTGAGCGGCGGCCATGACCTTTGCCATAAAAAACTTAATAAACATCAGTAAAACCCAGCCATCAACAAACACATGTACCATAAACGTGATTTAATGACAGAAGACAGGAAAATAAGCTATTATGGTGGGACTTATAGGTATAGCAACATGTGAAGCGGAGTTTGGATCTTTAAGGTTTTTCTGTTGGATGTATTTCCCATTTGAAAGTGAGGAAGACCTAATGTTAAACAGACAGACAGGTGGATAAAAAACTACATTCATGTTTCTCTGAGTTTTTATTTTACCCCATTTTTTATACAACCAACAGTTTTTATTTTTATTTTGAAACACTAAAACATTTTTATAATGATATCAGATTATAACAAAAATAGTTCCTGTACCAACGGGTCATCCTTTACTCATTCTGCAAAGCAAACCTTGGTCAAAATGACAATCCTTCCCATCTTAGATTACGTTCACATCATTTATAGGACTGCTTCCAAAAACTTCTTCATAAACTCGATGTCATTTACCACTGAGCAATCCATTTCGTCACTGGTGCCCCTTTCACTACTCATCATTGTGATCTGTACTCACTCGTTAACTGGCCATCACTCCATTCCCGCAGGTTGTTACATTGGTATCAATTTATACACAAAACAATCATCGGTAGAACCCCGTCATATCTTCGCTCATTACTCATCACTTCCAACAACCAGTGCAATTTACGTTCCAGTAAGCTAATCTCTATGGATATTCCTAAAGCTCGCACCTCCTTTGGTGGCTCCTCATTCCAGTTTGCTGCTTCCAACGACTGGAATGAGCTGCAAAAATCACTAAAGCTCACTACCTACGTTCCATTATCTACCTTCAATAATTCATTGCGATCAATAGTTTCTGATCAATGTGCCTGCTTCTGAGTACTTAAAGATTGTTTTAAAGGTAATGCCTACGGTTTCTGAATTTCGGGAAAGAACCACCCTCTCCACGTTGGGCAACACTCTACCAGCATCTGTTAACAAGTAGCTGCCAGCCATAATGTGATTGTGAGGTCGTAAGTGCACTAATCTGAAATGCATTTCTCCACATATCATGCCGAACTTTAGCTTACCTGTCCAGCACAAAACCAGCAACAGCGGCACCTGTGTGTATGTGTGTGTGTGGGGAATGAAGGCGCTCTGCACAAATATCATGCACAGGATTGGCTTCACCAGAATGACTGAAAGTTATGCAGACCAATTGCACTGTGCAAAGACCTAGTTAGGACGTCCTACAGACACCGTCCAGACCGACGGACTCAATATAGACATGAGCTGCACGTCCATGCAATGTTGACTGTTTGCAAGGATGGTTTAGATGATCCACCTGGAAGTAAAGAACATCCGCAATACCTTTAAGTCTGTTTTGATTGATTGCACATTTATGTCTGTTTTATCTCATTTTTATCTTTGTTTTTATCTTATCTGTCTGTTGTTCTTTGGTGTCAAGCTAATTATGTGTCTGTTGCTGCTGCCTCTTGGCCAGATCATCGTTGTAAATGAGAATGGCTTCTCAATCGACTCATCTGGTTAAATAAAGGTTAAATCTCACTTATAACGATATGCTAATCCACACACATGTATGTCTTATTGTTAAAACACGGTCATTTTTATTTATCTGTGAACATTTTCAGTGTTCAAATGTGAATTTCAAGCTCGTGTTTATTGTTTGTAGTTATTTTCCATGATTGAAAAGTGTTATTATAGAATAGGAAAGAGTGGATGAAAATGTAACAGAGAAAGATTTTCTAATAGTTTAAATAAAACTGGGTTTTATATCCCTGAAAGTGACCACCTACTGACTTGATTGGTTTATATGTAGCGGTATATGTAAGTCAGATGTGTTACATCTGATTTATTCCCCAGCACTTCTTGTGTCTCAGTACTGATTTGGAATCTCAAAAGATGAATAAAATATTTATTTAACAAAACAAATCCTGCTAAAAGTAAAGTGTTACTAAAAAACGTTAAGATAAGCGATGCATAAATGATATTAGTGCAGCTATGATATTATGCTGTAAAACAATAACTAACAGCTTAGTTTGTGCAGAACCCCAGCGTGGTGTTGGAGGCTGCTCTTCTCATCTGACAGATAAAGAGAACTGGAGTAAAGACAGGAGAGAGTAAATTGCCTGACATGCTTGAATCAGATGTGAAGCTTCCAACAATTTCAGGTGTTTGGTCAAGTGGAAAATGTAAGAACAGAAACAAACGGCTGGAGATGTTCTGGTGTTTACTCTGAATTAGCTTTTTTATGTTTTGAACAGCTCAGTGTTGATTTTAGCTGATGACAGTTCCTGTCAGTGAAAACTTGATGTATTTCTGTGTGCTTATTACTATTCTGTTGAGCCTTTGATTTGTCAACCAGGTGGCAAAATGGATTCTTGTTTCAGTGATGAAGGCTGCAGCCAATCATACCAAACATGTGTCTTCAGTGGCTATACTTTCAAATATGGGACCATTACAGTTTATACAGGTAATCTTGTGAAAAAGGGACCTTAAAACCATCAAAACCAGCCTATAGTATAATGATTTTGTACATTTGTATACAAACTTTATGGTTGTTTCAAAATTACATCAGAACCCAGACTTTTAGTAAAAATATATTTTCAATGGAAATAATAAAGAGTGGAATAGAAGAGTAGAATAATATGTACACATATGGACCCTTTTTACTTGAAAACATTAATGAACCATTAAAGCTCTTAGAGAGGTACCAACACTTATCTTGAGGTCCAGTAGGGCCTCAGGGCAAAATGTTCTCCTTTCATCTGTGTCAACAACAGAGTGTGGTTTGCTTTAGACCTGATTAGGTGCAACAGTTGAAGCTGATTTAGATTCAAAACTGAGTGTGATTGGACTTTGACCGTGCATGCATGATCGTTCTACATTTATTCTAATTATACATAAACAAAAATCATGTTGTTCCCATTAGCATGTTTTTAAGATGTTTTTTTTTTAATGTGTTATAAAATATATCAGTTAAAATTAACAAGAGTGACTTACAGAACTGAAGGTTACTGAAAATAAACATCAAACATTTTATTCTGACATCTTGATTAACTTGGAACCTTGGGTTGGGTTATTTCCTAAGTCAGTGATGGTAATGATAAAATCCTTGCTGCCTTTAAAACACACACACACACACACACACACACACACACACACACACACACACACACACACACACACACACACACACACACACACACGAGGGACTCATGTTAATCTATACTTACATTCTGTATCCAGGATCTTGGATGAGTAATTCGGGCACATGGACGGCCCATCCGTTAGCACAGATGGAATATCCATGTCTTATGTTTTGCAGCTCGCACCAACAGATTTGTAAACTGATTCCCAAACAAATTATTTAATCACTGAACAAGTTAAAGCATCAGTGGGACTTAAAAGCTTCAGATATTCTACCAAGACCTCTCTGATAAGACTATTGCTTCTAGTTTCAACATCATTTTTTTTCTTTTTACTTTTCAATCATTTGCTGAAAAAGGACACAATTCAACAAGTAATTTTCTAAATCTGCGTTTATTTCAGCTAAGAACAGTAATTGCACAAAACACTGATAATAGTATATAACTGTCCATATTTATAATTGTAACAGGAACTTCTACTTATGTAAATGACTGCTGTTATAGAAACAAAAATAATTCATACTTATTCTAATATACAATATATGCACACTAGTTAAAGACATGCCTGTCAGATTAGCATCTTAACAAACCAAACTAAACAAAAGGATAGAATTTATTTGACAGCTGAGTGGTATGTTAAGAGTGTTATAAGTGATTCAGCAACCTCTCACTCAAACTATTCAATGTTTCAGTTTCTTGAGAAACTACTGATATATTTATTTATGAAAATTGATGAACAGCAGTGTGTGCCATTGAGAATCCAAAAGCAATCCTAGATGATGTGGGTACCTGAATGTTGTGTGTGTTTAACCTTCTCTGCAGGGGTGCCATTAATACGCAGTCTTTCTTCTAGGTGAACCAAGACAGATTGTTGTCTCCACAACAGGTCATTGTTATTGCTGGTGAATCCCAAGACTAGCAAAAAAAACAACAACAAAAAAAAGAGCAAAAACAAGTAGAGCAACAAGCAAAGGACTGAGTACACATCCTTGAGGGACTCCTGTGCTCTATATGATGGCGTGTTTACATATTACTACAGTTGTCTACCAGGCAGGAAGTTTAAGATCAAGTCACTGAAATGGCTCCTTTACAAGTTGTTGGACTGGTTGTATTGCTGGGTTTCACATGACGTAGCGTCCCCGCCTCTTCCCTGCCTCTCCTATTGAAGTCCACGTAAAACAAATGCAGATACGGGTCAAGCAGGAGCTGCCTCTGCACAGATCCCTGTTTACTCTGTTGATTTGGCGTTAAAATGCTCAAATTCTGTGTTGTCTATGTTTGTTACAATTGCTCTAATCAGGACAAAGACCAACGTTTTTTGGGGGGTCCTGAAAAGTAGTGCGCCACAAAGGACGTATTTTTTAAAAAACTTACTGAAAGAAGACGGCTGAAGTGTATCTTAATCTCCGGCTAAAAACATTAGAAGCTGAAACAGACAATGCTAAAGTTTGCAGCGATCACTTTCCAACAGGTAAGGGTTTACTAAATGTTTTTATAGCATTTTATTGAACACAGCCATAAAAACAGCAGGTAAACAGTTTGATACTGTTTTCATGTGTCCGTACCGCAAATCGCTTTCAGAGTGCTAATGTTGTTAGCATTTAGCTTAGTGTTGTAATGTGGCGTTTATACCCTATAAAAAACAAACTAACGTACCAGAAATTTAGATTTGAAAGGGCATAATAAGTTATTTACCAGTAGATTCTAGCACATAAACATACTCGTTATCAATAGCAATAGCATTATTATCATGAGCTAAATAGCACAACTCACTACTTACCTGAGCAAAAACAAGTCGACAGTCATTTAGAGCTTCTCAGGATCACTAAATGGTTTACCCAACCTGAAATAAAATAATTGTAGGCTTCCAGGCTTATAAAAGGCTTTCATTTGGTTTGCTGTATAATACCAGGTATGCAGCACAAGGTAGTTTATGTTGATCGCTTTAACGCTGCGTAAATCCTCCAGAGAGTATGAAAACGCCGACTTTTTTTTAAACTATATGGGTCGTAACCTACATGAAGCTGTATTTTTTTGCGATATCACGTCTGTGCCAGTCCATTTAATGCCTTACTATACTCGCTTTCCTCCATCGCGCTGTGTTTTGTACTGAAGCAAAACACTTCCTGACCCGTATTTGAGTTTTACGTGACTTTCGGGTCACATGAGTGAAACCCAGCAGTTAAAGGCTGATGCAAAGTCAATGAACAGAATTTTGTAAAGCTGTTCTTTTTTTCTAGATTAGAATATTATTCAGGGCATGATGTAATTCATGGACCACTTAGCATGACAAGCTAACACAAGCTTGAAGACTAGCTTTAATGTGACCTATGACTAATTGTTCAAAACACTTCCTTATGAGAGAGCGCATCAGTGCCACAAGCTGGTCACTAAAGCAGGTTACTGTTGTTCTTCAGCACAGTTTAGCATTGAGTTGGCATAACAGTCTGCTGGTAAGAAATGTTGAAATCAAAATAAATGAAACATTCCTTCTAAAAAGCCTGATCAACTCTGGTACAATAGACACCATGTAGATTTTCTAGGGTGTTTGATTCACATCGTATTCGAGCATAAGCACCAACCCTGCCTGTGGTGGATGACAGAGACACTTACTAACTTTAAATGTCAAAACAAAGCTAAGTAATGAACATCATTTTGTACAAGCAGCACTGACCCACATCGTCCTCCCAGGGAAAACCACTAATTATTAGAGTGTGATAAACATCATAGTGGCAACATTAAGCAGCATTGTTATTTTAGTCGATAGGAGTTTATGGCCCACTTATCAGAACATTTGGTGTCTGTAGGTCATCACAAATGAAAAAATGGCTCAACAGAAAAATATCTTTAATAGACTTTGTTGTTCTTTTGAGTTGGATCATCAAAAGGACAAAAATGCTTAAGTTTTATTTGTAATGAGTGCTCTGGCATTGATTTTACTTTACTGCTCTTTTTCCTGAATAGTAATTAGCTGTAGATGTCTGGAAGCTACCCTGTAACGAACCTGCCCGATCAATGGATTATGCATGAATTGTGCAGGCTCTTGAAGAATCACCTGTTATCTTTTGTCTGTTTGTGCTTTTTGTCTTTACAAATAACCTAAGTGAATAATTGTTTGTGGGCCCAGCGTGTGTGAGAGCATGCAGGCGTGTCGAGATAAGAGGAACTGGTGGAGTTTGTTAAAATTCAAAAAAGTGAAACTCGGAAAAAAATCAGCTACTTTGAAACCAATTTCTGTTGAAAACTGAAGATAAAGGTATTTTTGAGCCCTCTGATGAATGCTGCCATGTGTCAAAAAAATGTTACCATAGCGACTCTCCATTACTTTGCATAAGTGAGTCAGGATAAATTAGAAATCCAATTTGTATTGTTTGCTATGCTCGGAATAGATTACAAATGTATCAGCCAGCTGATGCTAATTCGTTTGGCAGCTTGTGTTGTTCGGATGAGAACGAAGAGGAGTGAGGGGGTGGTATTGGTACTGTGTTGTTTGTCATCAGCTTTATTTACCTTGCAGCCACTCCACAGGCTTCAGGAGGCATATGGCTTATGATAATGAGAGTCCATATCAGGTTGGTCTCTCATGTACCCGTTCTCACATCGTCGGCGAACCAGGACTCGTCTATATTCACTTCAGCACGCACTTTCAGATCTGATGCTAGTTCATTTAAATTCCCATACAACCCAAAGGTGAAAAGAAAAACATCTTCCTCTTGGCCTGTTATTTTGCTGCGAACTCCATGGAGAGGCTGTGCAGGAAGGAGGTGTTCTGGATGAACTGTTTGTTGTGTTAATTTTATATCCCAGTGGAAACTGATACAGCAGTTTGATTGTTATTCCTCTCAGTATCAAGGACTCGCTGCAAGAGCGCTGGTGTAGAGCAAAGTAAAACCACTGCAGACTCAGTAATTTTCAGAGAAACGCATCTGTAACTTCTACCCAAAGCAGCACTTCAATGGCACATGGCAGATTTGTACACAGTCTTAGGGGGACTAGTTGTTGCTAACTCAGAAAACTATTTTTTTAAGCATAGACAACTTTATCTGGGGTATATTTTGTTGAGGAAGTGTTGTCTGCTTGAGTGTGGTCCAAGAGAGACAGGAGAACAGATAGGTGGTCCCCTTAGTCGTAATATTAGGGAAATAGGATACAAGAAAATAAGTTATTATCAGAACTTAAAGGGATTTTATTTGACTGAAATGGTTTTCTTGGTCTGTTAGGTTACATAATTTGTCACCTACAGCAAAATACTTAAAACATTTTATTTTCCTTCTCTCGTGTTGTTTATTTCTACGGGCAACAGAACCAGTTTTAGAATACCAAATGCCAAATTGAGCTACCTGTGCTATTCAACAAAAGGTCACCTAAAATCAGTTGGAGGGAGTTTTAGGCAAAGGAAAGGTCCAAATGTTGCCACCTGGTAGATGCAGTAAGGGTTGCTGACATGTCTCCAAATGAATTCTGTAGAAATAAGCAAATAAAAGGTGTGTAAAGAGAACAGGATGGAACAGAGAAAAAGCCTCGAACATACTAAGGTGCAATAAGTTTCCCTAATGAAAATTTCTGGCCATTCGCAGGTGCATTTCTTTGCAAAAGCTATAAATATTGACCGTCTTACCCACATACTTTCCTGAACAACCGGTGTTTGGAGAAATTAGACTGATGAGCTCACAGTTTTGCACCTATAAGACCAGCAGGCATTGCTGCCCTAAAAAACACTTAAATCTTGAAACATTTTCAGCAGTTTAACATTTTTCTTTTTAAATAAATCTTCACACAGCTGACATTTTCTTCGTTCGTACTTATTTCAATTGAAATTACACCAAAGTCCTGCCAGATTTGACACCTAAATGTACCTAAAGTGCTACATTTAGCCACTGATGGTGACATTTACATTCATAAATAATAGAATTGTAAGTATTTAACCATGTACTGCAGAACATGATAGTTGTGTAAAGGTTTATAGCGTGATGTTGAGTGAACCGCGGTGCCATTTAGAAGACTGGAGCTGGTGGCAGCTTTAGGTCTTGGTTGTGCTCAGACTAACTGTTTATTCATCGGTCATATCATGTAACCTTTATTTTTCTCTGAACAGAGGCTGTTCTAGAAAGCATTCTCCTGTAGGTGTTCACTATTCCAGTCCAGTCACCCAATTGACAGCTCTGGGATGGCTTGAGTGACCTTCACCATCTCCTGGTTGAAACGTGTTACCAGATTGGGGATCAGCATGAGGGGGAGGAGCCAAACAGGTGTAGCTGAGAACAGATACTCCAGATGCTCCTAAGGTCCCTGACATCTAATCATCTATTCCACCAAGCAACCCAGAACTCCCTGCATAAATAGTCCTCTGTTTCTCAGGTTCCTTGTCAGGCTTTATTGGTACCTCCACCATTGTTTCCTACTGTGACTTTTTAAATTAAATTTAATAATGACACACTCCTCTAGGAGTAAAAAAGTATTATTATTATTATTATTATTATTATTATTATTATTATTATTATTATGTGAACTATTTTGATCCCCCTATAAGTTATTCCTATAAAATGTTTCAATTACATAGTTTTTTGTGGGGTTTGGTTGTGTTTGATAGACTAAAAGACAAATTTCCTGAGATGTAAAATAACCTTTATCTACTTTTGTGTTTTTTATTGCTAATCAGTAATAATTAGTGTTATTCATGTTTTCAAAGGGTTCTATCAAACACATTAGTGTTCTCTATGAAGGGGGACATGTGGTCAGTCCAGTAAATGCTTTAGAACAGATTTTTTTAGTGTGTGTTATTTTAGGTATTTGTTGTCTGATTTATAATTGCAGTGAAATTTTTCACCAATGTGTTACTTTTTTAAAATTCCACTAAAAAAGCATCTAAATTTTAAGCAATAAACCGAATTACAGGAATCACAATGCTAGTTCACTTAAATAATAATCAAAAGAACAACCTGGATTTTTTTTCTGTGCATTAATCATAAACGTGAGTTTCACCTAAATGTCATTTTCCCAGAAAGATATGCAGCTCTTTCTAACTTTCAAGAGCATGATTAAAGATATTTCAAAGGCGTAAACCTGCAGATTGCAGATATGAGCTGATTGCTACGATCTAAGCTATCAAAACAATCCTAGAGAGTTAGGGAAACCCCCTCAGCTGGATTGTTTCAAAGCCAAAATTTCTCTGCAATCGAACAATGGGTCCTTTCTCTGCACTGGCTGCATGTCGGGCAAAGCACGGAGGAGACGTTAAAACCTGCTGCCAGACCCGCTCGTGCCCTGCAGTCTGCTGTCTGGTCACATAGAAAGCTGGAGGTGAGCCTCGGGACTGGAGGCAGAGGTAGAAGGTAACGTTTTCCACACTTTAGCTGTTTATTCTCAGCTATCATTCTTGGGTGTTCTGCTTTATTCCCTGGATGACCTGGAGTTTCTCTGTAGGCATCTGGAGGTACATGCTCAGCCCCTTTTTTCTTACATTCATCGCTACAACGGTTACTTTCAGATGAAGCATGACTTCCCCCATGATTTGGCAAGTGGGTTTGGCTGGGACTGAGTCAGGGCTTGGAACTGCATGCTAATTAGAAACTAGATAAATTGCATTTCTTGCAGAAATACGTTTGAATGCTTTATTGCTGAATACGATAGCTGAAACTGCTGAATTGAAGCTAAAACTAAGCTTAATTGTCAAAATGTGCTGAATGTATTTGAAGTTTTAGGAGCAAAAATTGCTAAAAAGTTTTAAAAAGCCCGAAAAGTAAGTAGAGAATAGAGAAAAAAATCCTAAACAGCAGAAAACTGAAATCTCTTAACATAGTTTAAAAGACTGAGTAGCTAAAATGTTTAAACAGCTCATATTTGAGTATAAGTAGTTAAATTTTCACAATTAGTTGAATTGTGAAGTTAGCAGGATATGCTGAATTTTGAAACTGATAGCTGAGTAGCTGAACTGAAATAAGCAGTTTTCTGCTGCGAAAATTTGACGTAATTGTAAAAATGAGCTGAAAAGATTGAAAGATTTAGGAGCAAAAAATCACTAACAAGTGTATTAAAGCCAAATAAGTAAGTGGAGAAAAGAGAAAATAAATCTAAACAGCAGAAAACTGAAATCTCAGTACACAGTTTAAAAAACTGGACAGCTGAAATGTTTAAACAGCTGGTATTTGAGTAGGAATAGTTTAATAGTTACATTTTCACAATTAGCTGAACTGTGAACTTAGCAGCTGAAAATGATGAACATGCATTAGAACTGAAGTGAAGTTGAAAATGAGTTCAATTGTCAAAGTTAGCAGAATGAGATAAAAAAAAACTGTTAGAAAGAGCAGAAATTGAACTNTGTGTGGCTACGTTGAATTGTGTAGGAGATATGAGGAGACAATTTCAGCTGTCTGACTTAGAACAGAGCAGAAAATGCCTGTTTTTTATGGGAGGAAAATGTGGCTGAATCCTCCTTCTGACGCTTGTAACTCAAGAACCGTGACAGATACAGCTAAAACGAAGACATCCCATCGAAGCGGACGAGTAAAACTACTGTTTTTGAGTAATTGATGAGTGTACTCAAAAAAATGTGGTCGTAGCAGATTTTTGTTTAGAGAAAATCATCTGAATCTGCCGTTCTCCAGATCTGAAGCTCCAAACATCAAATTGCAGGGCTCGAACCTCGCATCACCATTCGAAAACTATTGCACCGGTTCGAAAAATTCCAAAACCGTCAGCGGCCGAAGGCTTTGATGGTGCTCTGTGTGAATTTTTGTGTGCCTATCTTTAATATTGTAGGAGATATGACGAGTACAGTTTAGCTCTCGGAGAGCGATCGAAGCACCTGAGCTGAGAAAAAATTGAATGGCTGCCAATGGGAGAAAATCTGGCTGACTCCTCCTTCTGAGCCTCATAGCGCAAAAACCGTGGCAGCTACAGCAAAATCGAGACCATCCCATCGAAGCAGACAAAAAAACCTACTGTTTTTGAGAAAATTACGCGTCTACCCCAAAAGATGTGGTCGTAGCAGAATTTCCCCTTCGGGATTTGAATCTGAAGCTGTCAGTCACAGTGGGAAAGGCATGACCATATTTGGGACAGCACAGCCCAGCTGCTGGGAGGAGAAATATTTTAAAACCTTTCCAAACTAGTTAACGCTACGACCACAATTTTTGGAGTACGTCCATAAATTATAGCTCAAAACGGAGGAAAATCCGTCAGCTTTCATCCAGCGCAAGTCTCATTTCCCTCGGTTCTACGGTTCTCTCATGGCACTTCCTGAAGTCGAGCAAAGTCGGTTTTCGGCCCTATTCTTTTGAATGGGGGACGGAGGAGAAAATCCTGAAATTTAAAACTCGTACCTCAAGTTTAACCTGTGATTATAGAAAAACCGTAAAAGATATCAAGAAGCTGAAAAAATTTGAAATAGTTGAACTTCTTTTGAGTTTGTTAAAAGTTGAATGAAGTCTCTAGGTTGAAGTTAACCCTGGCAAGTAAGAGGTCAAAAAGATGAACGATTTTGTTCAAAATTGAGCGATTTTAAGCATTTTCCATTCATTTCAATGGGCTGAAAAATGGCAGAAAAAGCTGAATAAATCGGAAACGGTTGAAGATATCAATACCAGGAGATATAGCCGGAAAGAGCTGAACGAGCTGAACGGTTTGATACCAAACTTGCTGAAATAGCTGAAAAACTGTAGGAGGAGATACAGTTCAAAAAACGTACGGAAGCAGAATAATAAGAAGAAGAAGAAGAAGAAGAAGAAGAATAATAAAGAGAAACAGGAAAACAATAGTTTGAATGCATACTGCATTCAAACTAATTACAAAACCCAGTACAAGTGTTGGCTCCAGTAGCCTGTCTGAGCATGTGTCGCTCTGCTCAAGTGGGATTTCAGGGGTTTTTATATGTGTGATTCTATGTGAGGGGAGCAGCCAGGCTCTTGCACAATAGGCTGGAATTTAACAGTGAGTCACATGCAGAAATTCTGAAACATCCCTTTTTTAATTGTTTTTGTTTTTTTCTCTTGAAGTCGAAGAGCAGGGGAACATTTCCTGAAAATAAAGCAGCTGGGATGTTAGGATTTCAAAAAGCGAACAATAAAAAAAAGCAGTAGATGATTTCCAAAAAAACACTTTAAAACCTATTCCATCAACATTCCAAGAACAAAAACACACCTCTACCAAATGACAGTTAATGCATCATTTCAGAAAAAAAACACTTTAGAAAACACAAATTGATCAAAACAAACATTAAATATCAGGAAATAACTTTGCACATTTGTTTTTATGTCTGCACTTTCAAATATGCTTTTCCAACTTTTTATGCACAATTATGGAAACAAATTTAAAGTCTGTGATTTAAACACGCATGCAGCCCTCTCCCTCCCTTCACCACATCTTTTTTCCGCCCACTCCATAATTACATTTTTCTGATGTAGAAAAAAATTGTCCACAGTTAATCTCTGTGCCATATGGGTGGACTGATAGATGCTGCAGGAGCAAGTCGCTCGCTCAAATCATGTTGGCACAAAATAATTATAATTTATGAAGCCAAAACTTCCGATTTATCACGGGCCATGCCTTCTCAGGCAGCCACAGCACATCATCATGAGGTATCGCCTTTCCCTCTCGTTGGCTTCCTAATCCAATATAGCGGCGGTTTTAGCCAAACCTACTCAACACATGCTATTGTCTTTGGAAACGTTGTGCAGTAATGCCTCTGACCCACCGTGTTTGGGATGCAGACACATTGATTTGTGATTACGGTTGATTTGACGTCATTAGTGGATTCTTTGGCACCAGCTGCATCGTTAAGAGTAAGATCCACGTGACCCGGTATCGTCTGAGCATTTCAAAGAGCTACAGCTGAATATTGTCTAATTGTGTCATTACATACCGCCTTTCATGTGTTATTCTTACTTTCAGTAGCAAATTACTGTTTCAGATAGTTTTGCTGCTTCATTTGAATGGAAACAGCACAAAAGAAAATGTGAGCATTTTGTTTTTTTTCATCAAATGCAAAGCATTATTACTAAAGAACGGACAAGATTTCATCTAGGAATTTTTATTTGAGACAAATCCAAACAATTGGCTGTCAACCTCCAATCAATATGAAAGTAATTATACTAAGATACCAATGTATCTTCTAAATCTTTTCTCTATTTTTAACTAATTTCCAAGGAATTTAGACACATTGAGTAAACATTACAGTCAACGTGGTTTGAGATTACACCATTTTTAGGAAAAGCTTAAATGATTCAGAGACATAAAAGCTTGTTTTTTCAGAGAATTGAACTAAAACCTTGAACACTAAATAGTTTTTGTAACTGCTTCTCGACATTGTTTTGGTCTAGAACTTCAAAAGTATTACCGAATATTTAACAAAAGTGTCATGGAGGTTGGTCAGTTGTAAAACATGCAAATGAAGAGCCAGACTCATAATTCAAGATGAAACCATCAAGGAGAAACACAACAAGATACATAAGATAAAATAGAAAGACGTGTCTGAAACACCTTCCCTAGGAGGCATCCTGACCACATGCCCTGGCCACCTCACCTGGCTCCTCTCGATGTGGCACCTAAGGCTGAGCTTCTCATTTTGGTCATTTGTATTTGTGATCTTGTTCTTTGTATCTTTATCCAGAGTTCATTGCCACAGGTGATCCTTGGGATGTAGGTAACTGCTTGCATCACACCAAAAGACCAGTTTATGGTCAATTTCATTGCAGACATTGTCATGATCTGCTCGCTGATCTCTTGATTCAACCTTCCCTCACTCCTGGACAAGATGCTCCAACTCCCCACTGGAGGATATAATTTTGACCGATATGATTTTGACCGAGGGCAGTCCACCCATTGTCATGGCCTCCATTTTCTCAAGTCTTTATCAGAAATCCGAGTAAGTCAGTTTAGTGATAGTGTTTGTGCCCCTTCTGAATGAAGACCCTACAACTATGTAAAAATCTATGTAACTGGGTCTAGGATTTGGGTTTGATCAACTAAATATTAAAGCTCTTCTGGCTACACTGGCCTCAGGCATGTTCTAGGACGCCATCAGATTATCAGGAGTATGTTAGCATGGTGTGTAGCATGTAGCTGCATCATGAACTGTCTGAACCCTCTAACCTCTCTGCTGCAAGTAAAAAAGTGACTTCCATCAACACAGATTAATAAACCATTGTAAACTATATGTTTATAGAGTATTCTCGATTGGGTTCTGTACCATAGTTCTAGAGGCACGTCCCTTTAGGATTCCAGATCAGCCAAATATAGCAGGGCAAGCAGAGGGCATGTCAGCACTCGGTATGAAAAAGACACTGCAGCATGCCATGGACTGTCACCTAGGAGTCGTGCAGGTGCTCTGAAGTGTTAGAGGACATCGTCTGCACTTGTTTGCCACTCTGACCAGCGTCAGAGCAGGTGCCTAGACAGAAATAACATCACTTGGCAGGATATATGTGTCATGTACAAACCTGCTAACCTCTTAACCCAGAGAAGTTCCAAAGTGATTCATGACTCCACTTCTGTGTGACCTCCATCCTCAGTCATCTGTTCAGATAGGTCTGAAGTGGTAAGTGGCTGCAACTGATATAGAAGAGGGAGGATTCACATACAGTATGGGGCTTTTGTTCTTATTGGTCACTTTTAAAGATGCAATAGTAAATTTGGAAAACAATTTAACTGAAAACTTTTTTTTCATGCCTCTTAACCTTCTAACATTGTAAATATATTGTGGAAGAAAAAAAACAAAAACAAAAATAATGAAGTGGTTCTCTTGCATTTGTCTAAAAACCTCCGCCAATAACACGTTTCGGACCGAAAGCAACTATTGGACCATTCGGCTGTCGGTCTCACCGAACCGCCACACTTCCCTGGGTCCTCCATTCATAACGAATTTGCAAGAAGGAGAAACAGCCGGCTGCTACCGCTTCAACTTTAGGACAAACTACCAGAGTCCCAAAAATAAAAACACCATCTGAAGTCAGACCTAGACCTAGAAAACAGCAACTCTCTCGTTTCCTCTGGCAATGCGGGTTTCCGGTTTCAGTGGATGTGGATTCAGGGAAGATACCCGAGGGGAGGGGTGAGTGTTCTGTGACCGTGTTTGCGTTCAAAACCTAGCTTGTTCTGATTCTCTATAGCAGCTTTGAGTTATTTATTTTTATTTAAAGCAGGGTGACCAAATGTCCCCTTTTCCCCCCGGATATGTCCACTTTTCACCCTCTGTCCGGCGGGTTTCCTATATTGATGAAAGTGTCCGGGATTTCATCCAGGAGCCGGGTTTGAATTACGGGGGAGCTGGAAGCCCTCAACTTACACACCCAGGGAAGCCCGAAAGAAGATCCTGTTTTATATTACATGGACTGTCAGCGCACTGGGGATTCTTTTGTGAGGAGAGAGGACAGATAATGCTGATTGTTGATGTGCAGCTGCGTCCTGCAGTAACATTCTCAAAGTTGCGCCACCAAAAAATATAATTAACATGTCCGTTCATATAATCTTCTCTGTTACTTCTGTCTTTTAATCGTATCTTTTATTCTTGTCTGACGCGCTTGTTTTTTTAGAGCCATTTTGTTGCCAGAATCTGATATTAATTTTAGCTCTAAGCCAGGTGTTCTGACATAACACCTGGAAAAAATGGGTCCCAACGTGGTTTGTGTGGCGTTGCCATAGTGTGACGTCATCGGTAATCACAGATCCCCTGTCCTCTTTTTTGGAAATGGAAATATGGTCACCCTAAAGTAAAGGTGGTTCACCCAGTGAATTGTCTAAAACTGTGACTCTCAAACGTTTTAGCTTTTGACCCACAAAATAAAAGTTATGCAACTTTGTGTTGAACAAAGTTTGCAAACATAACTAATGAACCATTAAAACATCCTCGCCAAGCATTAAATTACATTCTAACCTTTTGTGATTTTGGCTAAATATACCGTTGGCAGTCATTTTTAAAGTTATTTTAAATCTGTAAATCTTTCCAAGACCTCCCAGTTGGTGTTTGATGACCCACAGTGGGGACCAGTCCCTCCCACATCCAAACTGCTTGTTAGTTTATTTAGTGATTCTGATCAGATCTGTAGAATGGATGACTGGTTGTCCAGGATGTGAATTATTATGTTATACATCACAGACTGACAGAACCAAAGGAGTGGAACTAATCACTGTTGATGTTGAGTACTACTCATCTGTATACAGTTCAAGGGAAAACTTGGTGGACTAACCATTGTTGTGCTTATTAAAGTGTTTCATACATATGTACATATTAAAGGAGTGGCTCAACATTTTCTTCTCAGAAATTATGTTGATAGTTGTTGATGTTTTTAACTCTTCCAGCTGGCTGGTCATGCAGACTCCCATCATAGTTGTCTTACCCCGGCTTTCCACAGGATGTGAAAGCGGCGCGAAACGTACTACGCGGCAATTGGCCGCTGTTATAGTGGACAGGGTCCTTTCCACCGGCAGCTACATGTAACGTTCTGGACGTGTCCCAAAAGCGAAGGGACGTTATCATTACGTCTCAAGTGTATTTGGTACGCGCTACGCATCTGAAATACGTCAAACTCCGCAGTTTAGGTCGGGGCAGACAGGAAGTCAAACACGAAATTAGCGTAACACATCCGGAAACTTCCAAAATAAAAGGCACGTGCATTACGTCATTACACGTGAAACCCCCGTAGTCGATGTAAACCGAACACAAAATAAACCACACATACATGGATACATGCAGCCATCTTTCTCTTTGCTTTTTATTGTGTGGACTTCTCAAATCTCATGTGATGTTGCAATTCTCCCGTGATTTTGTGACCTCACAGGATCAGCTGTCTGGAATGCTTTCGCTCCCGTTTCGCGTCAGAAGCGTTCCCGGTTGGGAATAAGCTCGCAGGCAAAACGCCGCTATTTCATTACACACCACTTTCGTGGCTGGTGGAAAGCTGGGGTTAACATTTTTACCAGCTCCGGTGGCCTAGTGGTAGAGTGTCCGCCCCAGGACTGGGAGATCAGGGTTCGATTCCTGGTCGGGTCATACCAAAGACTTTGAAAAAATGGGACCCAATGCCTCCTCGCTTGACACTCAGCACTAAGGGGTTGGATTGGGGGGTTAAACCACCAAATAGTTCCCGAGCGTGGCCACAGCTGCAGCTCACTGCTCCCCATCACAGGGATGGGTCAAATGCAGAGATGTAATTTCACCAGTGTGTGATGATGACTTGGGACTTTAACTTTTCTATGAAGGCCATTACTGAGCTGTTACTACTTTACTTAGTGGCTAAAGTGACGTAACAGAAGCAACACTCAGTGCTGGATTTGGGAAGTTTAAGTCATCTTTTTGGTAAATTACTCATTCTTTGTTATCTTTATGGATAATAAACTGCTGCAAAATCTAACAAACCAAGTAAATGTGTTTTATGAGGCAACTCGCTTCCCAGACTACATTCAAATGGATCATTTCATTTTCATACTTATTAAACCATCCATTAACTCATCCTGCCTTCGGGGATGATGATCAGGATAAAATGATCATCTATATGATATTGTTTACCAACATCCATTATTACATCCAAAGTTTTGTAATGGTTTTGGTTTTAAACAGTTGTATCTACTTTTGTTTATTCTGTAAATGGAGACGATCATGACTTTTTATTCACTTGTATAAAATAAAAAAAGGGACATGAAGATCTAAGACAGAGAATGAGTTCATTAAGTACCAATATGGCATTTAAGGTTTCCATCTTATATGAATCAACATGCAAAGTCAATATTTTACTGTTTTACCAAAAATGCTTATGAAAGGAGCAGTAGAGGGAGGATAAAACCCCTCTGCTCTGTCTCACAGCTCCTGTAAATTTCATGCAAATTTAGTCACAAAGGGGGAAATAAAGTCTCTTTCATGTCTCATCATCTTGGCATAAAAAGAAAATCAGCTGAACCTGCTCAGCAATCTTTTTATACTGCAGATGCCACAAAGCATGATTGAATGTTAATTGGTTAATTGTACCATGCGGTGCACCTGCATCTGCATTTGTTATTTCCTCCCGTTTCTTCAGGTTTCTTCTTCAATTTGTCACCTGTTTGTATGTATCTGTCTCGGTGCCACAGGGTTGAAACCTTATTATCTCAGCATTCAGTCATGTGTAAGATGTGGAATATGTGCAATTTAGAAAGAAAAATGCAGACCTGGGACAGAAATGGAGAAAGAGAGAGAGAAAAAAAAACTATTAGCATTAAAGGGTGCAGTTCTAGGTCCTTTCTGAGCTTGCCCAATTTCACAATGAAATGGGTTTATTTAAAATGTGGGGGTTGGGCTCTGGGTCGGGGGCCTGTCACAGACTCGGTGCATTGTAAAAAGGGCAATTGCATCAGTTTGATTGAAGAGCTGTTAAAGACGTGGAAGGCTTCAGCATTCAGCGTGCAGGCCAGTTTTATGCATCGCTGACTTTCTCACTGCTTCACAACTCTGTTTTTAGTGCTGATTACATGTTAGCCCAGAAACAAAGGACAGACACGGTCAGGCCCTCCTCTGTTTTTGCTCAAAAGTTGATGTGCTTGGGCAAATCTTTCTGAAGGACAGAGGGTCAGCGGATATGAACCGTGAATTGACAAACCCATCCCACGGGGGCTGCATGAAACAGGGCCACTTCTTTTGGTGTGGAGGCCGTTTTTCCGTGTTAGGGAGCACCTGTCTCTGCAGCGCATTCATGATCGGCCACACAGATGTTTCAGGGTTTCCAGCAGATGAACATTTTCTATATGATTTATGCCTCTCTCCTCACTTAACCTCTTCCTTTTTAGCAGCCATCTCTTTTTCCATTACCAACAAAGCTGCAGAGCAATTCAAAGGGGATGTAACATTTACTGACCTTCTCTTTCACCGGAAAACCCAAACGCAGACAGCATTCTCACTGTGTTTGTCACTCCCTGTGTGGCCAGCGTTTGCAGCAGCTGAGTGAAAAGAGCCAGCGTAACAACTGGAGAAGACCTTAGGTTGTTTATTATGGTTTATTCTTTTCCCCACATGCTCAAGAAAAACTGTTTATGTTGACAAGGAATGCTTTGTTTTTGGTGGTGGTTAAACAAGAAAAGCATTTAGGTTTTAGTCTTCCGCTTTTGGTCGGCTTCTCTAATTGACTTTATTGTTTTCACCTGTGTTTCATCAGCTCCAGTGCGTATTTACGGGGCTCCTTTTTCTTCCTTTGGCCTGTTCAGACTTCCTTTTGTCCCGTTTGGAGTTGCCTGTGTTTGATTTAGTGGATTTACATTTTAAAATCCACCACTTGACTTGATTTGTGTGACATGGAATCAGTTTGTTTTTCCTTTTTATTTCATTTAAAAAACATATAATTAAAAAAATGAATGCAACTTACAATACTTAAATGAAAAGGAGCAGATAGAAGAAAATCTTCTATGTAATCGGCCCCATTCACACCATTAGCAAAAAATTAAAATATACTCACTAACAAAAATTACTAAGACAGCTGCCAAGCAGTTTGCCACTAATTTGCTAACCACCTTGAATACAGTTTCAACACATTAGCTATAAATCATTGCTGATCAATACAGAATAAAAAACGAAATTAAAATAAAAAATACACCCAAGATTATTCCATATAATTTCTTCTTAACATATAGTTTTTTACATTCTGTTTAAACATTATAATTGATTTGACCTCTTTCATTACGTATTCCAGACTGTTCCATATCCCGACTCCATATACAGAAACACAGCGCTTCAACTTTTTTGTCCTAAATCTAGGTTTTATAAATATCTCATACCCTTTTAAATTGTAGCCACTTTGTCTTTTATCAAATTTCATTTGAATATTTGTTGGAAATGATTTTTTGTTTGCTTTATACATCAATTTTAATATGCTATGATCCACTAAATCTGGAAACTTTAATACTCTCAACTCAGCAAATAATGGACCAGACAGAGCTCTATAGCTACTCTGAGTAATGATTCTTATGGTTCTTTTTTGAAGCAACAAAAGTGATTGTGTATGAGTTTTATATATAGTTCCCCAGAGTTCAATACAAAAAGTCATATATGGTACAATCAAGGAAATATATACTTGAAGTAATGCTCTTTTATTTAAAAATGTTTTATTTTATGCAGTATACCAATTCCTCTTGCTATTTTTGTTTTTACACCATTAACATGTGGCTTCCATGTTATATCTTCATCGATAATGACCCCTAAAAACTTAATTTCCTTCACTCTTTCAATTATAACATCTTCTACAGCTAATGACATGTCAGTATTTGCTCCTCTTCTACCAAATACCATATACTGAGTTTTCTCAAGATTTAGAGATAGTTTGTTGACATTAAACCACTGTTTCAGTTTTACTAGCTCTGACTGAATTACTTCTCTCATATGTTCTACATTGCACAAAAAAGGTTGTGTCATCAGCAAATAAAATGCAATTCAACAATTTAGATACACTTGTAATATCATTAATATATATGTTAAACAGTATAGGGCCTAAAACGGACCCCTGAGGAACCCCACAAGAAATATTACATGTGTCTGATTCAACATTGTGTATCTGTACATATTGTTGCCTGTTTCTTAAATAACTTATGATCCAATCAAGTGCCACTCCTCTGATACCATACTTGCTGAGTTTTCCATACAGAATGGTGTGATCTATGGTGTCAAACGCTCAGTTCAAACTGGAGTCACAATTTTGATGATTTCAGAATCAACTAGACTTAGAGTAAATATTTAAAAATATTTACTGGATAATAAAACACCTTTTATTTCTCATCCAGTTTAGCTGAATGGTCTACTCGTTCTTCTTTCCTATTTTTCCATCATTAATCAGACAAATAGCCAAGTTATTTTTTCAGGATTTAAAACATAGGACCTGGGACTGATTAAACTTGAATAGGTAGACTTGAGATTAACTTGTGACTTTCAAAGCAATTATTCAGTCCCACCTCTGCTTAATTCACATGCCTATTGAACAGTTTTCACTGTACTGCAAACGGCTCTGTAAGATATGTAAAACAGATTCATAAACAACAGTTAAAGCCATATTCATGTCCATATTTAATAATCATGTCCATTAAATAACCATTTTAAACCATATTAAGAGCTTTGCAAATATGTTTCAAACAGAATTTTAGTAACTCATCTGACAACAGCGGCTGAAAATGCCTGAATGAGTGATAATTTAAAAAGACCCCAAACCAAACGTGAGCCTAACACACTTTAAGCATGGTGTTCACAGTTTACAGGCTGTTGCTGGTCTTCTTGAGCCGTCCTCCAGCTTCTAAGGAACATGGATCTTCTCTATGGCCCAGCTAAGAGAAAGATCTGGGCTCTCTTTGGGTCTAGAGCCAGAACTTCAGTGGTAGAAACTGGAGGAACTGGTTTTAAGCGTTGGCTGTGGTCTAGCTCTGGAACTTATGAATATGAACATATTACAAATACTTTACCCACCAACATTCAGATAATGTTTGAAAAAAGAGTCAGTAGTTATATGGAGGAACTGAAGCATTTAAAAAACCTAGATTTATAACCAGAATGAAGGAGATGTTGTGAGAATATGGAACAAGGACATAAAAGAATCAAAGTCACTTAATAAAAAATGTATCAAGTGTATTACAGAATTACAAAAATATAAATTCAAATAGTGTCTGATTAGGTCTGTCAATTAGAAGAATATAGCAAGATGAATATGTGTTTTGATGTTTTTTGAGAATTGGAGTATGAAAGTATTAATAAAACGTTTGGTTTGTAAATAGGGGCAGATAATAAAAGATATTTCTTCCTTCTGCCCCTTTTCATTCAAATTGTTTGGTGTTGATGTTTATGTATGTTTTTTTTTTACATTTTGAATGAAATAAAAAAAAGAAAAAACTGGTTTGGGGGAAAATAACAAAATAAAAGCTGCTTGTTTAAAAAAATTATGGTTTTCTTTCACTTGTGTTTCTTAACCAACATTTTCATATTTTCTCAGTCTTTTTTTTCATTTCATGTTAATTATTTACACAGGAATCTTTTTTCTCAACATGAAGTTGTATTTTTTTTACATTTTGAGAAACCTGATTTTATTATTTTTATTATTATTATTATTATTATTATTATATTTTTGTCACTAACTATTCCCCTCCTCCAGCTCCCCTCTTTCCATCATCTAAGTAAATGTGGGACCCTTCCTGATTCAGTACAAGCAGACAAAATTACAAATTATGGCCTTAATAGACGAACCACTCAAAATCCAGGAACATTGTGGGCTGAAGTCCCTTTTTCATGGGTACTTCATTATTTCCTGCATTCTGTTTGCTTCCTCCACCCTCTGCCTTCTACTTGTATGCATCTTTCCAAGGTCACATTAATGGGGATCTGTTGTTAGGGCTGCACGGCTTGCTCGGCCTCATCTTCATCATCAGAGGTCTGATGAGAATGTACTCATAGGACCGATGTTTGGAGGGAAAAGCAATAGAGCTTAGTTATTAGGAGGTAGAAGGATAAAAAGACACTTGATGCTTGAAATAGCATGAGTGCATGTAACTAGGCAACTCTGTTGTATGATTAGTTGTTCTGTTTTCAAGAACACTTTGCAAAAGAAATTTCTCGTTTTTATCTTTTTTCATTTTTATTTTTGCTACAGTGACGTAGCTCTCAAACAGAGCTGCTGCAGATGTTTCATTTATTATAGAATATTGTCAAGGCAAGCTATTTTCTTTGAGAAAATTGTAAAACAAAATGTAAATTCCTTAAATATTATTGCTGAACTAAGCAAATGTTAAAAATCAGATGCATGATTCTGTCTTTTATAACCAGAATGTTCATGAATCTATTTTCTGACACCGTTTCACTGTCAAATGTTCTGAAAGCAGAACTTAATCCATGTTATAGAATCTGCTCATCAGTGGGTCTGTATCACAACACCCTCTTTACCACTCAGACACCACAGACTGCCTCTGGTTTTCTTTTATTTCAGGTTTTTTTGAGCATCACAGACGTTCACTGACTTCATTTTCCTGTAACAGAGTGGACTCCTCGCTGAGTCCAAAAGAATAACTATTACCCTTTGCTCAGTGGGAGCTGGCTAGTCAAAGGAGCTTTAAATGAACATGAATGACGTCTTTTCTCTGAATGTGGTTGTTGGACATGATTGGAGTTAGCTGTTAGGGTCTTGGAAGAGGAAACTGTTTCTCTTTTATAAACTCAGATTAAATAAATACATTTTCTTTTTTACTGCTTAAATCTGCTTCATACGTCCATTTTTATTTGTTTACATAAAAAATTATTAAAAATCAAGTGAATTGATTGCTAGAAAGTGTAAACCGCCTATAATTCATTTAACAACTTTAATCCTACAATTATGTCCTTTTTTAACGGGTAATGCAAAGTTGGTTTGTATTGTCTTGCTCCATAAGGTTGCAGGTTCAACACCCAACATTTGCATGTTCTCCTTGTATTTTCTACAGGTACACCGATTCCCTCCTACTGACCAAAAAAAGGTCATGCCAGGTTAATTAGAGACTCTAAATTTGCTCTATGAGTGTGTGTGTGTGTTTGCCTCTATACCCTCTATAGCCGTGTTTCCACTGTTGGAGTTCTGGGGAATTTCTGGAAGGGAGAAAAGTGACAGAGAAAATACATCTACCCCCCTCAGCCATTGTGTCTCCATACAAAATCGTCCTGTTCTGGACTTTGCTAAGATGTCAGCAGTTCGCGGCTGCTACGGCAGTGAGTGACATCACTGATAAGTGCTAAAAGGCATCCACGGATGTTAATAACATTAATTTTTTTATTCTGTCATTTATTTAATCCAATTGGGGGGTGGGGAGAGCAGCTGTGCAGCGTAAAAAGCAAAGTTCTGGACCCAAAGAAATAGCTTTTTTATGGTACTCTGTAGACCACAAAGCAGCATAAATGACAGCGATGTGGGGAGATTTCTGCTGCATTTTTCAACATTGGGAGTTTAGAAGAAGCAATTTTAAAGCAGTGTGAATGCTACTTATTCTCATTCTGCTTCACCAGCAACTCTCCCAACTTTACAAATGCCGGTTGTTTGTCGACGTCTGCTGATATAATTTCCTACTGAGTTACAACCAATCAGCATGAGTTAATCACAAGTCCCGCCCAGCGACTCTACTGTGCCATTTAGGAGTTCATACCTATGTTCAGGTTGGTCCCTGAAATAACCCAGAAAGTGGTCCTTTCAGATTAGCTCAGTGAAGTGGAGACCCACAAATGCTGCGAAGGTCTGGTAAAATTACCCAGAAGTTTCGATAGTGTAACCTGGATTTATGATGGACTTGTGACTTTTCCAGGATGTATCCTGCCACTGGAGATAGAACCCTTCCCTTCCTCTGAGCCTGAACAGAATCAAGTAGATATAGAGAATGGAAGGATGGGTTCTGCATGCATCTATTTAGTAGCAGACATTTCAAAAGTCTAAAAATCCCTTACCTCATGATGTTATACCTGCTGAAATCATTGCAAACACACAACGTTCCCCTTTCCTGATCTTAATGTCTCACATCCTGACTCAACATGGATCTGGGGTATCCAGTCACATTTCAGAGTGCCGCCCTGCCCCCAAACCCTTTGATAATATCAGCCTGAGCTTGTAACATCTCCCTAACATAGCTGGTCATTAACATTTAGCGTTCAGAGAGCCTGTCAGGGTCTATTAGTGTTATTGCTGGAGACCTGAGAGCACTGGGGGGAAGGTACCTGGTGTCTGGTGTCAGTTGCATCAACTCCCCCACAATTCACTTCCATTGTTAATAAATGCAGACAACCTGAGCCTCAAGTACTCATGGTGCATGGCAAGGTCACCGTGCAGACAGCTACTTCCAGTTACAAACTGGTGTAAATGGTTTATGAGCAACTGGGTGAGGGTCATCGGGTGGAGGATGGGTCTGTAACGGCCTCCATTTCACCTATTACCACCTCCATGTGCAGGGTCACAGTTCAGAGACATGATAAGATTGCTCTTGTAATGCATTGTTCAAACTGTTAGGTCCCAGGGTTCTAACCTGATTCAGGAGAGGATGACTGCATCGGTTTTCCAGGACAGCGATCCACGGAGAATCATTCCTGAATGTTTATAGCAGTTTGACCCAATAACACGTTGTGGATTTTACATAGCTTTGCTTTGGGTGGAAACTGGTGCTTCACAAGAGCATACTTTTTCAGAAAATGTTCAAAACTGACACTTTGTTATGAAAAATGATGTAAAAGAAAACAATTATCTGATGTCAAGGAAACACTTAAAACCCCACCAAAATAAAACCATTTCTGAAATGGCAAGACATGCTGCCAAAAAGGGAGCAGGTTGTGTGATTATAATTGGGAGGATCCTAAAGCAGGTTGGTACCTAAAATAATATCAAAGACAAAAAACACTAAATGGGTGGAACCCACCATCACTTCAGTTATGGAAATTGATCATTAGTGATATTTTGTATTTGGAGAAACTGAGGTTTTGGAAAATATCAGTGCAAACAATGTTTGATATAGTTCTGGAGTGATTATATGTTGTAAATCACCTTTAGAATGATGTTGGATCAGGGCTCTTAAAGTGCCAATGTGTAGTTTTTACCATTAATCTCTGGAAATATCCATTGAAATGTTGTTGAAAATGAATTAAATGATGCCCAGTTGTTGAAAAGTATTGGCAGCTTCATAACATATCTAAGTCTCTGGGCAACGTCTTATTAGATGCCATGTTTCCTTCTACGGGAGCCTGTGAGGACATAACGCATTTACAGATTTGTAACAAGCAGACACAAAACTTTTGCCATTCACAAACGTTACACATTTACCTCTTTGCTCGTTGCCAGTGATAAAGAGAGTCTGATGCTTGTCATTTTGCTGGAGGTTGAACGATCTGACGAAAATTGTGCTCCCAGGGATTTTGACCCTAATGATCATCCGTTGGTAAGGTCAAACACAAAAATACAGCTTGCTTGCAATGATTTAGGTATGTACTGCCTCCTATCGCCAGGGAAAATACACACCGTCACTTTAAGGCAACGCTATACTGGATATGTACTTCAAACGGTTTGTAATATTATTTTTTTGTTCGCTGGGCTGTTATAATTTAAAAATGATCAATAAAGAGAACGCTTAAGAAAAAACAAGAAGGAAGATGAAGGTATGCAGATCACTGACAAAAACAAAGAAAAAAATCATTGGAAAAATTAAGAAAAGGAAACACAAACCAGATAAATATTTGTCATTTTCCAGAAACGCAGGAAAACAATGGCTGTCGTAAAGCATAATGAAGAACTAAAGCAAGATGATACTGAACATGTCCTTTCATCTTACTGGCAAATGAACTGGAATTCAGTAAAAATAGAAAAACAGAATAACAACTTAAGAAAATATCTCAAATCTGTCAGAGTGTTTGAATAAGAAATAAACAGTGTTGCTACTATTCCTCCTAGTAAATAAAATCCTCTGAGAAGCACATTTTTGGAGCAGCCAGAGTGTACACAATGTTCCCAGGAATCGATAGTTCAGCTGAGAGAAATTGTAAAAACATAAACTAGAGAGCAATACAAAATTGACAAAATGCATTTAAAAAGTTACTGAAACATTCACTCGTACTGCTGTGGAATTTTGACGTTTGAGTCGTTTTAGGGAGCAAAATTCACTCTTTTTCTACTCCAGAGGGCTGAAGGAGTTCTGTTGAGACATAACTTAGAATTTTTGTTATTTTTGAGACATTTTTTGTTGTTCTTTAAGTAAAAATGTAAATTCCCACCTAATCCTGTTCACTGTTAACCGGAAGCATGGACACCATGTACACACGCACGCACACACACCTGGTATTTTCTGTGGACATGGTCTCAAGCTGATATTTTCTGGGGTGAAGGAGAGACAGTCATCCATTCTTTAGCTGCAGCCATGTTGTGTCTCCAGCTCTAATCCAATAGTTTGAGATATGCAGTGAGAAACTGGGGAGCACATTACCTCTAGGCATTATAATTTATTCTGGCATCAGTGTGAATTTCTTGAATACATGAAAACAAAAATCGCCCAGAGACTGTCCTTTTGCAGAAGTCTGGGTCTCGTGTTGTTTGTCAGCTACATGGAAACTTGATAACAAATATATGCAAAGGCACGCTGGAACATCTCATCATTTCAGCATTCCTCCTGCAAAAATAAAAAAGCACCAGCATGTAAGCAGTATTGTGTGACGTGACAAAAGATGAAAGGCGTTTCTTTGAGCTCGGTGGAGGCATGCGAGGCAGCAGCATCAAGGGCTCAGTTTTATAATTCTTCACTGTTTAGACACCTCAAGTCATGCAAATTGCTTTGGTTTTGTTTGCACACAAAGGCGATGGGCTCTCCTGTTTACCTGTGGGTTTATTCGTCAAAGTGATGATATATTTTTCAAAGGGAGTCAAACTGGAGGGTTTGTAAATGATTGTATACAGGCTCATTTCAAATGAAATGGCTTTCCTTGGATAGCCAGTGGGATTGCTTTGATGCCTGACAAGCTTGACACGTTCCTGCTCTGCGTGTTTTTGTGTGAAGGTTTCAAAATAAAATAAAAAAATAGGTTATTTTCTGTCCAAAAGCGACTGCATCACATGCCTGAATCTGTTGCATGTGGAGGTGTCGGTGTAGACAGCTTTCATTCACACTGTGACAGGGATTTGACTTCTAAATTACCAGGGAAGTGTAAAGTTAACAAATTATTCATTAGAATGAAGACATGCTGCAAATCTAGGTCCTTGTGTCCCACGACAACGCCTGTCAGCATAATATTTTAATATGCATGCGTCTCATGAAGTCATCCGGTGTCGGAACAGTACTCCATACTTTTGTTTATTTGGGATTTGCAATCTGTGCAGATGAACGCAAGGGAGAAGGGTGCATGGGAGGTGGGGGTTGGGAGGAATAAAATCAGCAGCAAGTGATAAAGACTGAGCAACACGCAGGGTGTCCATGCGGCGGCTGTGAGATGACCGTGGGAATGGCAGCTGTGGTGGCAGAATAAATTTGAATTCTGATCTGGGTTAATAAATAACTTTGTGAACCAGAACACCTGGTCCAGTCCCAGTGTGATGCAGTAGCGTGGTGAGCTTGTGTTGATTATTCACTAACCTTCCTGTTCAACAAATAAAGGGCTTTGGTACGTTGCTGTTCGCTTTCTGCTTTGGGGTGAAAGACTACACGCCTCCTCTGGTGCTGAGGAGAGATGGAGTTAGACCTCAGAACAAAGCCAGAGGAGGGTTTGATGGAGGAACTTATGAAGATACAAGAGGCTCACACCCTCAAGAAGTACAGGTTAAACTAAAAACTAAGTTTCTACAAGAATTAAGTCAAATATTTAGGATCTAGACGAATAAATAACAGCTTTAGTCATTTTAAACCCTTTTTAAAATCACAGATTTCATTATCTTGTATTAAAGCAACATTCAGCAACTTTTACACCTTAAAATTATGCTTTTTTTGTAAAGTTTTTGCATCATAGTATTATCTATTATGTTCATTTTCATACCTGTGATAGTGTTGGGGGGGGTCCCACGTCTGTTTACTGCGCTACACAGTTTTTGTGCATCGGGTAGCGATGGACGTACTGACTCGGTGTCGTTTTACGGCAGAGTATGGCAAGCCAAATGGATAAAAAAGCGCACGTTCTAAACGCGCGTTATGTCCGCCAAAATGCGCGTCTTGAACTCGCGTTTTGACGCCAAAGGGGGCAAAAACTTGCGTGTTCTAAAAGCGAGCATTATGTCCACCAAAACGCACATTTTGAACGAGCGTTTTGGCGGACATAATGTGAGTTTAGAACGCGCATTTTTTTTATCCCTTTGGCTTGCCATAATTGTATAACGTAGACTCGCTGTAGCAGCAGCAGATTCACCAAAGAAAGCTAGAAATCCCTTATCAGAGGAATATAGGAAAAGAAAAGGAGAACGTGATAGAGCAAGAGCAAAGACCAGAGTTATTATTGGGCTGTCTTTTCCTCGCTGGAGAGCTCTTTTAGAAAGAAAGGCATGAGCTATGGACCTAGCCGTGCTTCTAATGGCTAGGTAAGTAATAAATGATTTCACCAGGGTTATTGTGTTTGGTCGGGCATAAAGTTGTTATACAGTCCTGATAAAACTATTTATTCAATGTGTGGAGGTGGAAAAGTTTGTTTTCGTTGTTTTGCCTGACATTAGGAATGTAAACATGCCACTTTTGCCCGAGAGAGAAATTTAATGTTACGACAGTGACGTTACGCAGCAAGCCTCTAGAGGGCAACATAGACCATATAACTGCAAAGTTGCGGAATGCTGCTTTAAAGTTAGGAAACTATTCAAAAAAATCATCATGTTTTATTTTAAAACTTGGATCATGTTTTTTTTTCTTTCAGTTTGACAATTAAAGTCAAATCCTCCTAAATTCTAATCACCCTAAAAAACAAATCCAACATGATATATCTTTATCTGCATGTTTCTGCTTCTTTTATGTAATGGAATTTCTGTTTTCTAAACCTGAAAGTCTCAGACAGAACTACATACAAAAAATAAAAAATAAAATAAATAAATAAATAAATAAATAAATAAATAAATAAATAAATAAATAAATAAATAAATAAATAAATAAATAAATAAATAAATGTTTTCAGCACATCAGATTGAAATGATTATTCATGTTTGGGTATTATTGTTTATTTTTAAACTGCTTCTGTAAAAAATCTCTTGATCACTTGCAGCTCGTCCAAAATCCACCTGCTAAGCCTTTGACTCGGTCCTCTAAACGCTCCCGTGTCAAACCTTTACTGAACTCTGTTTGTGCCTTCTGTTGGATGAATTCTGTCCTCGCTCTGTGATTGTATTAGAGGTTATTTTAGTTTATATTTTATAACTTGATGTGTTTTTGTTTCTCTTTTCTGCTAGTGAGATGTGAAGAACCATTTGTGTTTTATCTAGAAATACTCTTACATTTGTCTAAAAGAGTCAATGGAAAAAGCAATTAATGAACAAATGTACACACCAAACCTAACATGGAAACTAACCAAATTGGATGAATTTAAGTCTTTTTAGACCTAATTTAGCCTGTGTGTTAGCAGCATTAGCAGCACAACAGCTCATTTTAAAATGTGCCATTTCTGATTTCTCCCTGATACCCTTGTCCTCCTCCTCCTGGTGATATTCTCACCATGCTGTGTTACTTCCCCCCAATCATGACTCCTGCTCTCAGGGCAAACCATCCACCCCGCTGCGAGGGATGACGACCAGAGGCCTCCCCGTCATTAAACTCATTTCCTAAAACAACAGGGTGCGCTAATGAGACGTTCTAATTAATATTCTAATTATTTTTATAATTGCCCGCACTGAGTGATTTTGTGCTGGGTAGATCCTTAACGCTGTCTGGGCTACACATGGGCTGCTGTTGTTGGTGTTCTCTACATGTTGAACTATTAAGAGTAATCAGAGGCTCTTTTGATGATAAATAATGCCCTTACGCCTCATTTAGCACGGGTTTACATGCCCTGCTCTGTCTTCTTGTGGAAATCATTATTCCACAGATTAAAGAGGATTTTAAGGAGGGGGCGTGGCTTTGGGGGTTGATTATATTTATTTATTAAGAAACAGATAATCTGGGTGTTATAAAGAGTCCGTTCACTCTCATTCACTTTCTGAGCTGCTTGCTTCTGTAAATTGTAACAAACAGTTTAGAACAAATAAAGAAATCAAATAAGATAAAAATCAACAGTTTTTAACCATAACTCTGCAGAACACGCTGTCATCACTTTGGTTACAGCTGGTTAAAATGCTCCCATTATGATCTTTGAATAACAGGAACATTGTGTCTTCAAAGTACTTCACTGACTAATTTCACTGAGCATTAAGCACTAAAAGCTAGTGAGTCAAGTCCATCAGTGAAACAGAAAAATGTTCAACTTTGGAACCAGATAGATGATCGTCAAACCTCGCTGAAGGATCAACACTCATTAAACAACCACACACACCTTTATTCACCCATCCGTGTAAATCTAGTAGTGTTGTGAGAAATAAAGCAAGAGGAATTAAAACGGTCAGACTCGACTCTAAGTGTTTTACCCTGGGTTTAAACAAAAACATTATCTTTCAGGGATCTTTCAAATGCTGCTTCTACCATCGTCTATGCTTTAGAATGATCTCTTCCATTATTGAAACATTGCTGAGGGAACTGCTCCTGGTTATCTCCAGTGCTAAATGTCGTTAACAAAATAAACCAAATAATTGTTAACTGGGCCTTTGTCTTGTTACAGCTCTACTAAGTAACCAGTGTGATCTGTTAGAGGTACACACTGCTGAAATAAACCCAAACACGTCTGAGGAAGTATGACCAGCATTAAAAACAACTAAAAGTGTTTCAGAACAAGTTAAATCTGATGCATGAATGTCTGGTTTCTCATCCTCCCTGGTCCTGGAGAGAAGCTATCCAGCACGTTTCAGATGTTTCCCTGCTTCAACACAGTTGATTCACCTGTTCAGCAGCTTGTCAGGCTCTGCAGAAACCTGTTAATCACCTGCTGATTAAAATCAGGTGTGTTGAAGCAGGGAAACCTCTAAAACGTGCTGGATAGCAGCTCTCCAGGACCAGGGTTCCCTACCCCTGATCTAAAGGCTCAGGAACCCTTTGCAGGTGTTCTGGAGTCATGAGCTGATTAGAGTGTGACACTTTGAGTCTATTGAACCTTTTCACAGTATGCTAATTGTCTGAGATTTTAAATGTGGGGTTTTCATCAGCTGTAAGCCATGATCATCACAACATATAAAGCCTGAAATATCTGGGTTTGCATGGAATGAGTCTATCTTATAGATTAGTTTCACATTTTAAGTTGAATTAATTACATAAATTAACTTTTGCACCATATTCAAATTTGTCCAGTTTCCACATTGTGATGCACTCTCTTTTAAAAAGGCCCATAAATTAGTTCCTGCAACCTGACCATAAAGTTACTCATTTTCATGCTTCAATAAACAAACACTGTGGCTGCGCTGGAGTAAACTAACACTTACATACGGAGTCTGCTTGACCTCCCTTCATCTGTTTTTTTTTTCTGGGAGTTCTAATTTGGGCAGCACAGTGGGGCGGTGGTTAGCGCTGATGCCTTGCACCAATAAGGTCCTTGGTTCAAATCCCGGCCTGAGGTCTTTCTGCATGTTCTCCCTGTGCATGTGTGGGTTCTCTCCAAGTACTCTGGCTTCCTCCCATGGTCCAGAAATGTCACTGTTAGGTTGATTGGCCTCTCTACCTTAGGTGTGAGTGTGTGCGAGCATGGTTGTTTGTCCCTGTGCGACCTGTCCAGGGTGTACCCCGCCTGCTTGCCTGAAGGCTGCTGGAGATAGGCGTCCCACCCACAGACTCACCCACGACCCAGTAAGGATAAACGGGTGATGGATGGATGGAAGTTCTAATTCTGGTTAAACTAGCTATAGAATAAAAAAATATTTCTCCAAACTTATTTTGATCCTTCACAATAAGAGTCTTCCAACATGTACATTGACAATGTTTACATGCAGCCAGTATTCGGGTTTCTGAAACATTCGAAATAACCCGTTTACATGCACAAATAGAGAGAGTTACCCCTGTATACATGGAACGTCTAATATCCCGATTACATAGCGTCACGACCAGGACGTACGGGCTACGTTAAGACACGATATGCGTCATTTCCTGTTTTTCTTCCTGTATCCAAAGATGACAACAACAACAGCAGCACGCAGATAGTTCGGAGCTAATAGTGATCGCCTTTGTTTGCGCATTGGTGCTGTTACTGACCTGGTTTCTTCATTGCTCTAAAAATGTGGTGTGCTGCGTCTCGCCATGTTGAACTCTACGTGTTCACTTCCGGGTTACTGGCTCATACAAGAAATCAAAAGACCAAGATTCCTTGTGAATAGAACATGTGCAGAGCGCACCTTTTGAAAGGGTTATCCCAATACGCACATGAGCAGCATGTCATACTATGTCTAAGGCAGTGGTTCTCAAATACTTTCGGTGAAGCCCCCCCTAGGATACATAGATTTTTTCGCGCCCCCCTCCCAATGTGAGGGGGGGGGGGGGGGGTTGCACAATGTTTATTGTGTACACTAAGATTGATTTTATGGCTTTCTGGAATGTTAATTTCTGCTACAACAGAATTATAGATATCTGAATACACGTCATCCAGTCTGCTTAGATGTTTAATCGGCTTGCCATACTAACGCGCTGATAGTCCGTCGGCGAATGTCGGGCGGTAGGGGAAAGTGCGGGGGAATGACCTTGTTGCCCACAGAAGAATCCATCACGGAGTTAACATCATGGAAAGATTTCCATCAGAGCATCTGCATTATTCTCCGCATCTGACAGTGCGCACAAAGCGGCGCGCAATAGGAGCTCAGAGCGCGTCTGACAGATCTGCTCACCTGAGCGCAATGTCGAGAGCTTCCAGATCTGGAAAGTGGAAACCCTTCTTTCAGAGAGTCTGGTAGACTTCTGGTTATTTCATTTGGTGAAATGTTTCCTGACTTTAAAACTCTGGCTGCAGTAGAATTCGTTACTCCAGTAGCTGCTTGGATCTTCGGATCCAGCGTGTCAGCGGAGCTCTGAATCATCACATTTTAACAGCCACGAGCCATCCGCTTTGAGTTGCCTTCGGGTAGGAAATGCGCTGTATAAATAAAACTGCCGTGCCTTGCCACGAGTCTGTCTGAGGCAAAAGTCCAGAACCTCGTTAGCCTCTTCAGCAGCTCCATAGAGACACTTAATTACGCACAAGCAGGTGTCCATCAGGTTTACGCCGGAGCCGAAGGAATGTGCGTTCGGGCGCAGCAGGTGAAATGTTGATAATTTAATTGCAATTGTTTAATTGCATTGTTTCTATGTTACTGGGGCACTCTGGTCAACTTGTGTGGACTAAATATTAATTAAAATGAATGGATATTTAACGGTTTTATTCAATGTTTATTATTATTATTATTATTATTAAAATGAAAGTGAAGGGAAAATGGATCATGCGGCCTCTGGCTGCGAGTAAATGCTCCCACCTTAGCGCGTCCAAATGCAGCAGCGATTTTTTCAATTTCTCATATATGAAAGAAAGGATGTGTTAAAAAACATTTTGGTAACACTTTACAATAAGGTACGCAAAATAGTGCTTAGTTACTAGGGAACTACGTAGGGGTTAATGCGTAATGAAGCAGGGACTAATAGGTAGTTAACCAGTAGTTACTGCTACAAACTCTCATTATTTTTTTGTGCTTCGTTACTAGGGAACGACTTAGGGGGTAATGAGTAATGAAGCAGGGACTAATGGGTAGTTAACCAGTAGTTACTGGTAAAACCGCTCATCAGTCTTATTCAGGGACTAATGGGTAGTTAACCAGTAGTTACTGGTGAAAACACTCATCAGTCTTATTCAGGGACTAATGGGTAGTTAACCAGTAGTTACTGGTAAAAACGCACATCAGTCTTATTCAGGGACTAATGGGTAGTTATTTATGAAAGCAATAAGGAATGAATCCCAGATTAATGTAGTGCTTGTAGACTCTGTTTTGTAAACTTCATGAAGAATGCAGATAATTTGCAACGTCAGTGATTTAACATCCCTGTATCATCTTGATTTCACTTGTCTGTCGCTTCATCGTCCCTCGTCGGCATCCGTCCGTCTTCAGAGATGATGGAAAGTGAAGTCTCCTTCCAAATACCTGAGGAACTAATCAGTAACTACTAGGTACTTAACCATTACCTACTGCTTATGTGTACCCTAAAGTAAAGTAATGCCACATCCCAAGAACCTACTGAGGAACGAATCAGTAACTACTAGGTACTTAACCATTACTTACTGCTTATGTGTACCCTAAAGTAAAGTAATGCCACATCCCAAGAACCTACTGAGGAACGAATCAGTAACAACTAGGTACTTAACCATTACTTACAGCTTATGTGTACCCTAAAGTAAAGTAATGCCTCTTCCCAGTTACCTACTGGGGAACTAATCAGTAACTACTAGGTACTTAACCATTACTTACTGCTTATGTGTACCCTAAAGTAAAGTAATGCCACATCCCAAGTACCTACTGAGGAACAAATCAGTAACTACTAGGTACTTAACCATTACTTACTACTTTTATTATACAATCTTGACAAATAAATTATTTATTAAACATACAACACTTTACATATATCATGCCCAAAAACTACACAGGACAGATAAGAATAGCTGAAGACAGTTTTTACTCTACAGACTATAGAGTTTTATTCACACACACACACACACACACACACACACACACACACACACACACACACACACACACACACACACACACACACACACACGCACACAAGCACACACACACAACTAAATGGTGGTGGAAGAGAGGTACCAGTCCCCACTCCAGGTCGGTAGGTGGCGGTAATGCACCTCATGTTGTTTCCAGGCTGCCATAAAAACCCTAATAGAAGGAGTAGAATTCGGATTCAGTGCATAAACAATGTCAAAGCAAAATTTATAATACAAAGCACTCTTTTAGTAGTCCATTAGCACTTCACTAGTAGTCCCCTAATTTCCAGACGGGAATGATGAAGAACAGCCTCCATAGTTCTCTGAGTTAGCTAACCCAGAACAGCTATTTTAGCTAACTCTTAACTATTCAGTTAAACCACTTTTAAGTGCAAAAGAAACATAACTACCGGACAAACTTCGAGTTTAAAATGCCTATACGTAGTTCAAAACCCCAGAAACAAGTGTTCATTACCAACCATCCAGATAACGATCCATAAACGTGTTTAATTAGTCCAAAACGCCGCGCAGTACGTAGTTCTGGTAGCGTGTCTTTTGTCACTGTCAAGTTTCTCACGTCACGCAGCATGCTAACATTTCCTTCCGCTTTTCAAAATAAAACCAAAATAAAATACATACTTTAACATTTTTCTCGCATTTAATTTACACCAAGGTACCTTTAGAAGTATGAGCAACGGAGAATGATTTTAGCTATGTTTATATAACTTATTGAGCTTATTTTAACCTTTTAACCCATTTTTATACTGTAACATACCTCATGAATGTACTAACACACTGTGTTAAACATAGCTAAAATCATTCTCCGTTGATGTTTTAAAATGCTCAAACTTCTAAAGGCACCTTGGTATAAATTAAAAGCGAGAAAAATGTTAAAGTATGTATTTTATTTTGGTTTTATTTTGAAAAGCGGAAGGAAATGTTAGCATGCTGCGTGACGTGAGAAACTTGACAGTGACAAAAGACACGCTACACGAACTACGAAATGCGCGGTGGTTTGGACTAATTAAACACGTTTATGGATCGTTAACTGGATGGTTGGTAATGAACACTTGTTTCTGGGGTTTTGAACTACGTATAGGCATTTTAAACTCGAAGTTTGTCCGGTAGTTATGTTTCTTTTGCACTTAAAAGTGGTTTAACTGAATAGTTAAGAGTTTGCTAAAATAGCTGTTCTGGGTTAGCTAACTCAGAGAACTATGGAGGCTGTTCTTCATCATTCCCGTCTGGAAATTGGGGGACTACTAGTGAAGTGCTAATGGACTACTAAAAGAGTGCTTTGTATTATAAATTTTGCTTTGACATTGTTTATGCACTGAATCCGAATTCTACTCCTTCTATTAGGGTTTTTATGGCAGCCTGGAAACAACATGAGGTGCATTACCACCACCTACCGACCTGGAGTGAGGACTGGTACCTCTCTTCCACCACCATTTAGTTGTGTGTGTGTGTGTGTGTGTGTGTGTGTGTGTGTGTGTGTGTGTGTGTGTGTGTGTGTGTGTGTGTGTGTGTGTGCGTGTGTGTGTGTGTGAATAAAACTGTATAGTCTCTAGAGTAAAAACTGTCTTCAGCTATTCTTATCCGTCCTGTGTAGTTTTTGGGCATGAGATATGTAAAGTGTTGTATTTTTAATAAATCATTTATTTGTCAAGATTGTATAATAAAAGCAGTAAGTAATGGTTAAGTACCTAGTAGTTACTGATTAGTTCCCCAGTAGGTAAGTGGGAGGAGGCATTACTTTACTTTAGGGTACACATAAGCAGTAGGTAATGGTTAAGTACCTAGTAGTTACTGATTAGTTCCCCAGTAGGTAACTGGGAAGAGGCATTACTATACTTTAGGGTACACATAAGTAGTAGGTAATGGTTAAGTACCTAGTAGTTACTGATTAGTTCCTCAGGTATTTGGAAGGAGACTTCACTTTCCATCATCTCTGGAGATGGACGGATGCTGACGAGGGACGATGAAGCGACAGACAAGTGAAATCAAGATGATACAGGGATGTTAAATCACTGACGTTGCAAATTATCTGCATTCTTCATGAAGTTTACAAAACAGAGTCTACAAGCACTACATTAATCTGGGATTCATTCCTTATTGCTTTCATAAATAACTACCCATTAGTCCATAAATAAGACTGATGAGTGTTTTTACCAGTAACTATACTGGTTAACTACCCATTAGTCCATGAATAAGACTGATGAGTATTTTTACCAGTAACTACTGGTTAACTACCCATTAGTCCCTGAATAAGACTGATGAGTGTTTTTACCAGTAACTACTGGTTAACTACCCATTAGTCCCTGAATAAGACTGATGAGTGTTTTTACCAGTAACTACTGGTTAACTACCCATGAGTCCCTGCTTCATTACTCATTACCCCCTAAGTCATTCCCTAGTAACGAAGAACAAAAAAATAATGAGAGTTTGTAGCAGTAACTACTGGTTAACTACCTATTAGTCCCTGCTTCATTACGCATTAACCCCTACATAGTTCCCTAGTAACTAAGCACTATTTTGCGTACCTTATTGTAAAGTGTTACCACCATGTTTAATACGGGCCGTTCATACGTCACTCTAACAAACAACAAATATAAAGCGAAACAAAAAGTAAGAAAAATCTAAATTTCTCTTCCATCTAACACATGCACTGCCTTTCCATTAAATAAAATTAATGTTTAGACTTTTTCTGTGTTCACAAATCAGTCTGATCCTCATTTATTGGACTGACAGTGGAGGTTGGAATACCCTTGTATTCTCCGTGGGAAAGCTCCGAGCGGGGTGGGTGGAGGGGGGGTTGGGTGCGTCCGCTACGCCCCCCCAGCTCTTCTCCCCACTAATTGAGAACCACTGGTCTAAGGTATGTCCATGTTCATGTCTTCAAGAGCATGTTCCTGTGCGATGAGGGCTGTGTTTATGGAAGATCGAGGGCATCAAAGGGTCAAATAAAGCAAGCTTAAATATTTGCAACGATCCAATAAAATCTTCTTCGCTTGAAACAGATGATGATGTGTAGTTGGTGATTTATCAATGGGGCGTTGCTCTCTGTCACTCTGCAGCAATCTGAGGCAAGACCACAAAGGTTCTCGAGGTGTGGGCTTGAGGAGATCAGCGGCAGGTGAGACCTTTGACCAATTTATCTGGACATGCAGAGAGGAGTCGACAAGATCCCAACACTCCCATCTGGGAAAACTCATGGCTCGGCTTGAATGTGGCGAGAACAGACAGATGAACGGCTTCTCCAGAGGAGATCAAAGGAGGGGAGGAGGTATTTAAGATGATTCCAGGGAACACTAAAGCAAACCTCTCGTTCTCATGGTGAAAGTTGTACATCTTCTCAGTCTGAACACGTTAGGAGTTATCTTGTAAGAAGGTTTGTCTCAAGTTGGAGAATCAGCAGTTTGATGAGAGAGAGCCCTCGAGAGATCGACGACCAATGAAAATGTGAGCAGCATGTTTAATAGCAAACTACAACTCTGTATTAATAAAATAGAGTGCTGATATTCAAGTCTGAGTTGACTCTACTGAACCCAAAGTCAGACCAGATTTTGGCTACATGTCTGAATGTTTCTGGTTAGGCTGCTGCCTCATCCTGGGTAGGTGGATGGATTCATTTACTGCCACTACAATGTTGCACATTTTAAATATCATTTTCCACACTTTTACCGAAGCTCATGCGTAAATAAACTACAGAGATATTTGACTCACCCTCTGACTATTCCCCACAGGACTGACGCAGCGGCCAGTCTTTGTGTTGATCTGTAAACACCCCTTATAGAACCCCCTCCTAATACTTTCATTTTTCTGTTTCTATATTCTTTTTCAACCCTTGGTGTTATTCCCTATTTTTTTCCCCCTCGGATTTATCTCAGGGACCGAGTGAGGCACAAGCTGTTTTGCATTCGCTAACATACACGGAGCATAAATATTGGATTAAATAAACAAATCCGAGGGGCTCACTTCTGAATGGTATCAGCGGGCTGGCCTTTGGGAGCAGCGGGAATGCCACGGTCGCAGTTTTTACTCGAGACTCTGCACATGAAAAGGAAGAGTGAGGCAGAGAGATGGAGAACCAGAAATGGATAGTAAGAATCAAATGGCAGTTTAATCCGCTCTGAGTGTTATCTCACAGGTGTTTTGCAGACTACGCTCTCTTTGGAAACTTTGAAATGGGGCCAGGCTTTCATGTGTCGGCTACAGCAAACAGTCTGCGTCTGGCTGTTTCTGGGCAAAAACCAACACAACGGCACCCGACTCCAGCTCACAACTCCCCTTAACATGTTAGTCCCCCAAGCTTCTTGTTAGGCATCGGTCCACGTTGTTAACTTAAAAACAACCCTGGCGGTTTCTTTCTCTTTGTTCTTTTGCAGTAAAAGAGTAGGAGGCAGAAAAAAACCAGCATCCTTGACTGGAGCTCCTGTTTTCCTCAAACAGGTAATCACTTTGCATAATGACTCACACTAAAAGCTGTAAAGCATCCTCTAAAGTAATTTGAATTGATGTCATTTTGCCTTCTCCAATTACCTCACAGCAGCAAGAACCCATATGGATCTAGAGTTATGATTCTTCTGCTTATCTGCCCACATGCTTCTGACTTGATTATCACTGTTGTGAGATTCTTCCCAAGAAATTAGCCAGATTGTAAAAAGGGGAGATGAGAACAGACCGTCGGCCCCCTGCAGCCACCCAGTATCGGGTGTCGCTGAGTTTTAATGACCCAGTACATCACCAGGCTCCAGCGATGGCGGAGAGCCCGGCAGCATTTGGTTCCCTCGAGAGAATTTGCTGTTTTATTGGACTCCTCAGCGCTCAGTCGTCCCCTGTGCCAATGTAATACAGCAGCTCACGTCAAGGCTTCCTCTCTGATTAATCGGTAGTGTGTGTTTTTGAAAGCTAGCAAAGTGCTCATGTTCCATATTTTCTAATGGTTATGGGCACAGTCATTTGGAGTGCTGTTGGGGGAGCCATCAGTCAGGATGTTACGTGGCTTAAGTGAGCTTGGGCACTGAGCTTTATTGAGCGACGCATGTGTGTGTGAGGGCAGGAAGAGGTGGAAGGATAAAGATGGAAAAGCGTTTGTGAGGATGAGTTTGAAAGTCTTTCAGTAGCAGGATGTTTCTCTTAGAAGCAACTTCCTCCTCCAGGTGACTCACTTTCTGTTGGGCATCCCTCAGCAGGTGACAGCTAAGTCATTTTGACAACAGCGAGGAGCGCGCGTTAGATCCAAGGGACCGCTCGACTCCCTGCGGTCCAGCATTATGGGAAACAAACGTCGGGGACTAAATGAGACCGGCCACGGCCAGGACCACTTTTTTCATTATGCTGTAAATCTCCCAGAGCCTGGCAACTTCAGTGTCTCAACATAATGCTCAAATTTAATGTGGCATTTCATAAGTGTGCTCTGCTCTCTGCATGGTACTGCAACTGTTCTGGGTCTGGTGAGGAGAGCGGCTCTGCCTGTCTGAAGGGTTGGAGGGCATCATACATATTAATCAGATCTTTAAGTTTTCTGGATGATATATGAGTAATGTTCCATGGATTTCCTGAGCAGGGGATTGTCAGGGTCACTGTTGTCATATTATGTCCAATTTACTGTCAAAATGTTAAAGCAGGACGATACAAAAGCAATATCACTGCAAAATTTCAATTCATTTGCAGAGATCAGAGTCTTTGTAAAGTACACCCGTGCAGAGCTATAACTGTGATAAAGTGTCACAGATAAAAACTACCTAACTGTGACATTTTAATGTAGTCAGCTTATTGGCAGAGATGTGTTCTTTAAGGTTTTGTTGTGTTTCCATAATGCGTGGGGTTGCTTGTGTCCTATAGCCTAGTGAACTAGACCAAATTCTTGCTTTGCAGAGTTTGGTCTAGGCACGCTTCATTGGAATCCTCGCAGCCTGATCCGCTGTTGTGGCTGTCCAATCACAGCTCGCTATAGTTTTGGTTGGGCCAATCACAGCGCTCTATTATGTGGGCCAATCACAGAGCGGGAGTAGCCGATGACAACAGCGCTGCGGCCGTGAACCCAAGCAACATGGCGGCAACGCAGGAACCACGTTCGTTTGAAACGGCTTTGTCATCAACATTGGATTATTTAGACTCCAACGTGCGTAAGTCTGTCTGATATACTTAGCGGCTTCTTATTTTTATCAAACAAAGTAGTGCAATGTCCCAGTACACCTGATATTCACATGTTTTTCAGACAAAAACGACAGAAATCATTGATGTTAGACGCCATTACTGCCTCCCGCTTTTCCGTCGCTGTGATTATGTCACGTTGTTCGTCACTCTGATTGGTCCTAGCGCTATCCAATTGCGTGCAGACAGTTTGAAAGACAACCATAGATCCCGCCTCTCGACTGAGAGCCGCCAATGGTTCGTGGCCAGACTATATATTCACATATATAGGATGGCTTGCCAGGCTATGTGTCCTACTCTTCAAAGACACAAGTCTAAATATCCTAACCTGCACCAGAAATTGAGGCAGCACACTGCAATATTGCTGACTTGACCTCATGGCACCAAACAAAAACAGCGCCACATCTTGCATGAATGAATGAATGAATACATTTTATTTAAGTGTCATGCACAATACATGCCCAGTCCATGCAGGCTTATAAGACACTATTTGACAATAAATAATAATAATAATAATAATAATAAGAAGAATAAGAAGAAAAATTATAATGACCATACATTTACAAAGACAGTATCTTACATAGCAGGATACAATACACTTTGTCTATGTTTCCAGGCTCTCTCTATAAATTTTGCTAACTTAAAAATTTCTTTGTCAAAAAGCCAACTTAACATTTCACCATCTGATAACCAAAACAAATCTGTATTTTTACTCTGAATGTTTTCAAACATGGACATTCTTAGATTGTTATATACCGGACAATAAAACAGGAAATGAAACTCATCTTCCAGAACATCTAAGTCACATAAAACACACAACCATTGCTCCTCCAGTAACCCTTTGTATCGCCCCACTTCAATAGCGAGAGGCAGGACTCCAGCTCTCAGCTGTGCACATAATGATCGCTGCCTTCTTTTTAAATTACAAGCAACATATGGCTCTGTCATAAAATTATTTTTAAACTGAATGTAACTTCTTAATTTTGGCTTTGTGAGCACATCAACTTTCCACTGGTCTTTGTATAGCTGAAATAGAATCTGTTTACCTGTTGTAAGTTTACACTGCAAATTATTAACAAATAAAGATGTACTATTTATTAAAGAAAGTAAGGCTAAAACATCATTAGCCCAAGGATATCTGTGAAATTTGTCCCAATTAAAAACTTTTCTAGTGAGGCTATCTTCAGGTAGGCACACAAGATGATTCCATAGGTGCACAACTTCCACTCTGTTTATTCAGACATGGTTCCCACCCCATATCACCCTCTATGGCAGCCCTAGTGGTGTACTTATGAACCCCTAAAAAACATCTAATAGCTCTGTTCTTGATAAGGTTACATTCAGCATCTGCAAAGCCCCAAATACCTGCAGCATAAAATAACGCAGGAGCCACCATGGAGTGGTACAGTGTGGTATATGTGGAGAAGCCCAGGTCTGGGCACCATTTTATCTTATTAATCACACTTCCCAAAGCCCTCCCTGCAGATTCAGACAATACTCTTCTGCCTTCAACAAATGTCATGCTCTCATGAAAAACAAAACCAAGGTATTTATAGGTAACAGAATACATCAAATCTGTCTCACCAAAATGAGATGCGTAATCACTTCTGCACCTGAACATATTTTGGAAGTGAACAATTTGTGTTTTCTCACAATTAATAGCAAGTCTCCATCTGTTGCACCAAGTGTTCATAATGTCCAACATTTTTTGCAGGTTTAACTCATGTTCTGCAATTAAAACAATGTCATCAGCATATAACAAAATACTTAGATTTAAGTTGTCAATTGGTATACCCAGATTAGCTGACTTCATTTCCAGTGCTATGTCATTAACATAAAAAGCAAACAAAGTAGGGGAGAGAACATCTCCCTGTTTCACCCTGAATGGGGTAGGAAGCCAGTCCGTTCTTGAGTCATTCACCTGCACACTGGCTGACGGTGCTTTATATAGGGCTTTGAGTGATTTGTAGAAATTTCCATTAGTCCCTGCAGCCAACAACGTATACTCCAGGAGCTCTCTATTTACCCAGTCAAAGGCTTTTTAAAGTCCACAAAACACACAAACGTACTCTTGCCTTCCTGGAGTCTTGCTCTTACAACAGAAGATAGAACATAGATGTGATCAATACATGCTCTGTTTTTTCTAAATCCATTTTGTTCATCTACCAGTATCTTATGTAACTCAATATACTCACTTAGACGTTTATTCAGGATGCCAGAAAACACTTTATAAATAGTGCTAATCAGACTAATTCCTCTATAATTTAAGGGAACTCTTGAATCTGCCAGGGGGGACTCAAGAATAGGTTTAATGATGGACTTGTACCACTCTGATGGGAAAGCACTGTATTGAAAACAACAATCTAGGACATTTAAGAAGTTCATTGGGTAATCCATCAATACCTACCGCTTTATGTGATTTAGCATTCTCTATGACTTCCTGTACTTCTTCTACAGAGATCTCTTTATTCAAAATATGAATTGTGTCATGTATGTAAAGTGGGGATCCATCAGTTATCTCATTTTCAAGTAACCGTTTTTCCTGACAGATGTTATCCTAAAATTGTTCATCAAATAAATGTAGACTAGAACATGCATACAGGCTACTATAATCCTGCTCCCACCTATTTAATACCTGGTGTTTCCCAGTTATAGATTCCCCATTCTCACCAATAACTTCCACTGGAATAAGTTTGCTTCTTCTAGGACCTAACTTATGCATTTCTTTCCAAAATACTTGTGAGTTACTACTTTGTAACTGCTCTAATTGAAGTGCTTTACCTCTTTTGAAACGCCTTTTGTGGAATCTAAGTTTTCTATCAAAGTCAGCTTGGCAACCTTTAAATATATGATACAGCTCCTTTTTTTGTATCTGTTCCTTACATCTCAAGTACTCTTTCTCTGCCCTGCGGAGATCTGACCATAAATTCCGTAGTTCCTCATTCCAGTATGGCTGTTTGTTACAGTGGTACTTCTTTTGATTACCTTTCCTATTTGCCGGTACCGTCTTCACTTTGACAAGCCCCGGGCATTGTCCTCTTGCCCGAACACGTTCCGCCGCCACCACGCTCGCAGCGCACCCCGGCTCGTAACAGGTCGTTCACCTTGACTGCAATATCCTCGTCATCCGTCTGTGGTAGTCCAACGACAATTAGTTAAACATCTGGGTCAAATGGCTTTCCTTGCGCTCCACTTTCTGCTATTTTCCTTTCTATATTCTCCATTCATGTAACAGCAGACATTTCATGTTCTGTTGCATTTCATTTGCACCTTTTCAGCTGAAATGACACATGCAATGAATAATACTACAATTAAAACTTGTAATTCCTTGTGTGTGAGGCAGAAATGACACTCAGATGCATGGTAACAGCATAAAGAATGAACACAGAATTTGCTGTGAATCATTAAATTCAATGTTTTTTACCCTAAAATTATTCTTTAATTAAAATAATTAGATTCATTTCATTAAAGTAAAATTCTGAGGTAAACAACAAATGATTTCCTTCCATTTGCACATGAAGCTAACAGGAAGTTGTAGCCACAGGACGTGTCCAGCCAGTGCAGCTGGGTCCCTCATGAAGATGCAGACAAAGGCAGTGTTTGAGGACAGCGTCTTACAGGAGAGCAAGCAAAGCTAACCATTCTGACCCAGGACTTTTATCAGTATAGCATTTAAAGCTTAAGCAACACTAGAAAACAGACTCACGTTTTAAATAAAAATCAGAAACATTCACTTAAGCTACAACTACATATGTGACTCTAAAACTGATGAGCACACTGAAGCTAACATCTTACTGGGCTGCAATCAGTATTGCCACAGCAATTTTGAAATTCCCCCCAAAAATGTGCAAGACAAATTTTCTCATAAAATAATCAGTCCTCGTAGGCATCTGGAACCCCTTGCAGCTGGCAGCTAGTTGGAGACACGCATTGCAGAAATACTTTGACGAAATAAACTCATTTCCAGCTGCAGTTCAATTTGAATTGAAACTCACGACACGTGCACGCATCCCTCGTGAAGTCTGCAGCAACGTCTCTTGAGCTCCAGATGGACTTAATATCAAATTCTCCTGGAGTTCTTGATGTTGTTGCCTGAGCATGGCAGGAATTTCTCTGCAATATTCAGAGACATTTGCATAATTAAATTAAAAATCTATTGTCATTGCTACTATTGTTTTGCAACACACAGGTACACAGTCTGGGGCTGATTTTGTTATCAAGCGATATGGAGGTTAGATGAACTCAAGACAGGTTTGAGAGGTGTGGACATTTACAAACATGCTGATGTTTTATAGCCTGGAAAGCCACCCTTTATATGTAGATAATGACCCATAGACAGAGCTCAGTCGTAGGGGTGAAATCTACAGTTGTCTTTCAAACTGTCTCCACACACAACTGAACAGCACTAGGACCAATCAGAGCAGCGAACGACATATTCATAACGATGGAGATCAGTCCACGGGGCAGTCCGCCATATACCATCAATGTTTTGCTTCGTCACAGCTCTGCTGCCATCATAAAAAATCTTGAAATTTTGTGTCCCACAATAGGATCATTACAAATAAATAACATTTAAAAAGTTTTTTTCCTAATTCCATATTGGAAAGTAAATGCCTCTCTGCATAGAAAAAGAGAGATGTGGGATTTATGCAGTTTATACTGCAGAAAGACATTAAACTGTTGTTTGGAAGAAAAAGGCAAGATGAGGAACAAAATATGCCTAAAGCATAGTGATTGTAGGACAGCCAGGGGAAGACTGTGCCATACTGGATTTGATTAAAAAAGGAAAAACATTTGATCAGAGCAAAAAGGGCAGATTTGACATTTCAGCTGTGTAAGCAGCAAAGGCACAAGGACAGGTTGTACACCCAAGAGCCCAGACCCACCCGCCTCTCCAGCCCTCATAATCTCACCTTCCATCACTGGAAGCAGGTTCATACACCTCCCCACCATCACCGTTCTCATTTTTCATCTTCTCTCAGACCTGCAGCAGAGTCAATAGAATTCCAGAAAACACTGCCTCCATTCAAGCAGAAAATGTGCTCCTAAGGCTGCGCCGCTTCGGCCTGCAGTGATCCTGAGGTCCTGCTTTGGTAACAGGTTATCAGCTGGAGCAGAGACGGCCAGCGCCGAGGCCCATTGGTCATCCTGCAGAGCAGCTCAGACGCCCCGAAAGAGAAGACAAGGGTGATAGATATCTTTAAATTATATCTGGGAATAGGTGTTGGTGAATGTTAAAAACCTGGCTTCTGCTCTCCAGGTACGAAACAAGGTTTACTGTTTTGTTTTGCTCTTCAGGCAATATTATAGCAATTTTAATTCAGATCTGACTCACTTTTAATGAAAAAATGTTAAAATCTAAGGTAAAATGTTTTAGATATTTATACCATCATAATATAAATGCCAATATTTCACTGAAATTAGTTTAAAAGTCACATAATAAGTCATTTAAAATGAGAAAACTAGAGCGGTATTTCACCTATGACTGTCAAACTTGTTTGTTTATTTGAATAAACCCAGTGCATTATGGGTCCACGTCATTTATAACATGGGTGTTCTACCACCCTACCCTCTGGTTTGTACCTAATGTTGAGCTATGTCATCATTGTGTTTGCTAATGTTGACTGTAGTTTATTTAGTTGTACATTTATGTCCAAAAGTGATTTTCTGAAAGTTTTATTAAAATCTTTTAGCTAACAAACATCATCAAAAGTCCTACACAATCGTTTAAGTGCGTAAGCCACATCAAACCTTACATGAACAGCTCATCGAATCACACCTGCAAACTTTAAATCATTGGATTTTAAAACAGTCGTGTTCTACAGATGAAGCATCTGGTGTTATTCTCCTCATCCTCTGTTTTTTGGTTAAAATTCTGACTCTTGCAACAAATATCTCAACAAAACTGTGATTTTTTTTCTATCAAGTATAAAAACTAGCATCAGTTTCCCTCCAGCTCCTGTGTAATGTTTCAGGAAACAGTAATACTTCTTGAGCACAATAAATTGCTCATCCTCTCCTCTACCTCCTCTCCCCCTGACCCCCTGTCTCTTCTGGTGATTGCCTTGCCTGCTATCTCTGGGCAGCAGTTCTGTTTGTGCAACGTCTCTGTATGTCAAAAAAAAAAAAAAAAAAGGGAGAGCAGCCTGTTAGTTTTATGATCTGTCACACGTCTGCCTTCCTGTGACGGTCAGTGGGCGACTGGGTCTGGACTTTCTTATCGCTCCGTTCACTCCTGTCCACCGCTGCCAGACGGGAGTCACGTCACATATCTGGGAAGCAGGATGGAATTGGATCCCCCCCCATGCTATCAGGAATAGGTCAGCTCACAGTGGAGAAGATTATTTTGATACTTTGAATATTGTTCATGCTCGGTTTGGGAGAGATAAACGGCATCAGTAGCAACAAACGCAGCCGTTTATTGCTAAATTTTAAAATAACTCAAGTATTTTTTTTTTCTTATTGAATCTCTGCACAATCTAAACCCATATTTGTATGCAGATGATGTTGACGATTCTGTTGCAGTGTAATTAAATTTAACAATGGTCTGAGGAACAATTCCTGGAATGTAATATCGCCTTGACAGCTATGATATCCTGTTGAGCATCTTCATTTACTACACTCACTTTACTTTGTGCTTTCAGAGTGGGGGGGGGGTCTCAAAACAAGCTTTCATCAGAGGGAGAAATGAGAAAATGATCTACGTGACACTTCCTGAGCCTCCTGGGAAATGTTTCATAAAGACAAAGAACCGTGTGTGTGTGTGTGCTTCTCACATGCGTGCATGTGTGTGTTCCTACAAGAAAAGCAGAAATTAAGATGAAAAACAGCGACAGCCTCACATTTAACACAATAGCAGGTCTTTATGGATCCCGAGCAGAAGAGCCGAGTAATGGAAAAACAAATCCCAGAGTTAACGTAGACCTTCGCCGTAACTTAACACGTTTATTTGAAAGTTATTACAATGTTTGCTTTGTGCTTCCTCGAATCATCATCCTGAGAAATCTGCTCCTGGATAGATTTTACCACCAGGGAACCGGAGCTTTATAAGGATGAGTCTTCTCCCGTCTTAAATAAACAATACTGTAAATGTCTTGAGGTCAGAGAAGTTCAGTTTTATACCAAACTAAGAATTTGAATTTGTTCCAGGATTTTTTGTTATTAAGCCCAAAGATAAGAGGATTATATAAAGGGGATAGGGGGCCATGAAGGAGCGTTATTCACCAGATAGTTGTATTTTTGCTTTTGTGCAAAAGAGAATATGCCTTTAATTTGTAATTTTAATAGGATATAAAGAGGTTTAGATTACAAATAAAACCCTAAAATGTCATGTTTATTAATGTTCTAGTCTTTATATTGATCAGAGAGACAGAGAGGTCCAGATTGCATACTTTCACAGTTAAATTTCCCAGCTGTCAATTCCTGAGTTCCTCGAAACAACCACAACAAACACAACCATAGAAAGCAGAAGGAGGCTTTGTCCTGGAGAAAAAAATTCCCAAACATATCCCAAAAAAAACAGAGAAGATGCTTTGGAAGCACATGCACACAGAAAATCATTCACTGGTGCTTTTCTGGTGAACACTGAGGTGTGGATGGCTGCCAAAAGGCTGATTTTTGGGGTTTAGTGGCAATGTGGTGCATTGTCCTGGATTGTGTTTGTGGGATAAGATGGTGCTCTAGAAAACCAGATCAGAGTCTCACCACTGCTCCTGGGATTGAGGTGATGATGTGGTTGGACACTCAGGTTTTTGTGGATTTTTTTGGCTGAGCGAGAGTCACCAACACAACAAAAGGACCTGCGTGCCAGGAAGAGCTCCATCTTCCTCTCACCGCTTTATGAAAACAGAACCACCACAGCAGGCAGTGGAAGGAGAGAGATGGGAGGAAAGGTGAGATCTCTCCCATCGTAGTCAGTATGGTTCCCACATACTGGGATTTCAGTGGGAAGACTGGGGCTCTGCTGCAGTTTGCCAAGTGTTTTGTTTGGATCCACTCCTGACTCTCGGTTTTCCCATAGCTGTTTAATTGTTAGAGAGAAATGAGATATGATTACGCATTTCAATAGAGACGCATTTGGAAAATTATTTTCAGCCTTTCAGAAGGTACTATAGATGGTTTATTTTTGTTCCATGTGACTGATTCACGGCATTGTTCAGCCTTAATGAAAAGCTCTGCACTGCAGCACAGACCCAATGTCTCCAGAGGTCCCCGACCCTGGGAGACTGAATACTGATGCTTGCAGGTTTATGAATTTTTGCAGGATAAGATGTCTTACCAAAGAGGCTTCTATTGTGAAATCACTGGAGCTGCAGACAGACACGGCAGGAGAGACTCTCCTCACCTTTAGTGGCCTTTTTTTGCACAAGAATGTTTGTCAAGCGAAGGAAAGAAAGGTTGTGTATTCCCAACACATCTTCAGACTGAGTATAGAGCTTTGTAGCAGAGGTGGAAATAGTTGTTTGTCTGGGCCACGTCTTTAGACTGGACTGGGGGCACTTTAGAGGCCAGATGGAAAAATATTCCAGGCAAATAGAGCAGAAATTCTATTGTAGTGGGTAATGACTTTCTGCAGGATTCATGCTGGGAATATGAAAGGCAACCCCAAACACACACACACACACACCCTGATCCACAAAACCTCTCATTTTATCTCTCCTCTCCTGTCTTCACTCTTTATCTGCAGAAAAAAAACAACAAACAAAACACCACACAGACATTTAGTTGAGCATAAATTATGTAAATATCTAAAGTTTGTTTTTTAACAGTTACTAAATACCTCTCACTGTGTATTATTCATCATTTTCCAGTGAAGTAGCACTAAAGAGTGGTATTTATTTCTTTTTTTCCAAACCTGCAGCAAACAATTAGTGTCATTTTGATGCTAACTCATAATATCTCCACATGGGCTTAATTAGGACTCGAGCCTCAGAGGTGAACCATCAGTGGTTTGAGCAGACTCCCACAACAGCTGACCACCTGCACAGAGACACTAAACATGGTGGAATTCAATAGCAGAGGGGATAAGTATCTGTCCTATAACCTCAGTTTAAATATCTGTTGTTTTCACCTTTATTCTGACCATTCAGAGACGTTATGGTATCTCTAAATGGAATATATAGAGGAATATTTTACTAGAGGATGAAAACCTTGAGTAACTAAAACCTCAGCTAGAACATGTATGATCTTTGCAGTCTTAATTTCCATAGTGATGGTGGTTCATCCTCATGGAGACGGTGTGTTGTGGTCCTGAGTGGAGCATGAAGCCAGCAGAGGAAGTGTCTCCATGACATCAGGTAGATAGACACTAAAACCAGGAGCAGTCACTGTTCTTGCTGAGACTCAATCACAACATTAGCTAGCAATCTTCTAGCATGAAGATAGATATGATAATATCAGCTGAAGTCAGATTAGGACATGTTGATTGTCAGACATGGAGATAAAATTCATCTAAGGAACACGTTCTACCAGAATGACCAAGAACAGAACATGTTTAAGGACTGTTCATGTCTGGGCCATTTTAGATGTGACACACTTCCTGCCTACGGAAAGAGTTTATGGCCCAATCCCAATACTCGCACTGCACCCTACACCCTTCTGTGAAGTACACTTGGAGGATGTGTGCAGTAAGGTTTTGAGTGTGTAGTACACAAGTGTGCAAATAATTGCCGAATTAGTGACCGTTGCGTCATCAACCGAGATGCTGTTTGTGCTACTTTTTAAAAAAGCTTTATTAACAACTTCCAGACAAACAATTATTTGACTAAATTTAAATTCATTGCTGTCCACATGTATATGTTAGTCTAAAACATTCAGAGCATGAATAAATATTAATCATCTTAAAATGAACTTCTTTCATTTGAAAGATGAGCCATTGCTTTGCCTTCTCAAAATTCCCATGCATCAATGGATTGTGGGTAATACCCTTGCCCGAAGTCTGCATTGATGTGGACTTGGGCGAAGTGTGGATCAAGGGTGCAAAAGGCGTGTGGTCATCGGAACACCCTACGCACCTGCACCCCTGTTCAGGAACATGCAATTGAAGGGTGCAAGGGTGGAAGTGCGAGTATTGGGATTGGGCCTCTGAAAGATGTGTTGACTTTATGGTTATCTCCAACTTTGTTCTGTCAACAGGATTCACTTTGAGTTGGAGATTTCCACGACCATTTATGTTAATGATCTTCTGTTTTTTTAAACTCTAGTGGTCATATGTTTCCTTACTGAGGAAGTTTAGCCCCGTTTCAGCAGCTTTATTGAAACATTTCAGCACACATGCATTTTCACTCCATGCATTACTCTACTGTACCCTGGTACCATCATGACCTCCTTTCCTGTGATGAGTAAATGAGAACAACCAGAGGCAAGGAGGGAAGAGGTTGTCATTACACTGGGTTGGGTGTTTCTTTTGATTTGGAAGAAATAGGTTCTGCATTAATGGAGTCGTTCTGTGGCCCGTCTCCTGCTTCAAAAGAAAGAAAAACAAAGGCTGGGGAATAATAGCCGCCAGCGCTTTCTTTACATAGGCAGCGTGCGACGGCCGTACAGTACAAATATATCGAGCTGCTTGTGTGATACAGAGGTATTCCTTCTGCTATGTAAATGATACCCACATGCCAAATTCAAAACATGAGTCGGTTGATAACAGTGCTGTTTATTGCAATAAAGAAGCAACATGCAGAAATCACATGTTTGGGGCCTCAGAGCACCCAGTTGTTTAAGACCATGAAAAGTTTCATCATTGTAAAACAAAATCCTCCCGATGCCCTTCAGATTCATGCACCAGGCAGCACGTCATGCTGTTTACTTAATCACATTCCTTTAGTCAAAATACTTCATTTGTTTACTCTGATTTAACAGCAGCTCAAGTCCTCTAATTGTAGACTTTCTGAACACAAGGAAGCAGATGAGCTTTAATGGTAATCAGGCTGAAATTAGCACAAGGCTGCAGTCGCAGGTGCTAAGCCCTCAAATGAAGACACAAGGGCTAGCAATGCTGACTGTATTGATTAGCTGTTAGCACTTTGTGCCATGCAATCAGCATTCTACGAACCACTGGAATTAGCCGCATCTGCATCCACTCCTCGGCTCCCCGCAACATGGTCAACTAATCAGCCATTCAAACTTCGGGGAGGGGTCTTTGATTACTGTGGAAAGTGCACTTTCATTTGCCGCAGTTCCCTCCAGCTCGCAGAGTTCTTCTTGGAGGATTGAGTTGTGTGAGAGTTGCTGTTTCTGCTGCATGGTTTCTGTCTCCTTTTGTTTTCAGATTCCTCAGGGTCATTTGATTAAAGTGGCACTCTGGTTTACCATCTCAAGATCTCACTCTGAAGTGTTTGTGTATTGCTTTTCAGACACGTTACTTCTAAAATGAAATCCTGCAGCAGTACTTTATCTTTTTATAAGAGGTTGCTACAGGAATGGTGACGTCCTTAACAAATTGCTTTTGGCACTGCTGCAGCAATCACAAAAACCTAAATGTCATTACAACACAACTGGACCACATTTTCTGCACTTGTGTAGGTAAGTAGTTCAAATTCGGAAGCTTGACCTTTGGGAATTCATATAAGCTGTCTCATCTCTTTACAGGAAGAAAATCTATGAGAAAATGGACCAAGTGAGGGAGTGGAAGAGAGACTACCTGAGAAAAACAACGACATAGGTGTGATGAGGATGGTGATAGACATCAGGCTGGCATCAAGTTGCATCACTTGAGAGGCTGAGTGAATGAAAAAGGCCTGTGATGAAGAATGTTGCTCAAAACAACCAGAAATGCACATCCTCCTCCTCACTCCTCCAGCCTGATTTATTCCCCTTTGCCTCTTGTTTGTGGCACCACCTGAAAGATGCAAAGCAGTCCAAACACACACTGCATGCTGCTCTTAACAACTGGGTACACAGAGATGACAGCAGTAGACGGTGTAGCCGTGCCGCTACGCGACAAGAGCTGGTGAAACATGAGATCCTGCCACATCCCCAGTGTACAAACAAGACATGGCTGCGAGGAAAGAATGTGCTGTAACAACTCTCCCTCTCTCATCCCTTTCTTCTGTTTCTGAGCATCTGGCCGATGCTTATCTGCTACTGTCAAGATAGCTTTCTCGATGCAGCGAGGACAAAGAGAAGAGCAAATGAGTCGACTGGAATGCACAAAGGCCAGAGAGGTGGCCGTGAAAGCATCTGAAGGTGTTTGGGTGTAAATAAACTCATGGATATTAAATATTCTGACAGGAACAATAATCTAATGGCAGTGATGAATGTGAGGGGTCACAGTATCCCGTATCACATCCTTTCTTGAGTAAGGCCATGATGTTTGTAGTCCTTGAAACCTCCAACAACTCTTTGTTTTGTGAGTTTCACTACTTTTTAGATGGTTTAGAAACCAACATGGCAATTAAAATGGATTAAAATAATGTCTATATGTTTATATAAAGTCTATATGTTCTGTCTACGGAACAAACATATATGAAAATGAAACATCAGTAATATAACAAATAAAGTTTGTGTTGGCTCTCCCAATTAGCCAGTGCTTAGCCTTTTCTAACACCTTTCTACACCGTGGTCAGCTGGGTGCCTGGGTGGGTACAGCCCGCCCCTGCATGGCCTAGTTGTGTTTACATTGTCTTCTCAGGAATGTGGACATAGTCGGGCTCTGCTGAGCAAAGTGGTGCAGAGGATTCTGTGGTGTCATAGATGAGTGGGATAAGATGGTTAGAAACAATGAAGGACGTTGAGGTACTACTTGATACTTGGACTGTGGCTCCTTTTGAGGAAGAACTCCATGCACAACATCCAAGAAGGCATCACCAAGCAAGGCCTAAGGCCCAAAAGAGGTATAGAATCCTCCAGGAAGCCATCGGGCAGCATGAAGAAACATTGCAGTGGCTATGAAGCAGACAACACATCAGGGAAAGCACTTGTTATTCAATACTGGTGTATATATAGTCAGTCAAGTCAATTTTATTTATAAAGCACTTTTATACGCCCGACTGAGAGACCAAAGCGCTGGACACACAAGCATAGAAATCACACAGAATCAACATAAGAAACAGTAAATTTAGTTGCAGAACATGAGAGTGACATCACTTCAGCCGGCCAATCAGTCCATAGGTGGGTGTGTAGGGTCGGTTCAGAACAAAACAAACCGCAGGGAAGCAGGGCTAAAAAAATGGTCGGCTCTGCACGGACAGCACTAATGTAAATGCTCTGAGCCTACCCAGGCCAGGCCAAGCTGACCATAATGTAAACTAGATCACCAGCTCAGTGGCTTAGTGGTATGAGCGTCTGCCCTGAGACTGGGAGATCGAGGGTTCAAATCCACAGTCGGGTCATACCAAATACTTTCAAAATGGGACTCAATGCATCCCTGCTTGACACTCAGAATTAAGGGGTTGAATTGGGCGGTTAAACCACCTCACCACTCCCCCAGGGGATGGGTCAAATGCAGAGAAAAAAATTCACCAGTGTGTGACCACTAATGAGACTTTAACTTTAGATGAGTAACCAATAAGTGTTTATGACCCATTCGTTTTAATCAGCAGTCTTAAGGTGTGGAAACATCGAACACATGCAAGATAGTGTTCCTCTAAACTAAAGTTAGTGACCTCTGACCTTAATCACACTGGTTGGAAAAAGTCATCTACCAGGTCTTGGGTCGTCAGCCCCACTGAATTTTGGGAAGTCAATCTCCCTTCTTTACTGTTTTAAATCAGCTTCATAAAGTTATTTTTCAAGAGTTATCAATCAATCAAGCATCAATGAGAAAACAATGCTGTGGCCAGCATTTCATTTACATTTGTTCCAAGGCCATATTGGGAATTTGGCAGAAGAAAGCTTCATAAAACAACCCTAAAGGAGTCTGAGGTTTTCTCTTTAAGGAGGTATAGAAGTCCATTTGCATTTTCTTCTGATGAAAATCCTGACCTTGGTATCAAACTCAAATAATTTTAAAGAGCAGCACTCCAGCCTTTTTGATGGGCCTCCTTCACACGGCCGTAAGACGATGCTCGGTCTCCACAACCTGCAAGATCACAGAACATTTATTAAGTCTCCTTTATAATGGCGGCATTTCACATTTCAAGCTCTTGTCACAAGACTTTTTATGTTTTCCATGTCCCAGAGATCCTCTCCTATACCCTCATGCTTTTTATATCGTTAACATGTTTTAAAATGATCCTCCCACAATCGAAGCCTGGCTCGGGACCAATCCTGAGATGACTTTTGGATCGCAGCGAGATACAACTATGAGCTTGAAGTCCTAGCCATGCTAGCCACATGGTGTAATGGAGTTGTAGCGAGGGGCCAGATTGGCCAGTATGCTGCCACCACTCTCCTCCATGTTCCACTTAGAAGCCCTGTACGCTGCTACCACACTCATAAACCTCTGCAACCTCACTGTGGATGTTTTGCGTCTCCTCAAAACCACAATCAAGCTATAACATGTACTGAATGGGCCACTGCATTCTTATTATGCTGCTTAAAACCTCTTTGCAAAGACCACCAGCCTTACATCATATCTTATTCCAGTATGAAAGGTTAGGTCTTCATTATCCGGTAGCTAAATCTGACAATAAAGAAACACTCCTGGACTCTGTCTTCTCCAGTCTTTCTCGTTTAAAAGCCCTAAGACTTTCATCTTGCTTCATTAGCATTATATTAGGTCATGTTTGTAATGATGAATATGTAAATGCTTAGTGTTTACTCTGATAATGCTTATTTGCTTTCATAGATGGTGGGAGGAATTCCACAGAGAGCTGGGAGTAACCCCATTACAACACTGCATGAAAACCATGCAGAGGCCCAGGGGAGGTCATTATAAAGAAGCTGTTTGCTATCCTCACATCTGTAATTAACACATGAAGCACTGATTACCTCATTCAACATTTTAGCCCAGATCTATGTGTGCAGCTGTATACAACACAACAAAAACCTAAAACAAAAGAATTCATGAAGGGGTTAAAACAGTGCCCTCATTCCACAGACGCTGGACTTCAGCAGGTTGTAACGAGAAATCAAACAATACCACTCTGCTTCCTGTTTAGAGCCTCAATGAATGGCTGAGGTGCGTTTGTGCGTGAATGGCAGGAAGACATAAAAAACAAATGTAGGGTTGTGCGTTCTCCCAGCAGAATTCACAACGTTCTCTCGTTATAAATCCACTTTACATTTAACTTCTCCATATTTGAAAAGGAAGTCTGCATGAATAAAGAACAATTCCAGCAGCGGTATTAAACTGCTGTTGCCAATCCTCTGGCATCCAGAAAGAAAGGATGAAAGGAAGGAGGAAATAAACTGAGAGAAAGATAAATAGGGAAGCCATGTGAAAGAAATTACAGCACGGAGGAGGAATGTTTGATATACATTTGGACTCTGAAGGTAGAGGATGAAGTCAGACGTGTGTGTGTGTCTGTGTGTGTGTGCGTGTGTGATTAAACAAGTCTCTCATCTGAAGGAAAGTACAGGATAAAGGGCTAATCTTTCACTGAAGTTCTCCTGTTTTCATGCAAACGAACCACAAACAACAATTTTCCGTTGTTTCCCTCTAGTTACCTCTTTGTCTGCAGCCTTTGATAACATCGGTCTGTTTAGATAGAGTCTCTTTGATTTGCATTCTTTTGTAAAATCTCATAGGAGGGAACAGGTGTGGAGCTGGTCGTCTCTGTTTGTGGACGGACTTGAGTCGATTTCCTGCCAGCGTTTAACTCGACTGTTGGAGGCAGTGGGCAAATGTTCAAAGATATGCCACCTTTGCTTATCAGCAGCCTGCCTCATCAGTCCAAGTGCCAGCCTGTTGCAAAATGGTTCGCAACAAACTTTGATTTCATGAGCTGCAAGCTGAACTTTTAAATATGCATGTGGCTCAGTGCTTTGACCCAGTCACATTATCAGGTAGGTGAGACTAAGTGCAGCAGGTTAATGTTTTAATGCAAATGCTATGGGTGAAATTTGAAAAATTAGAATGTGGTGCAAAAGTGTCGTTTATGTCAGTAATTCAACTTAAAAGGGGAAACTAATATATGAGATTTCAAGCCTTTATTAGTTATAATTGTGATGATTATGGCTTACAGCTGATGAAAACCCCACATTCTACGTCTCAGACAATTAGAATATTGTGAAAAGATTTAATATTCTACACTCAAGGTGTCACACTCTAATCAGCTAATGAATCTAAAAGGGTTCCTGAGAATTACTGAAATAAATGAACTTTTGCACCATATTCTAATTTTTCGAGTTTCACGTGCATTTGTAGATTCACCTTTGCTTCTACGTTTAGAGTTATGAAAACTTGCTCTGTAGGAGGTATAAATCAATTTTCAGAGTAATTTTTTATTCATCGCTAGTAGAAAAAGCCTAAAAGAAGCCACGCCAAGGCTGCAAAGTAAATGACTTTAGATGATTTTTATTTTTGATTTCCAAGAACAGTTTTTACACTATCAAGGATGTTTGATTTTTTTCCTTCATTCCAAGAACTTGTTTCATTTCTGAGTCTTGCACATTTAGAGGATTTTTTGTAGGGAAATGTGGCTCCAGGTATTATTATTTTCTTTTTTTACATTTAGTAGGGCTGCGGTTGAGAATTATCCGTTTTGCTGACTTATTGTTGTGACGTTTGTTATTTAAGCTGCTGATCGGCACAAGGCCAGTTACAAAGTGATTACTGATGTCTTCAATCAACAATACTCCCAAAACAGAGTGATTCATGCAAATGTCATTTCACATTATGCTATGAAAACATATTTGACCTCTTTCAGGTTTTCTTCTACACTTAAATGTTTAAATTAAATTAGCTGGGTAAATACAAAATGATTCAGTTTATTACGGCTAAAACGATATCTCAACTTACCTGATTTTCTTTGTTTTCTAATTCCTGTAGAATGGGTCGTGGTGGGTTGCTTTTTGAGATCTTCAAAGTTTAAGACAAGTTCTAATTAAGGTATTTTTTACAATGGAAAATTGTTCCTTAAACCTCTTTGAAGCTTATGAAACATTTTAGGGGCTCACAATAACCAAGGAGCCCTGAGAAATGTCCCCATAACAAAGCCCCAGAATGGCGGTGCAGTGCAGGGGTGTGGACGAATGAAGAACAAATTAAGTGGATTATAAATAATGTTTAATTATGGTTGATTCATCATTTAAAGGGGTCTATTTATTTTTACCACAGTGTCATGTTTTGGGTAGCATTTGAAGTCAAATGTTTGCAACATTTCTGCCACATCCATGCAAAATGAACGGCAATGAAAAGTTTAAATATGAAGGAATCATTGTTTCATTTTTCATATTAGAATTTTTTTATAAAATCAGTCCGCCTAAGCGGCGTGTACAAAGAGCCTGTACTAAAATACACCCAGAATCCCATTTCAAATATTATAATTTAGAATGCACCTACTTTTAAAATTCAAGCCTGTAAATAAAAGGATCACAACAAAAGTTACATTTATCCTATAAATATGGTTTTCATAGGAGGACTTCTGAACTCAGACCATAACGTTGAGTTGGCACCTTCCCTTTTACAACCCCTGACTAATTACACTGCATTTCCATTTGATTACACAGCTTGCAATTTTGATGGAAACTACAATGTTAATAAAGCACTGCTTAAAATATGCATCATCACACCTCCTTCTCAATCTCATGCATGCTGTGTGCTGTGTAAATAGCTTGCATGAAACATAGAGTTTGGCTTACTATTGTTGCTTGCTAATTCAGCAGCGTAAACACTTGCCCGAGTTTCCTGCTGTTCATTGTGCAACGAGCCAAACTCCCGACAAACACACAGCGCCAGCTGGTCAGCACCCATGTCTGCAGAAGTAATTTAAAAATGGTAAATACTTTCATCTTAGCATTTGAAATGCATGGATATGCACACACACACATGCACGCACACAGACACACACGCACACACACATGCACGCACACACACACACACACTACAGAAGTACTATATAAAATAGCCTGCGGCTGTTTTACTCCATCTAAGCTATGCAGGTTTGAGATGTTAATGTTTTCCAGGTTGACTCTGGGTGCAGCTACATTAGTCTGGAGTACATTGCACGCTCTGGATGGTTCTGTGCCTGATCCAAACGATCTAGGGGCTCATTTAGGCCCCAAAAGATAAAGTATGTAGGAAGGAAGGGAAGAAAATTAGCGAGTTTAAGAGTAGCTAGAGTCATCCTACAACGCTAGTCAGAAGTTGATGTTGAAGAGGTCCTTCACTGAAAAAACATTTTTTAATGATTATTTCTGATTATAATTGGTCACTCTGAGTTTTTCATGCAGGCTGAACATGAAAATAGTCTCCTACACCTATCTCCTGCATTAGTTTAGAAAGTAGACGGAGAAAGTAGACGTCACACTGACACATTCATGGACTCACCCATCTTGACTCACGACGTGAAGGCTGTTGTTGTTTTAGTGTCCAGGAAACAGCAGAGAACATCTAACTGTTAGCATTAGCAACTCCACCACACGGCAGAACTTCTCCAGGCTTGTGTTATTTGTGGAGATAAAACATCAACGTTGAAGAGCAAACAGAGTCAGTGGTAGAGTCACGTTGCTGTTATTCAATCAGAGGTGAGATGTCCAAATATCAGGAAATAAGAGTCCAAATCCTGCCATCTGAAGCTGAACTCTGATGTGACTCACTTCTAGTTCCTGAAACAGACACACTGAAGCTTTTATCCCCAGAGTACGACTTACAAGGCATTCATTCCTACTATAAACCACTGCAAATGTATTAAAAATATGAGTGAAGGACACCTTTTACTCCTCATAAACATAAACCCATTCTAGTGTGTGATGTTTACGCATCATATTTCTTATTATTATATTATTATTATTTATAAGAATTGAGTGCACAAGTTTCATTTAGTGTATACAGGCTATAATAAGTACACAAACAACTACAATCACCAACAACTACTAATGGTTTATTTGACTGTCTGTCTTGGCAGATTTCTCTAAATATGGTTTGCTTCCAGGCACAGATTCAACTTTTCCTCACATTTCTCAAATTTTAAGTCAGGTTAGATCGATGCAGCATTCTAGAAGCTTCTCCCTAACGTGTGCTCAGATCATGATAGAAAACCAAACTTTAGCCAAGTTTACACCAATTATCTGATGGTTTCAGAAGAATTTGAAGACTTTGTAGTTCCAGTACCACAGAATGATGATCCCACCAGTTAGTATGCTGTATTTGGTTTAAAAGCTTCATCTTGACTCCTGCAATCAAACTTCTTGTTATTTTGGCCATATAACTCAATCTTTGCCTCCTCTGACCATGAAATGTTTGTCCAGAAGACTTTTTTCTTGCCGGCAGATTTCAGGTTTTGAGCAGGACCTTCTTTCTTGGTCACACACTAAATTTGAGTTATCAGTTCATTTTCTTCATCCATTCTTTAAAATTCAATCCATAGAAGCAAATGATTTCTTCTCCAGCTGTAAAATAAAAACATTTTTTCTCACTAAAACTTTTTCATTATTCTCATTACTACAGGTGCACAGCAGAAGTTGCATATTAACAAAGGAGACAATTGCTGACTGTTTATTGAGGGATTCAAACGGAGCTTTGGGGCATTGCAGTCTTTCATTAGAATGCTGATTCAGTCAAAACGCAGGCCTTGAAAACACAAACTTGGTGGAGAAGGGGATGCTTGCCTTGTCAGGAGTTCACATTGACACACCAACGAAGAGGGCATTCTCTCCTCTCGCTGTTTTATTCTCGCCTTCTTTCATTGTTCCATTTCAAGGCTCCATCAGCATTTTCTCTTCAATTGAAAGCAAGGGATTATGCAAGAGAGGCAGCATCAAATGATAGTTAACTCCTGCCTCTCCCCCTTCCCTTCGTACCACCCCCGCTGCCTTGTCTTTAAGTCTCCCAACTGCTGAGCATGTAAATCTGTGAAGCCTGTTAAAACACGACTCAACAGTCAAGTCACTCACTGACAGGAAGCATCGTCAGCACACGCACACACACACACACACACACACACACATGCACACAAAGAGCATTTTTTTGTTGAAGTCAAGGTCAGTCAAATGTACTAAAATATACATCTGTCGCCACGACGTTTGCGAGAGAGAGCCTGCATGTGGGCGAGCTGAAACATAATGAAACCTCTCTGAGATGGAGAAGAGCCTTCGGGACACAATCGTCATGTTTGTGAGTAGAGCAGCAACATTGGAGCCATTGTATCTTTTCTTCTGCATGAAAGCAGTCAGATGAGTGGTGTTTTCAATGTGAGGCAGTAAAAATAAAATGCTGGTCACTTCTTTCTTATTTTATTGTTATTGTAGCAAACCAAAATGTGAGAATTCTTTATTTGTGAAGAGATTTTCCTCTGACGCTGTAGGGTATTTAAAAGGTTTGTGTGTACGCTCCACTGCTGATGAGATTAAAAGTGTCTTAAATTACGACTGGTGCAACCAATTAATGTGAAAATATTACCATGACTTCCTGATAAGTTCATTTAGCTGATGATATTTTAAAATGAACTGCCATGCTGCCTGTAAGTTTGCTAACAAAGGATGTTGTGCTGCGGGATTATCTGAAGGAATCAATCAGAATCCAACCTTTGATGCGCTGTTCTTTACTGACCTATGTCAGAATTTGACAGGCTGGTTTTATTGATGGTGTGGATCTTACGCGCGCTGCCCCAGAAACCCATCTGATGCTGTCGAGCTAAAGCACATTGATTATCGGGCGCTAGTGAGTGAACTGTCTGTGAACCTTTGTGTCTCATCGGAGGCATTGAGTCGTCTTTGGAGTCGTCATCCTGTTTCTCTTTTCAACTGGAACTCACACTGTCCTTTTAGCTGATGAGACCGTCCAATCTCTGGCCTTTCAAAGCCTCGCTGCAGTATCTTTTTCACGCTGATGACCCTTCTGATCCTGAGATTAAAGCTGGGTACAGTACATGGCCATGCAGCGCAGAGATCCAGCTAAAACAATAGTTTTCTTCCCAGCAAAAGTAGTTTGTTCATTGATTATGTTACTTACTCATCATGGGGAACCAATTGTGAAGTAATGAATGTAAAAAATAAACAGAAGTTTGTCACATTTACATTTAAGTACAATCAAAATTGGGTGTGACATTTTTAGTCACTATTTGCCACGTTTTTGGGAGATTACAAAGTCTACGTGTTTATGCAGAAATACAAATATGTGAAAAATATGTAGAATCACTTGTTTAAAAGGGAGGATCCAGAAATTCAGAATTGTATCATTTTGATCATCATCAAACAGAAGCAATTTATCAAAATCAAAGCAGGTTAAAGGAGTCATCACCTGAAACTTTTACATTTCCACTTGAAAAAAATGTCTATAATGGTTTCTTAATGATTTTTCACTGGCTGGGAAGCCGAAATTTAAAGTTAACGTCCCAAGTCATCATCACACACCCGTGGCGGGGAGCTGCAGCTGTGGCCGCGCTCAGGAACTATTTGGTGGTTTAACCCCCCAATCCAACCCCTTAGTGCTGAGTGTCAAGCGAGGAGGCATTGGGTCCCATTTTTTCAAAGTCTTTGGTATGACCCGACCAGGAATCGAACCCTGATCTCTCAGTCCCAGGGCGGACACTCTACCACTAGGCCACCGGAGCTGTTTGTTGAATCGTCTTCAACCAGCCCATGTGCACCCCACGAGCACGCGCACTCCAAAACGAGATCTTGAGTTCTCGCTTACATGTCGTCACAAAGGCAGGATATACCATATATGGACAGCGCAGAGCAACGCTGCTACAGGCCGCACTGGCCCTCTCCCCCTCAAATTCAGTCGAGCACCGGCATTGCTAGCCGGCAAAATGAAGAAGCGAGTTTCACATGTGAGATGCTCAGTAGCTGACTGCCAAACTCAACACATACATGTTTTTGTTCTACCAAAATTGGACCAAGCTACCAGGGACCAGTGAATTACTTTTTTTTTAATGGCGCTGTTCCGGAAACCCTCCCCACAGGTCTCGGTGTCTGTGCTAACCATCGAGGACTCGTCTAGAAAGAGGGGTCATTCCAACGTTGAGAAACTTGCCTGCAATTCAAACGATAAGGCAGAATCTTAACACTCTAGTTGAAGTGAGAAACATGCATTATTATAATGACCGTCCGGCACAGACGAAATATCGTGTGATATCGCGAGAAAATATGTCCTTTACAAAAACAGGTCAGAAAAGCACCTTTTTCACTTCTTTTTTCCCAATACAATTTATTTTAATGGCCTAAAAGACTTTAATAGAGCGTATATTTACACAGTATTATAGGTGATGACTCCTTTAAGAAATCGCTCTATGATGTCTCAGAATCCTTCTCATGGTCGGATTGTAAGAGTTTTTTTGACAATTCTGAATAAGCATTTTAACTATATATTTAGTTTGAAACAACCATATTTAGATTTAGAATTCAGCATTATTTACCAAATTTTAAATTTGATTCAAACATTTTCTTTTTTTAACATTCTTTAAAGTCAAAAGTGGTCAAATGTAGTTTTTTCTCCCTGAATGTTTTACTTTACAATCAGTGAGTCATCCCTCATTGATCTTCTCCTGATTAAGTACTGTCAGCTTAAATGTCTCATTATCCGAGCTGGATCGATGCTTCCTGCCATCTCTACGGTCTGAACAGTGATTATTCACATTGAACCTTTAAGTGACACAATTCAGATCCTATTGTTTCATTGATGGACCTGTTAGAAAATTCCTTTAAATGCCAATAAATCATTAAACAAATTGTTTCCTCAGCTCATATTAATGGATGCAGCTTAACACTGTATGCATTTGATGATATATTTTGCCCTCATTTAATAATGCTGTTAAACTTTACAGTGCAATGAAAAGGCTGTTCGCACCCATTAGCGGTAGTGCAGCAAACCAACTATGCTGTAATTTGCTTGACATTATTGCCTCTGCTTCATTTTAGAGTTGATTTAATCACCAGTGTGGTGGAGACCCTACAAGTGTATGTTTGGAGATTAAATTACACAAGGTCCATTTAGGTTTATGCATCTTTTACTGCATATTACATAATATCTGTCACATATCCTGCAAATGGATGAAAAGTTAAAATTAGACATTTTTAAAAATGTGAATGATACTGATTCCTGCACAGAAACAGACTGATAAAGAATTGCACCCTCTGCATATCACTTCACCCTGTGTCGTAGCTCAAGGGCTGCAAGGAATCAGGATGGAGTCATGCCCAGCAGCACACCAACCACTCTGCCTAGCAACAGCTTATTCGAGACATGACAGATAAGCAAGGGGAGAGTGTGTGCATGGTTAGAGGGCTGAGAGGGTGGTCTTCAAGGCATGAACAGAAGAGAAAGATCATCAAGGTATTTGTGTGTTTGTAGGATTTTGCATTTATTTGAGAACATCTAAATCATCTCAACACTTACATCTTTGCCTTAAGCATTAGAAATAAATTGGAAATCAGTTTTACTGTCAATGATTATGTTCTGTGATTGTATTAAAAGTCCACGTGTCACCAAAAACATGTGAGCGTATTGGTGAAAATTCCAAAATTCCTAAAGTAGGATAGTTAAAGGGAACATATTGTGCAAAACTCACTTTTTGCATCCTTTCCTGCTGCTATGGGGGTCTCTACTGCCTCTGTAAACACCGCACATGAATAACAACCTTCCATTCATTTTCTCAGTGTTGGGTTTGGAAATTATCTGTCTAAAAACAGCTGTTTTAAAATCTGTTTGAACGGTTGATGCTGGAGGAGCAGCAGCTCTACTCTAAGCCCCTCCTGGACAGAAGAACTTCTCAGCTTATAGTAGCCTGAGCAGGGGAGGGGTGGGCGTGGCCCGCTCCAGCTTGTTTTTTAAAGCGACAGAGAGGGATTTAGTGTAAATAAATTCATGAAAAATGTTTGTATCGACAATAGAACTATTATAACTTAAAAAATTCATAATATACTCAGTTTAAAGTAGTTTTCTGTAAGAATGCACTTCCTCTCCACTACTTTTCTTCTAGTGCCATTTTTCACATGTCTATGCAATCTTGAAGTTGCTAATTGAACTGCAGTGAGTGTGGCTCATCTCAAACATCTGCTTGAATGATAACTTAGCTATATTTTAACAAGTCCAGCCTTCAGCATCAATGAGTTTTAACATTATTCCACAGGACAAAAGCTGCTTATTTAAGGCTGTTCCAAAAACTAGATAAAGTCCAAGACTGGTTGCTCTGTTGCATAGTACTGGAACATCTGGATGCAGAAATGAAAATGTGGCTCTCATAGAAAAGGTTAAGGGATGGAAGTAAATGATGGGGGATAGCAGTTTGTTCAACTGTGATAAGGAAAGCCAATAGCCCACCTTAAGACAGGGACAGCGTACAAGAGAGATAAAGAGCTGTGATGACTTATTCTATCAAGACCAGGCCTGGAGGAACACACATGCTTTCCTTTTGGCGAGAGGTTGAAAGAGAGCTGTGGGTGAAAGGGAGAGACGGTGGGCTGTGTGGGGGTGATGGACGCTTTTGCTGGATGTCCACATTATTGTTCTGGCAGAACAATCTTCTCCAATCTTGGCAGTGCGTAATGGAGGCACAAGAGATACCAGGTGCTGTTCCCTTCTCCATTTGGAAAGGCAGGACCACAGGCCAGACTGAATGTGATGAGCTTTTTATTGTTTGGCCTGCACTCGGCTGGGGTACCGCTGCAGGGGCCCCCGTGTTTGCAAAGACCCCTGAGGACACACAGGAGGGGAAAAGACATAAACAAAGAGTAAGTGTGTGAAAAATAGAATTCCAGGAAAAGAAATGAGACGAGGATGGAAATGAGGGGGAATCAAGACCTTTCATGTGTTAATGTGGAACATTTGCACACCAGTTCCTTTTTTTAATATTCCCAGAAAAGGTTTAAGAAATGATTTTCATTTCCAAATATGAATTTGGTTTTTAATCAAATATTTTAAAAATAACTTTGTTAAGGATTTAAAATAGAGATTAACCTAAACGTTACATCTGAAATGGGAGATTATCAGTTATTACAGAGTTAAAGTCACAATTTTCCAATGGAAGAAAATAAATATAGACATGTACAAGTATGGCATTAAACATATGGGAAAAAAGACTAAAACTAATTGATTGTCCATTTGCATGTCCTGCAGCATGAATAAAACAAAACAACAAAAAAACAAAATAATTGGATGCTAATCATTAAAATGTGTAGTTTACTCAGGAATAGAGTGCTGTGATGACTTCTCCACAAAATGTTCATGTGACAATTTTCAAATCTTTTTCCAACAGTCTCTTCTTATTTCACAGTTTTATTTTGAAAAACTTCACATTAAGTTGTAGACATTCTTGTCACTGTGCCTCTCATTGCTGTAGCATTTATGTTTTTATTTTCCAAAATCCCCTCAGATAGCAGCGAGACACAACCAAGCTTCATTTATAGTTTAGCCTAATTTAATAACTCAGTGGGAAATCTCTTTTTAACTAGCCATATTTCTGAAAAAGAGATACTCACCCTTTAGTCTGACTTTTTATTAGATTTGCTGTCAGGATGTAAGAGAGACAGCTGTGTGGTTACCAAGGCAACCCTAATGAGCCACTGGCAGCAGCTGTAAAGAACTATTATATTTTATTTTTTATTGGGCGATGGTGGCAGAGGAGTTAGGTGCTCACTACGCAATCGGAAGGTTGCAGGTTTGCTCCTTGCTCAGTCGCTGTGGTTGTGTCCTTGGGCAAGGCACCTGTGTACGGCAGCCTCACCTCTGTCAGTGTACCCCAGGGCAGCTGTAGCTACGATGTTGGTCATCACCACCAGGGTGTGAATGGGTGAATGGGTGATTGTGTTGTAAAGCACCTTGGGGGGTTCTAGGACTCTGGAATGTATTATATCAAATACAGGTCATTTTTAATTTAGCATACATTTAGGCAATAGGTTATAATGTAATGTAAGGTGGTGTTTATAGCAAGGTTTTGAACGGTTATGATGGTTATCTTTTTAATCTGTCAAATCCATCATTTTAGAACTTTTTAGTTGAGACGTTTATTTATTTATTTTTTGTTTGACTTCAGCAAGGTCAACAAGAAATAAATAAATAAGCTCCGTCAAGTGGTGGTGAATTTATTGTCTCATTAAAATGTATTGACATAAGTACTTATTTGCTCATCCTAACTGGTTATTGGTTTGATTGCCAGCACATCTCTATAAACTCCCAACACACAGGCCTTCCACAAAGAAACAAGAGGAGATTGAGGAGAATAAAGAAAGGTGGGGAAGGGATTTTTCTTTCTGGCACTCGGGGACTGGAGATCAGCAGATTAATAACCCCCTCTTTTATTAAAGAAAACAGTATGATTGTGCCTGGTCATCTGAGCATGAGAAAACAAGCCAACGCGCCGGCTGCCACCGAGCTGATTATTGCCCATTACGTTTGTTTGGAGGACTTTGGTCGGACCCAGAAGGATTAGGACTGATTTAGAGACTGAAAGGGGGGATTTGGAGAGTGTGTGAGAGCTGCTGTTTTGTGTACAGAAACAGTTGCTGTAAAAGTGCGAAGCAAACATTGTGACTCTTTAGAAGGAGACCCAGCTCGGGGATCGTGGATCGTGTTGCCTGGTGACTCTGTTGCTAGCCGCGTCGGTGATACAATGGGATAATGAAATCTCTTGCTGTTCCAACTCTCAAGGCCACAGCACAAACAGAGGAGAGGAAGAAATACGCTGCAGCTATTTGGATTACAAGTCACTTAATGGAAGCTTGTCTTTATGAGGGAATAATCGCTGCAGACATTAGATGTGTGGAAAGAGGACTGGCACCTCTTTGATTCCAGTAAAATCATGGTGGCATTTTAGATTGATCGCCCCAGAACCCAAATATAGACAAAGAGAAGCATTTGTGCTTAAAAAAAGATTTAGTGGTGTCATGGAGGTGCAGCGACGGGGGGGCTGTGGTGAGAATGGATCTCGGCACAAGATAAGTCTCTGATGGCCGCCTCCTCTGCGTTCTCGCCTGCCATTAGTGAAGAGGCCTTCTACAGGCAGGTCATCTACAGGAAAGGTGTGAGAAGAATCTATTACAGCCTCTGTCATGTTCCCTCTCAGGGACAATCATAGACGCTGACCCTCTCCTGCTTTCCTCTTCCTCTCAGACTTTTTTTTTACCTTCTCACTTTTCCTTTCCAGTTCCCTGAGCTCACATTTTATTGTACACCTTTGTTACCTCGCCTATACGCTTCCCCTCACTCACTCCCGTCACCACTCTCATTTTTCTTTCACCGTTCAGTGCTCGCTTGAGGTGTCAGAAAAAGAAGTGGAAACACCACAATATCATCTTTTAAGACAAGGGATTCAATCCCGTCTGGTTGGAGAAACAGGAAAGCCCGATTCGCTACACCCAGCTGCCATCTTGAGCAAGAAAAACAAAAGGAAATACACGATCGCCCATAGCTTGGTCGTTTGGCTCTACAACATGGCAAGGGAGAGAGAGTTTTGTTTGTTGTGCGTGTGAACGGCTGCGAAAGCACACTCGTGTCTACGCGTCTAATTAGCCGCCGCGTTCATTAGCTTCATCAGGAGATGATGTGCTCTGTCAGTCAGGGCGGCAGGCCGCTGCTTTTTCCTGTGTGAGGGTTAGTTGTACAAGAATCCAGTTATGTTCTTGTGATCATTGTTGCTGCTTCGCTGCCTCCACCGCTGACAGCTCTGTTAGAAGTAACTCAAGGCCAAAAAAATCCTGTTTTTTCCTCTGTAACGTCTCTAACTTCACCTTTGAGACTCCGTTTTTTTTATTATTGATGCCCAAGCAGCACAATTTTCTTCCCACACATCATTCATCATCTTGAGGAACGAGGTAGAAATAAGAGACTCCTCTTGAATTTAGAAAAAAACAAGGATGTTAGCATTGACAGGAAAGAAGAAGAAAGACACAGCCCTTATGTATCCATGGTTACCTTTGGCTTTATTGCTGTTTGTCTTGGGCAGGAGATGCAATAAAAGTGCAGGGAGAGAGATGGCTGGGCGAGGCGTCTAATTGCAGAGAAAGGCAGGTGTTGGAAGGGTAACGAGAGCTGACCTGAAACTCTCCGCCTCCCTCTCTGGTTTACAAGGGTCTTATTAGCAGTGATTGGAAGGCCCCTGAATGTGCACTTACATCATATTTTTAGTTTTCCAATTAAGTTTGTGAGCTTCAGGACTCTCAGGTATGCTATTAAAAAAGGCCAAATGGAAAATGAAGTGTCTCTCGTAGCAGGGTGGATCAGGCTTGGCCTCATTTGAGGGATAATGAAATATGGAGGCAGAAACCCATGTATTAGCTTAGTTAGAGGACAGGGGGAAAGGAAAGCAGGGAGGGAGGAGGAAAATAGCACATAATAAATGTTAAAACACAAAAGGCTGATGGAAAAATCGGTTTTGCAAAACCATTTATTGCATCCAGCCTTTTTTTTCCCTTTGGCCTCAGACAAGAAAAAGCAAGTATCATTCCTTCTTTCTGACACTTTCTTTCATATTCCGTCTTCAGAAATGTACCACTGCTGCTAAATGAAACAGGAATGGAATGTGTTCACACCTCTGTGGTCCTGGCGGGGCAGCTGGGAGGCAGAGCCAGGCACATTATCTTCTGTTGTGTGGCCACAGCGGAGAGATGGCCCATCGAGGCTTGGAGGAGCTCATGAATTGACACATAGGCTGAGGCCGGAGAGGATTGAACGCTCGGGTGTTGTTTACCACAGAAATGACACCGTTCAGAGCAGACAGTCTGAGAAAATAGAGCTGATGGAGGTTGCATGGGTGGCAGAAGAACGTTTGCAGCTATTTGGGTTTAAAACGATTTAGACCTTGTTAAAGATCAGAATCAGACCAGAACATTTTTGTCTTTTCCACAAGCAGAGAGCTAACAGAACCACACCACCATGCTGGCTCTGTAGGGGTGAAACAAAAAGCTACTGTCTTTTCCATGTTAGGACACAAGACATGGATTTTCATATTTTAGACAGAGACCAGTGATGGTTGAGAGACGAGTGAAAGAATCCATCTAGAAGGTAGCTTTGAAACTGTCGGTGTGTTCCAGGACAACAAAAACCCAAACGTCCCTCACGAGGGAGGATTTGAGCAGCTAGCCCACATTAATGAAGATCTCACTGCTGTTTAGAATGTTTAATCCACATTTCTCAGAAGAAAATTTGAATTATTTGAAGAAATCCAGTTTCCTTTTCTTTTTAACCCCCAAGGATTACTAAGCCTTGGGTGACTGTTTTGAAGTCAGCAAGGCTGACTTGATATTCAACAACACAGCTGAAAACTGGATTTCTAACAGAATTTTAAAGCAGCTTCTACAAATTCCTAAAAATATTCAAACACCGATAATGAAGCAGAAAAGGTCGAATGACACCAGATTCCGGATCCATTGATTGGTTAAGAAAAGATGGCAAACAAAACATTGAACAGAGGACAAATAAGATGAGACAATCAGCTGGGCAGACCACCTGCAGCACAGACATTTCAGTGTTCATTGGTCATAAAGATCATTTTAATCTCAGAGGAAGAAGATTCTGTTGCAACCTGTCATAAAGTAGGTAGTTGTGGTCACGCCTCTTTCCCTAAATTCAGAGACAGCTTGTCTTTTTAATGAGAAATTATCTTTTTTTGTTGCCATATTACAAACACAAACATGCACAGGACAACTTCCACTGTTACAACCCACATGGAGCTAGTTATTGTTCCGACGCCATCTCATCAGGGAGAGTGTTGTCTTTAGGGAACGGCTCCCACGGGAGCTTTAGGAGAAACCGTGATGATGACACACGGCTCATCACTCAGGCTCAGTCCCATGGGACCCATAACTTCCTGGTGCCACACAAACAGAACTGACAAGCCCTGTAATGCACACTTTCAGGTGTGGCTCTGGATTCAAAAAGGATGGATGCCACTGGCAGAGAGTTATCTTTTACTAAAGCTATTGCACCTGAAGCAAAATCTCAGGTTTTCACACTAAATCAATCATACTTGTATGTTTATAAAAACCCTCATTTAGTCATACAATTCATCATTTCAGTGTATGTTAAAACTGAAAATCTAATCTAATAAAACATGTGTTCTGATAGTGACACTTTGTTATGGTTTAGATTTCGATTTCAGCTATGTTCTTTGTTTTTCTATGTTTGTTTTTATTGTGCGTCTGGTATTTTCTAGTCATACTGATTTGTTTTTCTGGACCACTTGAGGTTATTTTTTAATAATCGTTGATGTAAATGGGTTAGGGTTAGGGTAGCTGAGTCTATTAAGCATTTAGAAAGTGTTTCCAAAGGGATACATGTTCACACTTTACAATAAGGGTCCAAAAGTCATTTAGTAATGGTTAACTATGGAAAAGTAATACTTAAATAATGCTTATGAGTCTATTAAGCATTTAGCAAGTGTTTCTAAAGGGATACATGTTTGTACCTTACCTAAGGTCAGGTAAGGGCTACCTGCTGACGTATACAGTACAGCATTAGTAAGTGAGTAATTAATTGTTTATTAATGCCCATCCAACATCCAAAATACAGGGTAGGATAAGTCAATGCATTAGTTAGCTGTTACTTACTGCTTATTCACTGCAAATACACAACCATAGTAAATGATTACTTGGGTATTTATTAAGGGTCTATTAACACATCAACTATCATGGTAATTACTGCAGAGTAAAACACATGATGCTAAGTAATTAAATAATATTTAATGCTTATTACTGCATTAACTAAGGTTCAGTAATAAACAATAGTTAATGGCTTAATAATGCATTAAATAATATGTTTATTAACGCTATGTAATGCATAAAAGCAGTTGTTAATACTTTATTTAATGGTTTAGTAATACTTAATAATGCACTAATTAACATTAGTAAAGTGACCCTTATTGCAAAGTGTTACCTATTATTCAAAGAATTTGCTTTTGTCATTTAGGACTAAGTGACTGATCCGGAGTCTTTCTGAAACTTTATTCAGCACAGGGTTTTTCTTGTTAATCCTGTAAACGGATCTCTCAGCATCACCAGAATCAACCATAAAATAACTACTAATGTTTTTTTTTGATGATTAATTATTTTTTTATTAAAAAATGGAGCGACGGTGGCAGAGGAGTTAAGTTCCTGCCCTGTAACCAGAGGGTTGCAGGTTCGAGCCCCACTCAGTCTGTTGAAGTTGTGTCCTTGGGCAACACACTTAACCCTGCTGGTGGTGGTCAGAGCATCAGTGTTTGGCAGCCTCGCCTCTGTCACTGTGCCCCAGGGCAGCTGTGGCTGGCTCATCACCACCAGCGTGTGAATATGTGTGTGCATGGGTGAATGACTGGATGTGTTGTAAAGCGCCTTGGGGGGTTGAAGAACCCTAGAAGCCACTATATCAAAAACAGGCCGTTTACCATTTGAAATAGAGTTATAAAACAATATCATCATAGATTCTGGTGAGTTGTCTGTACTTTTGGAAAACTTGAAACAATGATGATCTTTTACCCGTAAAATGCAAATGTTTTTAAACAACTGAGAAAATGGAACCCTGCAGCTCCAAAACATCACGACACTGATGTTGCAGCAGCTCAAATCATTCTTGGTCCTAAAGCAGCATTTATCATCGCAACACCTATCAGGCAAAACGGCTGTCTTCCTCCGGGCTGAAAGAAGACTCAACAAATTGTAGAGCAGAAAAGTGTCCAATTATGGAGCAGAGTCCGAGCCGGGGCCGTTACCAAAGAAGGCACTGATCACTTCACTCATAGATATCAAATCAGACAAAGATTGTCATAGCAGACATACAAATGAGATGTGAAGTGTGTCGGCGCATAAAAATGTTAGAATTTGACCAATGTGCAAATATCACTCGGGTCAATCCAAATAAGCTTTGCTGATCGATTGTGGGACAGAAAATGGACATTTGCTTACAAATGAAATTGAGGAGGGAGAATAAAAGCCACAAGATGCTTTAAAAGGCTTTTTTGATTCATTAAATACTCTGCCAACATGCAGAGGCAAATAGGAGTAGGGCTAATCTGTGTGTGTGTGTGTGTGTGTGTGTGTGTGTGTGTGTGTGTGTGTGTGTGTGTGTGTGTGTGTGTGTGTGTGTGTGTGTGTGTGTGTGTGTGTGTGTCTGAGAGGTAATTAGCAGGGGCATGACCCCTCATTGATCTGCAGGTCTCTCCAGTCCTGCTGCTGTCTGAGGTGAGAGCAGCTCACCTGTAGTCCTCCATCTGTGGGGTCCTGAAGGGTCAGCAGCAGGATTTAGCCTTCTAGATTGAGCCAATGAGCCTTTAAGATGACAACCTGTTGCTGGCCACGCCCACACATCCTAATTGGCTGCCATAAGGTGAGAAGCTCTGATATCTGGGAGGGGCTCAGAATAGAGCTGCTGCTCCTCCAGCTTGAACAGTTGTGGAGGTGGTTCTATCTTAATTTCCCCTATTGTGACATCACAATAAGATATTTTTTGAAACAGCTCACAAAAGCATATAACCCCTGTTACCAAACACTAGCTACGTTTACATGCGCCAAATTTCCCCAATCCGATTCAAATCTTGGTTGATCGGAAATCCCAAATCTCTGTTTACATGGACACTAACTGAAATGATCCGATTAGGCCGTGAGTATACATGCACCAAGCGTCCAATCAGATTGACGAGGTTGCGCATGCGCAGAGTTGTCATTCCCGGAAAAAAAATGTAAACAAACGCCATCTTGTCCGCACGTCTTTTCCTCGCATTGTTTTTCCTTATTCTCTAGCTTTGTCCGTTGACTTACGTTTTTTCCCCCATTATGGACCTTCTTCGCATTTTTAGCTGTATGCTTTTGTTTTTACTGATCGCTCTAACTAAGCTACAGGCTCAGCAGTACGTAATGCTACTGCTCCTCCGCCACAAGAGAAGAGAGCAGGATAACTTACTAACGATCACCCGCTCACTGGTGTACCCTCCTCCAGCGAGGACCAGGAGCCAGTGGATGAAGGTCAGAAGCAAGGACTGGTGGGAGCGTGTAGTGCTCATGGAGTTTACAGACTTGGAATGGAAGCAAAATTTCAGAATGACACGACGGTCTTTTATGAAGTTGTGCGAATTGATGGAGCAGCATATGGCCCCAGATGAGATCACCGTGAGAACCCCAGTCCCTCTTACCATGCGAGTTGCTATTGTGCTTTATAAATTGGGCAGCTGTGCCGAATATCGACTCATAGCTAATCAATTTGGAGTGAGCAAGAGCACAGTAAAAAAATTTGTATACCTATTTTGCAAAAGTATGATGGACGGGCCAATTAAGCAACTGATCCGTGTCCCTACTGACGAGGAGGCATTGGAGATCGCCAGGGGTTTTGTGGCGTCTCATCACATACCCCAAATGATCGGGCTCATCGATGGATCGCACATCCCCGTCCTCCCTCCCTCAGATGGATATAAAGATTTCGTCAATCGAAAGGGCTGGCCGTCATATGCTG
>SSNS01000096.1:207202-261695 GCA_006937985.1 Aphyosemion australe
AGGCCGAATCGGATCAGAATATTCCGATTGACATGTTTACATGACGAATTTTTGATCCGATAGGGCGTTCAATCCGATTACTTGTGTCCATGTAAACGTAGCTACTGACAGAAAAGAGAAGGATGGCTTTATTCACAGTTGAAGTGATTATAGAGGCAGTAGAGACCCGTCTGCTACACACACACACACACACACACACACACACACACACACACACACACACACACACACACACACACACACACACACACACACATTATATATATATATAGATAGATAGATAGATAGATAGATAGATAGATAGATAGATAGATAGATAGATAGATAGATAGATAGATAGATAGATAGATAGATAGATAGATAGATAGCGTGTGTGTGTGTGTGATGTACATATATAATATGTGTGTATTATTTGCATTTCAGAGTGGAAATGGCTCCACCTCTGCAGCTCCAGCTTTCTCACCTTGAACTCATTATACTCCGGTCCAACCCCAGTGGTTGCTATAAGAAATAGCTCCCTTTTTTCCATTTATCTCCCCACCCATCTGTATGTTTTTCACCTCAGACAGTTTTTTTTCTCCTTTTTGTGCATCTTCTCATTGATTTTCCTCAACATGGAGCATGGTGCCTATCAATATTTCTGGCTGAAGAATGAAATCAATCGACAACACCCCTCCACCAGTGGTTAAAAATGAGAGCTCCATGGTCTTTTATTAAAAAGCCAGTAGCTAGCATTCACCCACCCATTTCCTCATGTTCGGCTTTAGCCTGAGTTCACTAATGGCTGGCCCGTGACCCACCTCAATATACCCAATCGATATGCTGCCTTGTGTGCTTAAAGAGACAAGTGGAGAAAGTGCAGCAGCCCAAACAGCAAGCTTGTTTTGCCAGTAGGACTGTAGCTCATGCTGTATAATGTATGTGTGCAGCAAAGTGGAAAGAAATGACCGCGAGAAATCCAGTTCAACTCTCAAATAATTCCACAAACAGATAGTTGGCTTTGCAGTGAACGACAGCAGCATGCTGACCGCTCCTTTGCTCCATCATCCACTCCTCCAGTTATTCACATTTAAAAAGAGGTTTATGTTTTCATTGATGCGGCAACTTGAGTGAGGTTGGTATCATCTCTGCCTTCTAACAATACTGGGAGGACAACTCCTCCCACCTTGTCAGAAATCTGCAGCAATCACAGAGTGGCTGCCCATAGACTCCATACATCATTTTTTTCTGCTGAAGCTATTTTTTCATGCTTGCAGCAAACTTTGAAAACCACAATGAGTATGAATATCTGCTGTTATCTTCCTTACAAAACTAAGGTTCTTTCTTGCATCTGAGGAGCTGTCATCGGGAATTTGAAACCATGAATGCACCCCACCTTGGGCCCTGTCCTGACACAGCACTCTTGTGCTTTGCCAGGATGCAAATGAACATTAAAAAGGTCATACCGTGCTAGCATGACACTGATGATATGATGGGGTTGTAGCTTCGGCATGAGACCAGAGTGAGTTGTTCTGCTACAAATCCTCAATGACCAAGTCACATCCGTGCCATCACATTAATGAATTATTGCAGACTCGCTGCAGAGGTTTTGTGCATCCTGAAAACAATCACTGTGTGTGTGCTGGTATTATATTGAAATAAAGCTGAACACAAAAATCTGGACATGCTTAGAAAAACATGGAATAAATGACAGTGGGCAGCAAATCCTCAACGCAAACGCTGGGGTCACAAAATGAGCCCTTAAAGTATCTCTGTGAGAATTTTAAGCCTCATTAAAAACGAGCAAGACCTTTTCTGTGTCCCGCCCCCTTTGGACAGATGGTGTAGTCCACGATTAGAGTGCTATTTAGCTAATTATCAGGGCGGCACCATGTTCACACCTCCTGGTCATTGTCAAACACACACACACACACACACACACACACGCGCACACACACACACACACACACACACACACACACACACACACACACACACACACACACACACACACACTCCATTTTTTCTTCTCTATGGCTCCCTGAGGAGGAAAAGGCCAGAGCTACAGCTTTGCCAGTCAGAATCAGCAGGACTCCACAGGGAGCCTCTTCCTCTCTAGAGGGAGATTAGAGGACCCCAGGATGGATAATGATGCCAACAGGAAGTAGGAAGATATTGGTTATTTGTTGGACCTTCTATTGATATGACTTCTATGGAGTTTGTGTATTGAACTGAGCCATTCCACAGAGGCCAGGAAAGTTAGTGTGATGACATCTCATGCGGGTATTTCAGCAGACAGAAAATGGATAGCTTTTTCAGTGAAACGTTCTGGTCTCTTCCCTCGCTGTGGAAAAGGCAACTTTGAAAAATATTGATACAAGCAATCCATCATTACAAAGGAAACAGAAACAATTGGACCAAATACCAGGCAGCTCAGCACGAAAGGTGGGAATGATCTATGAGTTTTCCTAATGATTCCAGCTGAGGAGTGGGGTTGGAAACATAGAATATCCTTCAAATGAACAAATGGATGACTGATGGAAAAAAAGAGGAAAACCTGGTCCCGTCAAAGTGACACGTCACATCCAGAAAAACAGGCCGCTGACATTGTAAACCACAGCAACAATCAAGTCATTGTTCAGTAGCACGCTAAAGAAACGACTGGAAAAACTGAGACAGCATTTACACAGACACACACTCATACACACCGTCAGCCTGCTACAGTCTCCAAGGACAGCTTTAATCGGGGATCCCCATCTCCACCCCCCTCCTGTCCCCAGGCCCCCAGGCAGCATCATGTTCAGTCATCTGCATCCTCTGCACAGACAGAATGAAGGGCTGTCCCGCATCCAGACGGCTCTACGCCCCTTAATGAACGTGACATTTAGCTGATATTTACATGCCGTCCATGATGCTGAATTAGCATGCCAAACACTAAGCTTCAGATTAAACAAAGCTTAGCAATTACACATCATCTATCATGCAGAGATTTACTACAAGTGACCTGTGCAGCTTCCCCAAGACATTCGCACATTCTCAGCTACCCCTGTCCTTCATTAAAATGTTACACACACTAGTTATTTACATAGCGGTGAAGAAAAATACAGCATCTCAGTCAGTCCGGTATGTCTGCTTGGCCTGGAATTGCTCAGCTGACAAGAGGCAAAATATCAATCAGAAGTAATTTCTTCCCCCTGCCTCGCCTGTCGAAGCTGCAGCCGAGTGTTGACCTTCTGTCATAATACATTTGTTTACACTTTACATTTCCCACCACGCCAGCTCCAAAACACAGAAGAAGAAAATATGGAAGGAGTGTCACCAGGGCCACCTTAACCAGCTGATAGGCCCCGGGGCAGAGAGGCTCAGTAGGCCCCCACGGCCCTTATATACAAGTCCTCACAACGTATGCAAGATGAGAACGTGTGTGTGTGTGTTTTGCATGTTTTATGATGTTTAATAAAACTTTCAAACTTTATTTTTTCAAACAAGTTCAGCTGAAATTAGTGATGATTGGGACTTTCAAACCTTCTTTTTTAATGCAAAGACTCCTAAAATATCTTTGTGAATGGAACAACTTGGCTTTTTTATTACGTAAGTGAAGTTGTTGGTTTGAAGGTGTGTTTGGCCAGCCAAGGACCTACAAGTGTGATAGTCGATCAGTTTGGAAATGTGCAGCCAAATGAGCACTTGATCACTTACTTTGGTATAAGCTAAAGAGGCTCTATAGGTAAATACTCACACACTATCATAGTTTCCTCCTTGCTAGAAACAACAGCAGGAAATTAGCATTTATCCTGAATCAAAATGTCAGGTTATCAATGGACAGTTTCATGGTGATTTTGACTGTTTTCTACCTGAAGCCAAGCCAGTTATGGTTTCCTCTTTGGAAAGAAGGTGGGCTAAAGGCTGAATATGAGTCCAGGTGATATAATTGACATTTGGTGTTAAAAGTCAAGCACTGGCTGCACATTCAGAGGAGAAAAAGTGAGTTCATCCAGCCCAGCGCTGACATTCTAACAGCTATACGTTCTGAATGAGTAAACCGACTGTCAGTATGATTGGTAGGGAGCATCCCTTTGGAAAAATGTTGTAAAACCTGTCATTACATCAACTTACAGACCAATCAACAATTACCTAAGGATATTATTTAGTCAGGCTCAGCCTTCCTACTGCTGCATTGTTCTTTCATCTGAATACACCTGTGCTCGGGCTCGCTGTCACTTGTTTATCGTTTTTGACTGCAGCATCCCTCAGGTGTTCGTGGGGGTGGGGGGGCTGGTGTGATTGCATCCTCCATGACGGAGCTCAGGGCCCATCTGTGGGCTTCCTCCTGAGCCTCTCGAGAGGGCCACAAAGGCTTCTAATTATCCCTGACCTTCTGGCTCCCCCTTCTCTTTCTGCCTCCCACCATGGGCCCCTATGGCTCTCTCAGGTCTCCTCCCCCCCCTCGGCGCTTTCCTCACTTTGTTTGCCCCTGCACACTTTCAAAATAACCACTCTGAAGGCTCCAGACACTAATTGCTGCCATTGCAGAGACAAAGACAGTGTTTGGTGCGAGGAAATCCTGAAGGTCAGCCAAGGATAGGGGCTCCAGTAACACCTGTGTTTCTGTCGGGGTTGAGTTGGAATCATGTTGTTTCGACAGGCTTGGTTCTTTGTTTCAAGGTGATCCATTTGTGGAGAGAGACGGCTTCACAATAGCTTCTAAACGAGAGAACATGCAGAGAACCTGTAAAGGGTCTAAGAACATTGTTCCTATTATACTGTTTACTGTAGCATCTAGATAATGTCTTTGCTAGGCTCTCTAGGAGTTCACAACTATTACCTTTTAAGTGTCTTCCCAACACCACTGAGGAAAGAGTTGCTGGAACCAGGAAAAATGGTAAATGATAAATGGCCTGTATTTGTATAGCGCCTTCTTAGGGTTCTACAACCCCCCAAGGCGCTTCACAACACAATCAGTCATCCACCCATGCACACACACATTCCCACGCTGGTGATGATGAGCTACAATGTAGCCACAGCTGCTCTGGGGCACACTCACGGAAGCGAGACTGCCGAACACTGGCACCACCGGTCCCTCCGACCACCACAAACAAGTAAAAGTGTATCATATCAGAACAGAACAAGCAGTAAATAAATGTGTCCTCACCTCCAGATGAAGACTTTGCATCTCTTCCTTCTGCAGTGATGCTGCGTGTGTGTCAGGTTTAACCAGACAGAACAGAACTTAGTCCATCTTATGTTAAACCAGAACATCCAGCTCACTCAGTGTTGTTGTGTCATTTTCTCCTCCAGCTGGGATGCCACTTGTTGTCTCACTGGGTCTAATTGTTAAACAAAGTTCATGAGGTGCTTACTGATGTAGGTGGACTAACAGCGGTGCTTTTGACAGCAGATGATGTAAATGTTCAGGACAAGGTGAATTCCATTTGTTTCTCCCTGCGTTCTGCAGCCGCGTTCTGTTTATGGTCACGGATGAGCGGGAATAGTGCGCACGGGAGGTAATTAAGGACCCCACTTATTGAATTTCACACTTCTCAAATTTAGATTTATCACCCAGGAGAAGGTGGCCTTGCCGCCTGCCTCGCCTTGTTGTGAGGCAGCTGAACCAAAAACAGTGATTATCAGGAAAATAAGTCTTCTAATTAGTATTAAAACCCTTAATTCTAAACTTTTCTGTTTCAAAGATGATAAATATGAAACTTTCTGATGTTTCCCTGCACTTTTATTTTCCTGCAAACAGCAAACAAATGAATCATATCTCTGCTTTTCATTACGGATAATTGCTGTGATCCAAATCGGCCAGCCACTAACCTGACGGACAACATCGCCATGGAGACTGTAATTATGTACATCATGATGTGAGGGGTGGGAATAGACATGGAAGAATGGGGTGGGGGGGTGTTCCTGTAAAAGCATGTTGGTGAATATCAGAGCTTGAGCCCTGCAGTAAATAATGACTTCACTACTGCACTCTGTCTCCTGCTGAAACCTCACTGGTCTCAGAGTTGCCAAGGAAACAGTGAATGAAATAAATCCAGTTTCATGTCAGAAGGTTGAAGGAGACTTGAAGAACCAAGACTGGATACCTGAAATCAAACCTGGAACTATAAAAGCCTTGCAAAAATACATGATAGTGGTAGGGTGGCAAAGAAGCAGGATGGTGGGGGTGGGGGCTTTCTGCCTTAAGAGACTAATTTAGTATTAAAAAAATATTATTTAGTGTATAACATTCAATTAGAATTCACTACCAATATATTTAAAATTTCTTGTACTTTTTAAATAAAAGTTGATTAGAAATATCTACACCTTGTTTGCAGCTGAGAAAGCATCATTATGTATCCATCTGGTATCATGCATCAAGGTGATAAACTGCAATACAAGCTAGCAACACATCAAATGCACAGTATCAAACATAAACCTAAGTTTAAATCTGTTAACATTTTAGGTCTTTTTGTGTGTGTTTTTTTTTCTAACTTCAAATGTTGCATCAAAAAATCTGAAGATCGTTACAAATTATATTCCTCAAAAATCTTTGAGTTGTTATTATTTATGTTTTGTCTCTATTAAAATGAATTGGTGTTCTTTTATTTCATTCAACAACCTAATTAGTTACCTTTACTCAGAGATCATTGTGAGGAGTGGTATTAGCTAAAAGTTTGGGCTGCACCTAGGGATGTTCTGATCACATTTTTTTGCTCCCGATCTGATTTCGAGTCATGTGATTTTGAGTATCTGCCGATACAGAGTCCCGATCCGATACTTTTCAGAAAAGCATTAAATAAGCAGAAAATTTAAATAATTTTCAGAAAAGCCTATCTTTTTCTGTCGACTGGCTCTGCATTTTTGTCCAAGTTCATTGTGAACTGGGACTGTTGGTGGCAAACCAGGAATTAATGCATACAGGTGATTCGCTTTGACGCCCGAAGGAAAAAACAAAAGTGAAAGTAGTTTGTTTTGAAGGCTGCGTATCATGCAGCTCTGCCACTGAATGCCCAGAATGCACACATTACAAGTGGGTGTAGCTCTGCCTTCGCTGTCCGGTTTAAAACACCACCTAGCTGCAGACATTTGAGTTCTCCTGAGAAGACACGTTAGCTCAGCGTTAGCCTGCTTGCTAACCGCTGCGCCTTGGTGTCTGAATACTTCCCTGCCGCAACTGTGTTGTTTTCGTACAAGAAACAAAGAATACTGATGTAGAGGAACTTGTTGAAGTTAAAACTAAGCAACTGTTGTTCCACTTGAAAATCTCTCTCTCAGGATGAATTTAGAAAGTCATTTTTGTTGTTTTAAAAGGTTAAATGCGATCTTTTACACCCGATTCCGATCTTTTTAAAGTCACGTGATCGGGCCCAATTTCCAATCACGTGATCGGATCGGAGCATCCCTAGTTGCACCCTTAGAAATTTGCTTAAATCCACGACAAAATGTGTCTGGATACATTCTGGTTGAAGTAAAGACATTATTGACTGAAAAAACATTTTCAAACATTTTTAGGAGTTTGTTTTCCATTTATTACCTTTCTTTGTCTTTTTTGAAGAACTGTTTATTTTTATGATGGCCCGACAATAACCATTGACTCCAATCGTACCTCTGCTGGATCATATCTGTAATATGACTTAAGATGCTCTACTCTGAAAAACGTATAGGAAATAGTAAGTAGACACTGACTACTTACTCTGAGATTATCATTGTCCTTTATGTATTTAAATTCTAAATCAGTACAAAGAGATGTACGTCTGAGGAGCTATGCTAAAAAACAAACAAAAGCTGTAAAACTAACAGAACTAATGAAGTCCGTCACCTTTTAGCTCACAAAACTAGGAGGTAAAACCATTTATATGTATGACTTGAAATAATGCAAGTCAACATTCAGGAAAATGAAAAGCTAGAAGTGTAGCCATAGATGCTGATAACTGATATTTCATAATTACTACGGAGGTATTAACCTTCAGCGGGTTAAAGATTTCCTCACAGGGCAAAAAGACTAAATGTCTGTTACTAAAATATTTATAAACACAGATAAAGTTCAACTGTCTTTCAACGAAAGGTCAGGGATGCTCAGACAGGAAAAACAGAACACAAGTATCAAAGAGGAAGTCACACAGTCTGCAATTAAACGTCTAGCATTTCCTGAAGGACTGTATATCTCCCACGGCTTTTTATACCAGAGTTTTAAACTAGGATCTGTTGGTCCATTGGTCTGGAATGACTGTCAGCCCCTTTCACACCAGGTCTTAGCTCAAAATCTGTAAAAATAATAGAGCTATACCATCCGTGTGATGGCTCGTGGCATATGTAGGTAAATAGTCAGCTTTCTGAAGGTTTTGCTGAAATCAGTCCACTGGTACTCATCTTGTGTTAATCTGGGTCCAGGTCAAGGGGGCAGCAGCCGTAGCAGAGAAGGCATTTCCAGGCAACCTACAGATGTGATTCATCAGGCGTGTCCTGGGTTAGCCATTGGTTCCATCAGTATTTTTACAAACAGATGCTTGACTCAAATGGCAAAAGGCCCTGTGTGATAATATAGGGTTTAAGGCTAGGCATTAGGGTTAGGTGAGTTTTACCCATCTTTGTCAGCTAATGTTGACTAAAGTCACTCAGTGGGGGTACATGCAGTAAGAGAAATCTGAATTATTGCTTTAGTCTAGTGGTAGACTACTTCTAATCAAGCTAAGGCCTCCAGATAATGTGGTTAATCAACATGTAAACAACATCCCAGCTTAGCCAAGCTAGGACCAGCCTGGACACTCCCCCTCCCAGGAGAGACGAGACTTCAGAAGTGGTCTTCTGATAATATCATCCCACAAGACTCATTGTGAATCGGACATGTAACACCAGAAAACAGTACAGAGCAGTACTGCGCTGCAGCATTGGCTTTCATTTGTTCGACCATTGTGCATATCCTGCATTTACATCATCTGCTTCACCATAACATGTTTACTATGTACTGTATGTGATGCTGTGAAATGAAAGGGCAGAGTTGAATGCACTTCATTCAATAATTACAATTTCTAACAGACATGTAAACTAGGAAAAAGACTCCCATTTTGGTTATTAGCTTGATTTAGATGGCATGTACCTCACTGACTGACCTAATGGATAGAACGATACAAAACGTTTAACTATGAACTGAACTGTTTGTAAAGTGCCTTGATAACTTCTGTTGTGAGCTGTTGTTATTAAGGGTGGGAATTTACCGCGTTAATCGAGATTAATTAATTACGAAGCCTCTAATTAATTAGATTTTTTAATCGAGTCCCACCCCTAGTTATATAAACACATTGAATTGAGGTATTCAGATGCAGAGATACATCCAGTCATTGCTTTCCGAGCATTTTTAAAAATCTGTCCAGTTGTTGAAATATTTTGCTATCACTCTGGAGAAATGCAAACATACACACAGACAACAGCAGCAGATTTAAGTGTTAAAGAACAAAGGAGATGTTTCACTCTCTGTTCCCACCCCCTCTTCACCTGGAGGCTCCTGAGCTGCTGACCTGATCTGTTTTTCTAACCTCTGTCATGTTTCACCGAGAGGGACCATTGCAGCCATCTTGCGAGCTGGTGGGGTGTCTGTTTCCGTGTTTTGGAATGTTAATGTCTGTGAATTTGGCACAAAACTAGCACATATGTTGTTCTTTGTGAACAAATGTTACTGCCTCCCTTTCTTCAATTACCCGCTAATGCTTGCCAGCAAATTCCAAAGTTTATCTATAATAGATCAAGGGATGCTCAAGTTGCTAGTAGGAGATCACCTCAGTAGGCAGGCCTCAAACAGCCCAACATGTGCTGGATCTCATCCCAGAGAGAGCAGCGGGGACCCCGATGACACGGGCGGGGAGCACAGGCAGCTGCTCAAATATTGATCAGTGGAGCTGGTTAGTCTCAGACTGTCAATCGCCGGCAGTGGATGGAAAAGGCTGCACAACAAAGAGCGAGGAAAAAAACTAAAGGGCTTGTCCACATTCCACCGGCAGATGCTTCTGATTGTATCCCAGCAGAAGTCCTGTGAGAAAAGAGGGAGAGATCGCCAATGTATTGATGTTCTGCTCAGCTCTGCTGGGAGACGAGTCCCAGAGGACGAAGCTGAGGAGGATGCTGCATCAGTGATGGTCGGACGATCACACAAGAGAGTTTGGTCCAATTCCAGTGTTATCACGAGACGTAGCTTTGTGTGGACTTTGACACATCATTTTATTGCTTTATTAAAAACAAAGACTGTGCATTTTTTATCTGGTCCCACAACAGCTTTGGAGAGAAACAGCTTTGTTCTAACAGCAAGAAACCTCCAGTAGAACCAGAGCAGATTTCTGGTATGGGTTCTGAGAAGACTGGTCAGGCTGGATAAGTCGTCATTTCTAAGAAGATAAACAGAGAAAACAAAGTTAATGGCAGCAATAGCAGGAAAGCAAGAAGGACAAGTCAACCTGCAGAGTGAGAGCCAGGTGCTCTGATAGGAACATCTGGAACAAGTTTGATCCGTGGGTAATTTATAATGTGAGACGTGTTTTAATGTTTTGATTCGTTCATGAACTTATTTTTCACCACCTAACAAATAATGCTAATGCTACGGAGCTTCACCTCTCCAGATGAAATCTTATCAAGCCAGATGTTTTCTAACTATTCTTTAATTCACAATTTTCTCAGGTTTCAGGACTCAAGACCTCAATACATTTGATGTCTGAGTGGAATAAGCATGAGGTGCAGATCAATCCACAGTCAGCACCTGTTCTGAATGAAGAGAGTTAGAAAATGCTGTCAAACTTAGAATTTGAGCAACGCTCTGAAGTGTTTGATATTCAAACAAGACTTTCTCCATCTCTGCACCTCGCTCGGTCAGGTCTTTAATTAGTCAGAACTTTCTAATGAGCTCTAACTTTACTTCACCCAAGTTCTCTGCCCAGATGCCAAAGCCAATCTCGCCCTGACTCCTTTCCATGCTCTCAGATCCTATTTGGACGACTGCCACTGATTCCCTGCATGTCCGCGCAGCATCAGGTGCACGGCTGAATTTCGTCTCATCCCTCGCCCAACTCGAATTTCCATCCTGCGGGTCTCTGAGTGGCGATTGCCGGCCGAACGTTGCTGCTCTGCCAAAGTTCTGACAAGGAGTGCAGATGCAGAGAGCGGATGTGGGTCCCCTCACCTCGCTGGCGCAGGTCCCAACCCGACCATCTGGTGGCTCCAGAGCAGGTGCAAGTCTCTCATCATGTCCATCCTCGTGCCTGAGACACAAGTCCCTCCACTATCGTCTTTGAGACCTTCTCTTTTTCACCTGTGTACTATCTGCTGGGTAAGGAGTCACTGATGAGCTCACATGTTGTACCTGTGCACAAAAACAGCGATGAAGAGACTAAATGATGCACTCTTACGTGAATGTCACTGTTTCAGAAAAGAGGGACGTTACTATGCTCGAACAGACAAGCTGCGACTTTGTGTTGCCTTTTGAAAGCAGGACAGACAAGCTCACATCAATCTTTCCCCCGTCAATCAATGTTGGCTGGAAAGAAGAATTCTCGTGGTCGAAGCCACTGGGAACAAAAGATGAAGGTGCTGATTTGACTGATGACATTTCAGTGGACATTAGCATTTTAGCCGCTTTTCAGTGAAGCCCATCAATACAGCCGCCTGCTTTCGTGTAGACAGCCCATGCTTTCCTCCAGCCTTTAATTTTTTTTCCGCCTTTCATTTCATTAACTCAGATGTCAGCTGAGATGAGCAGCTGTAATTTGCTTGTTTGCTTCCTAACGCTCCCCTGACATGGACAGTACATCAGTGGGGCCATTGTCTCTCTCCCTGTCTCTGCCCACCTGAATGACTTGTTTTTGAAAGGAGACATTGTTTAGAACTTGACACGAGAGGCTACTAAAATCCATCACTCTATCTTCTAGTGTCTGACTTGGTAGCGACGTCTAGAAAAACAAGATGAAAGGCTGAAACAAAGATTCTATGGGTTATAAAATCACCTCATGCATTAACTAATTAACAGTTTGCTATGTTTGGATTCTCAGAACAATTTGAATAGTTTAAAGGAACACTTGGCAGTTTTGGTGTGTTTTTAGCACAAAAGTGAAACTTAACTCCTCGCTGTGCGTTCGTCTTTCTAACACCTTAATCTAACTGCTGAAATGTCTCCTCAGCCTTCATTAGTGTCTACAGGAGCAGTTCATTACTAAATCAAACAAATCAGCTGTGTTCATGATCTAAAACATGCAGGAAACATGAAGGAAACATGTTGGAAGCAGACTGCAGCACCAGGTATGTCAGCTCCACTTTACTAAGTGCAGCAGGTGGCAGCCGGCCACTCTGAAGTTGCAAATGCGGTATTTTGGCCACAGAGGGCGGTGGGGGTCTGAGTGACATTTCATTAACCCTGTAAAGGGTAATTTTAGCACATACTGGCTCAGAGTCCGTAGTTCATGCCTTTCTTTCTAAAAGAGCTCTCCAGCGAGGAAAAGACGGCCCAATAATAACTCTGGTCTTTGCTCTTGCTCTATCACGTTCTTCTTTTCTTTTCCTATATTCCTCTGATAAGGGATTTCTAGCTTTCTTTGGTGAATCTGCCGCTGCTACAGCGAGTCTACGTTATACAATTATGGCAAGCCAAAGGAATGAAAAAAAATGTGCGTTCTAAACTCACATTATGTCCGCCAAAACGCGCGTCTTGAACGACATAATGCTCGCTTTTAGAACATGTGCTTTTTTATCCCTTTGGCTTGCCATATTCTGCCGTAAAACGACACCCAGTCAGTACTTTCGTCGCTACCCGAAGCACAAAAACTGTATAGCGCAGTAAACAGACATGGGACCCCCAACACCATCACAGGTATGAAAATGAACATAATAGATAATACTATGACGCAATAACTTTACAAAAAAGCATAATTTTAAGGTGCAAAACTTGTGGAATGTTGCTTTAAATTAGCATGTTCGCTCAATTTTTAGCTTAAAACTGTGACATTGATGATTAGATCTTAACATTTAGATGTTAATTCATGCATTTAAATTAGCTGCTAAATATTTTAACATTTTATGAAGCTACATGTGGTAGCATAAAGCTGTAAACTGTTTTAAAGCCTTATGCTTTTCAGCTTGTGATCTTTTTAAAAGCTAAACACATACTGTTCCACTTTTGTTTTTCATTACAGAGATGTCATGAAACACATTTGCTTAGAAGTCGCTGTGCCACATCAAAACACTTAAACCATCCAGTTTGAAGCCATCTTGAGAACTCAGTCTGGTTGCGTGGATCCTGGATCTGCTTAAGGGGTGAGCAGGAAGCCCGAGTGATAAATCTGTGTCAGTACGACACAGAAACCCTCACCCAGAGGTTTTGATCACGAGCAGGAGACTTGCTGACTTTCACAGTCTTCAAAAGGGGTTAACCGTGCTCGGCGGCACGTTCTGCAAACCACAGCGACTCTTATCTGACGAGTCCTAAGCACTTCCAGAAGTTCTATCTGCTGGGTTGCCTGGGATTTAATCATAAACTGTTGAACGTCTTTGAGGTTAACTCTTCAAATGTTTCTACTGTAGGCCTCCAGGGCCGATGAGTTGTAGCAGAGAGCTTTTCAGTCTAAAACTTGATTTATCAAGAAAGTATCAGAGTGATTTCCATGGCTAGCTCATGAGCAGATGTGGAAGGCTGAACGCAGCGGGACACCCAATGAGATCGCAGCATTCCAGCTCCTGGTACTATCTCTTTCCTTCTGCTGTTCTAACACAATGTGTATCTAAGCACAGATAAAGAGGAAAGAGGCCGCATGCACACAGGCATTTGCTCACTTACCAACATGGAGATAAATGTCACCCTACTCCCCTTCCTCCCCCTTTTAGATAAAAGCTAGCACAGATGAAAGCCCCCAAAAGAAAATTAAACAGGAGGATGCATTTGTTGTTTACGATAGCATCAGCATGGACAATACAGATCCACAAGGAGGGCTCAAGAGGAGCGTTAGCAACAAATACATTCGTTCAGAGGGAACACAAACACACCAAACGATTCATCACGGCAGCAGCGGCGGTGCCTTTGAACTCTTTAATCTGAGGAAAATTGTGATCTTGCATCAGTTTGTGTCGCTGAGAAAACACTCAAGCAGCTGAGTAATGTGGAACAGTCAGAGCAAATCTCAGATTTGGCAGATGAAGAAGTTGTTTAAAATCAGACGACTTTTATCTGTCTGGAGGAAGGTGCTGGAGAGGATTTGCTATCACTTCATATGCAGAGTGTGATTAAATGCTTGATTCACCGCATCAGCGCGCTGCAGGATGGGACGACGCTGCGTCTCAAAGTTTATTGGAAATGTCAGTTTTGAAAGAAAAAAAATACAATGATTTACTGAAGGAAAATGTGAATTACACTCTGATGTATGGGTAATCCTGGCAGGAAAATCCCTACATTCATTACTTTACAGATGATTTATGACGGCTTTATTAAAAGCTCTTAATCTAAAATCTGAGTGGAAAAACAAAAAGTCTAACTATACATGGTCAAAGGCTTCATGAATCACAGCCATGCAGGACTCAGACCCGTTGTCCCATCCTGAGAGCTGGTTTATGAGCTCTAAGCTTTTACATTCTGAAGGGCAACGTGTTGCAGCTCAGCCAAGTTGTTATCTTATCAGACTTGATTTGTGTGTGTGCATTTGGTGAAACCTAATAAAAGCTGAGGTCTTAATTAAAATAAAAAGCAAAAACATAAAGTCTGCAGGCGCTAACACAAACAAAAGCCCTTCTTAAGTTGATTTTAGTAAAAGAAATTAAGAGATTTTCATCATTAATCACTGAATAAAAGCTGCTCAGCATCAAATCTGAATCAGGGAGAATAGCATACCTAATGTAAATCTATTTAAAAATAAGATTTTGCAAGTGAAATGTGCTTGAAGGATATTAGGTCATAAAATAAATTATTTTATTTTTAGATTAGTAAATAAGTCTGCCAACAAAATGAATCACTTAAGTGTCAAAGACAAATTAATACTACATAACTTCAGGACAAGTCCTAAAACTGTAATGGTGTCATATTTAGGGATGTTTTGGTTCTAATAAACTCTTTTAATGATTGTTGTTGGTTGTAGAGAACACACTGTTCTACTATGAGAAAGACACAAAGAGAGCCTCCTGAACCCCTGAACCTCAACAATCAAAGGTCAGATTGAGAGCAAGGTGATACAAGATGGAGGAATCATTAGGACAGAATGAATAAATAGACATAAAACTCTAGAGGGTCAGTAACCAGCATGATTTAGTTGGTCCTACTTGATTCAGTGGTTGAATCACCTGTTCAGCCGCTCATCAAGCTTCGCGGAACCGTTTTAATCACCTGCTGATTGAAATCAGGTGTGCTGAAGCAGGGAAACAACTAAAACATGCAGGATAATGGTCCTCCAGGACCAGTATTGGGCACCCCTGTAGAAAATGGTAAAAATGGTAAATGGCCTGTATTTAATATAGTGCCTTCTAAGGTTCTACAACCCCCCAAGGTACTTTACATCACAACCAATCATTCATCCATTCACACACACATTCACACACATTCACACACTGCTGGTGATTAGCTATAATGTAGCCACAGCTGCCCTGGGGCGCACTGACAGAAGCGAGACTGCTGTGCACAGGCGCCACCGCTCTCTCCAATCACCACCAGCAGGCAAGGTGGTTAAGTGTCTTGCCCAATGACAGAACTTCAACAGAGTGAGCGAGTGGGGATCAAACCTGCAACCCTCGGTTACAGGGCGGACACTTAACTTGTCTGCCACCATCGTCCAGTATGGTGTTTAAACGAAACAACTGATGTTACCGTAAAAATAACCTAAGATGCTGCAACCAGTTGGATTGTGAACACTTACTCTTTTTATATCAGGTCTTGGTGTTTTAAAGATTAACATCAGTTGTTTCTAACTATTATGGAGCCGTTTCTTTCTTGCACGCGTTTTAGAATCTGGTAGTTTTTGTGCAGGATCACATTTACTTACAGGAGTGATTTAGGAAACCACAGTCTTAAGTAAAAGAAAATCAGAAAAAACATGGAGCCAAAAAGGAAAGCATAAACTATGAACTTGAAGCTTTTTCTTTCTTCAATAATAAAATAAAATAAAATAAAAAATGGTAAATCTGGACTCTGATCTAACCCGTCTCTTTGTGGGAGTCTTTTCAATGGAAGAATGTGGTTTAATCAGTGGTTCAAGCTAAATCTGACAAAAGCTTTTGAAACTAATTAAATACCACGAGGGAAATTCTGGAGCCAGGCTTTATTCCCCATTATTTAGTCAGGTTAAGTTTGAGTTACAATCCATCTAATGCACATACTTCAGATTTATTACTACTTTTGGAACTCCAGGACACATCTTCAACCGCTCCATTAGACCTCATCTGCTCGGATAGCCTTCAGGTTTGCATTTGAAAGCATTATTTCCACCAAATAGATATAATATTAAATTTAGGGTTTCTTGCATTTAATAGACTACCATCATTTTTAGATCAACATACAGCCAAACACATAAAACAATGGAATGATGTTGAAAGGAATATGGCTGAAATTCAGTGTAATGAAGTAAAATATCATCAGCGTATAAACTCACTTTAAAAACTATTCATCTGATGTAAAATTGTGATATAGTTTAGTTATCTTAATATTGTGTCTAATTGAAATAGTCAAAAAACGTATAGAACCTGATTTTCTCCAGAGGTAGTCTGATGATTGGTTTCTGTTTGACACCTAAATCCCAATCAGTAATGCGTAACTCTAATCCAACGTTTAATGTTCCGTCTGTTCCTGCTGCGCTCTTTTAGGAAAGACTAGAATGACACATTTTCCTTAGATGTTCAGCTTTGGATGTCTTCCACCTGCTTTCTGTTTTGCTTCACAAATGCTGTGAAATACCAAGATAAATACAGCATCTCTCTCAATCATCGTCTTCCTCCTACGTTTTCCTTCACTAACAGACATAATTTACTCATTATCTGGGGTCAACAGTGTTTATTTGTGCAGCTGGAAATTCCAAAGTCCAGTGCATATTATTTCTGGAAAGATTTAAAAGGAAACAGGAACTATGGTGTGCTGAAAATCAAACATTCTCTTAGCAACAAGGCAACATCCTTTACCCATATGGATCATCACAATAGCTCAAACTTGATGAGCAATACTTTGATGATGACAGTCAAGATCGCCATGGCAACGAAGCAAACTGCATCCTCTAATGGAGATGGTGAGCAGCAGCCCTTGAGTCAAAGGAACTGTTGACATTCAGTAACATACACTTACCTTTTAACCAGGCCTAAATAAAAACACCACTGCCTCTCTCATGGCTGCACTCTAGCCTTTGATGGTTGCCAGGTTACCTTGTGATGACAGTGAGACTGCGGAACATCATTGTGGTTGGAAATAAGAAAAAATTGAAAATAACCCTTAGAAAACTAGAAAAACAACACTTTTTTGGGAGCTTTTCAGATAATTTTGAAAAGTGTGTTCCAGTTTTTTACACCACCAGAAGATTCTAATCATATAAATCCAACATTTTTGTTTTTTATTCTTTTCCTGAAGCTTAACCCTATTGGTTGAGAAGATTTCCTGTCCTGGTTCTGGTTCTGCTGGAGCTTTCCTCCTGCTAAAATGGAGTTTCCTTTCCACTGGCCCCCTTCCTAATGTGCTTGTGAATGTAACCAAATGTAACCTGCTAGATCCTCAGATAGGGACACTTTCACTGACTGGCCTTTCTATTATGTTACATCTGATAATACAATTGCATTGAATTCACTTCAAATAATGGTTATAAATCTGGATTTGTTCTGATGTGAATGTGTCTTGTCTCTTTTTGTTTAGTACTTTTAGGTGACTTGTTGTGTCAACTGGCACAAATTAAGTCAACTTAAGCACAACTCTATTTTAGCATACAATTGAGTGACTATGGTTTTGTCTCATTGATTGCGCTACAAGAACTTTAAATTTATGTCCCCAACCATCACTGACTCTAGAAACCTCACACTGGACCGTGTCTCTTATTTTCCAAATGAAATTGAAACTTTACTCTCATCCGATCACAGGACTTTGGACCACTTAACAAAAGTCCAGTTCTTTTTCTCCTTAGCCCGGGTAAGATGCATCTGATGGTGTCTCTGGTTCAGGAGAGTCTTGACACGAGGAATCAGACATTTTTAGTCCATGTGTTGAATTGGTCTGTGCGTAGAGGCTCTTGATGCTCTGACTCCAGTCTCAGTCCTCTCCTGGTGATGCTGCCCCAAATTCTTGAAAGGATTTTGCCCGACAATCCTCTCAAGGCTGCTATTATCCCTGTTTCTGGTGCAGCTTCTCCTGCCACACATCTTCCTTCCTCTCCAGCTTCTATGAATATGCTTGGATGCAACCAGCTTCCTTGGCAATGACATTTTGTGGCGTCCCCTCTCTGTGGACGGTGTCTACGACTGTCTTCTGGACACCTGTCAAATCAGCAGTCTTTCCCATGATCATGCAGCCTACTGACTGAGAGACAATTTAAAGGCTCAGGAAACCGTTGCAGGTGTTTTGAGTTAATTAGTTGATTGGGGGTGACTCTATGAGTTTCTACTATTTAACTTTATTCACAATGTTCTAATTTCCTGAGTTTTTGAGTTTTGGGTTTTCATTATCTGTACGACATAATGATCAAAATGCCAAAATAAAGGTTTAAAATATTTAAACCTTTAAAATAAATAAAGGTTTAAAATATTTAAACATTTAAAATAAATAAAGGTTTAAAATATTTAACTGTGTATGATAAATGACTTTCACACTGTGAGCGACAGAAATATTTTACTTATTCAGAGATTTTACCTTTTGAGATGTAGCTGTATTCAAGACCAGACCATGCGTGAATCTAGATAATTACAAAAAAGTTTCAACTGATCGAGACATAGAGAATCATTTTTGCTGGAGTGTCCATGTTTTAGCATGTGCCCTCATTGAGTTGCTTTCTTTCCTTTTCCCTCTTTTCTCCACAAACCTCAAACCTTTTCTGTAGCTGTAGCACTTTGTGGCTGAAACAATATTTGATTGGTTTGATTTAAGGGAAAGTTCCGATTAATTCTGCAACATTCAAGCCTCAGTGTGTAATATTTGTACCTGTTTGCTACCAAATTCTGTGTATCCAGTGCACAAACTTGTCCTTTTTCATTAATATTTCTCACCAACATCAATTCTAAATATTCCTCTCAGCTTCAAATTTTACATTTTTAATACATAAATTGTGGTCGACGCTCCATGGTCATCCTCCATCTTGAAATACGGTAGCTATTTAGGGACATACGAGCTCTGAGTTACGCGTTTGCACTATGACTGTAACCTGAAAGAAACAGCAGAGGGCAGCAGTGCGCCGTGGAAGCATGGCGTCTGACAATGCAACTAAGAAGAGACGAGACTAGCTGCTACACCGTTGCTGTACTTAGTTTGAATAACAAACAATGAAATCAAAAGACACATTAAATATGTCAGGTCTTATTGTTTTCCAACACTCAGCAGCTGCATATGATGAGAACCCCGCCCGCAACAGCTAGACACCAGCCTCCAAGTGTTGTTCCTGACTCACCTCAAGCTGATCATTTCTTTTCTTCATAATAAAGCTCCCAATCCGGTCCCAACATATCAGTTCCAAAGTCCTTCTTCAAGAAAGTTCCTTCTATTAAAGCCTCCTCTCTTACCGCAGCCTGCCGTGTCTCTCCCAACACGCTTCAGCAGTCGTCCGCTAGCCGGTAGCTATGTTAGCATTAGTTACTTTATTTCCACAGCGTGTCCCCGGCTCCAACCAAACCTCATCGGCTATCCGATCGGTAAACAGCCAGTGGTTGACTTTAGCTCCATCTCGATCTTCACTGCGGCTCACACCGTGTGCCACGATCAGCTGATGGCTAACCGGCAGACTCTTGTTTACTCTGCTGCTCTGATCCACATGACACCGGACGCCACAGCTGATGCCTTCCCTCCTCCGTGTGTGAATCGGTGACAGGCAGCTATGCTAGCTTTCTTCAGGACTGGTAGGTTGATATAACAGCTAACAGCAGTGTTTCCCCTAGAAATGTTTACAGCCGGGGGGGAGGGGGGTGCGTGTGGCATTATGCATTAAGACTGAACAGTCATTAAAAATGTTTTTTACCTGCTTGAGTAGTTATATGCTTTGTGTGGGTTAGGCTACAGAGATTGGAAATAAATCAATCTCATGCTTTTTATAAATAAAACGAACCAGATGGCTGGAGTGAACGCTGGAGTTGTTGCCCTTTTGAGTGGGCCACCGTAGCTGCAATACTTACTCTGAACTGCATGGCGCTAAAGAGTCGCAATTTTTACCATGATTTCTATGAATGTCCCACATAGGACCTTTCAAACAATCCTCAGCTTCTTTTAAAGGCAGGTTTGGCTTGTTTTTAGCACCCACTAGTGTTTGTTAGCAAAAGCAAAAGTGAAACTTATCTCCTCTCTGTGCGTTCATCTTTTTAACACCTTAATCTAACTGCTGAAATGTCTCCTCAGCCTTCATTAGTGTCTACAGGAGCGGTTCATCACTAAATCAAACAAATCAGCTGTGTTCATGATCTAAAACATGCAGGAAACATGCTGGAAGCAGACTGCAGCACCAGGAATGTCAGCTCCTTTTTTTCTAAGTCCAACAGGGACCGGACCGGCACTCTGAAGTTGCAAGCATGGTATTCTGGTCACAGAGGGCGGTGAGGGTCTGAGTGACATTGCATCAACCTTGTAAAGGGTCATTTTAGCACATACTGGCTCAAGAAAATGATTTAAACATATGACAATGGCTTTAAGCAGCAAAATGGTAACGTGGACACACAAATATGGTAAATATGTAATGATTACATTAAAATGTGATTGCTAAGAGCACCTGATTAAGCTGCAGTATTACACGGGTTGGGAGTGAGAATGGACAAACAGAAAATGGACGTCTTACTTTTTTCAGAAAAAAAAGTGCTTCATGTCCTCCAGTGGCATATACCCACCCCACCCCCACCCCCCCCAAAAAAAAAAAAAAAAAAACAGACATTTTAACAATAAGGTGCCTAGTCGAGTCACAATCCTTTACCATTTCCCAAAAAAGAAAAGCATTTGTGAGCAGGACTCTGATTGTGGGTGTAACAGCAATCAGCTAAGAGTCCCAGGAGTGTTCTTCCTCTCCAAATCAACTCGCCGATCTCTTGTCATCTCTTTGTCTGACAAACAACGTCTTCAGAAAGCACACTCAGTAATCAGCCTACAGAGTCTGATGTCTTAAATAGGCAGTGTACACTTTGTTTTCCCTCTGCTGTACGTCAGCTGAGGCATTTTGGTGTTGCATATTGATCATCAGTGGCAGTCAAGAACACTTGATTGAGCTTGATGATTCATTATGCTCACACATTCCATGAATAAACATCAGCAGTAAACACAGAGGGGGCGGTCTTCCCTCTCTTTGCTGTTTTATTATTTCACTTCTCTTCTGTTAAAATGCATAATCTCTCATCACAATTGCAGCCTGAGAGCTGAGTATTGTACCAACAGGATGATAACAAGTAACAAAGGCCTAATTACTACCTGCTGGATATGATGAGGAATAATTAGCCTGATAGTGGAGAGTCACTGACAATAGTTTGAATTGAGCTGACTCGTGCCCATTAGTGGAATAAAATACATATATTGTGTATCGTTTTCTCTCATGAGTAATGGGTTTGATGGAAGCTAATTCAAAGATTGAAGATTCAAAGCTTTTATTGTTATATGCAGAGTAAGGAAACGCGTTTTCTTGTACAATGAAATTCTTACTTTGATGTCCACACTGATTTCCTAAAGGGTAAAATTTAGGCAGAAAGGGAATAGAGAATGAATTAAAAAAGTAAAAAGGATGCCAAATACTGTACAATAAAAACTGTCAAAATATAAACTGTAAAAACACTTTATATAATGATGTTTTAAAGCTGTCGCAACAGATAAAAGACGATTTTATGAAACAAATGCTTTATTCCATTATTTCTTCAGTTCTGTGCTGCTGAACAGTGAATACCACAAGCTCCTACCATCACAGCCATTATAAGTGTGTGTGAATTAGGCCATGTGAGGCATTAAAACACAGATCAGAATAAAATGGAGGACATTATGTACAGTAAACAAAAAAAAGCTGCTGTAACACACATCGTGTCTGACAACAGACGTTAGTAGAGTCGTAGTTAACAAGGTGTTGCGTTTATCTTGGAGGTTGGAACTTGGATCTGGAAATGACGTCAGACCCAACTATTGTGTACCAGTTACAAGTCAGAAAACCAGCAGCATGTGCTAACTGGGGTCAGTGACCAATCTAAGAAATGTTAGCGTTACACACCACTGAGTAACATGTTCTACATGTGTGACAGAAATAATAAGATACTAATCAAATTAAAACTGTATTACTGCAAGTGTTACAACTTTTCACATGCAAGACAGCCATGTTGGATTCTGAGCTTGGAGCTGGTCAGGACCTTTGTGAGTTCCAATTCCAACTTTGGAAAAGAGGGACTCAGTTGTGTTGTCTGACTTGTGCAAGTGTGATGCATCATTATCCTCAGTGGCTGATGGGAAGTCCAGCTGGGAGTTTACACTTGCCCGTCCAGCCCCGTGGTATCCTTCACACTGAATCAACAAACAGCTACGTGCACCTTCTCAGTTTTCAGCAGCACGTTTAGAGCTTCACCTTTGGGGTCAAAGTGTAAGCCATTGTAGCACTCAACTCTCCCTCTTTCTGCTTCATAGACTCCCGCCTTTTCCAGACAACCAAAGACTTTTGTGGACCATTACTCCTAAACAAAGGAAGCAAACAAAAGAGAGCGATGGGTTGAGTGGAGGCAGGTGGATTTAGATGACTGTGTGTGTGTGTGTGTTTCTGTGTATCCATGCATGTAAAGTCACTGTTGGTGATTCCAGGATTGTGGTGTAGCTGTGCAGTCAATCTCCTAACACAGGCTGTCTGCTCAAATCCTGTCATACTTTCACAAGGAGTATTATTCCACACACGCTGTGTGGTTGTGTGTGTGTGTGTTTGTGTGTGTGTGTGTGTGGTCATGCTGTCTTTTATTTTTTCTAACCTAAAACATAACAGACAGCTCTCTCTAATTCAGCCGGGCCTTTAAAGTCTCTTTTTCCACTTTTGTAATTATATGCTAAAATGTTTGCCTCTGTTCCTCTATGGAAACCGTGATTATTTCACTAGAATTACCAACATAAGTTATTCTAACTTATAACTTGCACATCGCCGCAAGAAAAATAAGCTGCACCGCTAAATTGTGAAGAAAGGGTAGCGCTCGCAGATGAAATATGTTAATAAGCTGCCAAGGCACGAGCACAACTTCTGGTTAATGGCACAACACTGTAATTTGGCCCTCCAGAGGAGAGAGAGATGAGCATCTTCATCACCGCAAGCCCCTCTGTCTGAGAGGAGGATTCAAGCAGACAGGCAGCATTAAACCACCAACGAGAAACACAGAGAAATGCTTCCCGTCCCCACCGCCCATGCACATTATCCCTTCAACCAGCGGAGAGGCAATCAGTAAAGAGGGGATAATATCATTGAAATGCCTTAATGTAGGCCAGATGAAAGTAAGAAAAAATGAGGGAATAGTCATAAAAACACCAAAATGTTAGTCAAGAAGTGTCGTAGGAGAGACTGATGCAGAGCGTTAGCCAGAGCAGCAGGGGGTTGGTGTGAAAGTGGCACATCAACTTATTGCAGGGCGTCCGACTGCCATATCACATTCCTCTCAGTGTTGCATGTGGCATTACTCTGACAAACCGTGTGCTCTTCAGAACTCATCATCCGTTTGGAATCTATCAGCCGGCATCACACACACATTCACAGTCCTGGCACATCTCTGAAACGCTCTAAACCAAAATCCTTTTTTATTATTTTATTCTACAGCGGTACTGATGCATCAGACATTTAAACAGGAAGGCATTGGACCTCTTGGTTCTGCAGTGACCCAGGTTAATGTGGTGTTTGGTGGTAAGGTGAATCCGACAGGCAAGGAAAAACAAGGTCACAATGACAGCTCGGGGTTTAATGCAGGTACAGGGAGCATGATTGCTTCCAGCCAGTGTTGTTAACACAATGCATTTGTTTTTTATACAGGATCCAGAAAACCGAGTGGCCTCATTAAAGCGTGACTTGCATAAAGCGATCAGACAGAGGAAAGGACCTCAGGAATCCTGGTTTAACCCTTATATGCTCCTAGTGCACATTTTATGCAGACAGGTGTGTTTTTGTGAATCATTTTGGCTATGCTAATGCAATTAATCAAATTTTTTCACAGGAAGTATATTTTTGTGTGAATTATTAAAAATAATAAAATATTTAATATAATACTAAAATGATTTTATAGCATTCCTGCTCCTTTGTCATTTTTTGTGCCATTGACTCCCATATAAATCATTTTTTTTCTAATTAGCCTAAGCATATTTTTTTTTAATTATTATTACTGTCTAGGTTCCCAGACCAGTCACACATTCAGTGTTTAGTTTTTACCGTTTTCCACTAGATTGCGTATTTTCCCCATATATAGTGGGGCAATGACTGATACTGCATTCAAATAAATAAATAAAAAAAATTTAAAATATGTTTATGCCCATTTGTGACACTCCAAGGTGTTGAAAATTCACCCTCAAAACAAATCATCTGGACATAACACACAAAAAATGATTACATTTTTTCATTTGTTTACATTTTTGATTTTGATCATAAACCTGGCAATCAAGGGGTTAAATCTCAGAAACACACAAATATTTTATTATATTTTGTGAGGACTGAAGCCAAGGATGAAATTCATGTAAAATAAATTGGGACTTATAAAATATTATGAGGAAGTTTTGTTTCAGCATTTTTTTGTGCTTAAAGGGTAAAAATGTGACTTTTTTAGAATATGTGACATTACACAAAAACTACAAAGTGAGCAAAAAAATATTTTTATGTCCATTTGTGACACTCCAAGGAAGCTACAATTTACCCCCTAAACAGGTCATCTGGACATAACACACAAAACATGATTAGATTGTTTTCTTTTTTTTTTCTTTTTACATTTTTTCACAGTTCTGGTTTTGATTATAAACCTGGCAATAAAGGGGTTAAATCTCAGAAACAAACAAATATTTTATAATATTTTGTGAAGGCTGAAGCTAAAGATGAAAAAATTGGGACTTATTATATAATATTTCTATAGGAAGTTTTGTTTCAGCGTTTTTTGTGCACAAGGAGTAGAAACACTAGAAAATTAAAGGATTATATGAGGGCTAAACATAAAACCTTAAAATGCAGCAGATTTCCAGATATAAATACGTATTGTACAGTGTGATCAAAGTGCCAAATAAAGTTTATCGTAATTTCTTTTGCCGATTTGTAGGTTCTTGGTCATATTCTTTACAGATCACAAAATAACTTGCTTTATTTATTCAGACCAGCTAACACACTATTTCACACCAACCAAGGTCACGATTATGCTAACCTCGTTCCAACATTTAGTTCCCAATTACGTCTTCTCTAGACTTCATTAATGTTGCTTAAAACCCTCCAGTTAAATTTGAACATGCAATCATGTGTATGTCCCTTTTGAACCATTAGCATGTTGCAGGTTATTGCATGACAGAAAGGGTTACCATCTTTGTTTATCTGAGGCAGGTGATCATCCTGTCTTCCTCCTCTAGATTAAAGAGGCGTACACAGATGATTACAACGGCCCTGTGGATGCTCTTTGTTTCCATGCCTGATTGATAAGGGATGTCACTCGTGTGTGTGTGTGTGTGTGTGTGTGTGTGTGTGTGTGTGTGTGTGTGTGTGTGTGTGTGTGTGTGTGTGTGTGTGTGTGTGTGTGTGTGAGAGAGAGAGATAGAAACCCAGAGTAGAATCCAAGACAGTGAAATTATAAAACCCGCATGATGCGGCAATTTAGCCTCTAGTTGCACATAATTATGCTGCAAATGTGTTTTATGTAGTGAGGAGTTGGCATAATGGGCAGAATTACCCTTCTACGATGCTCAGAGGAAAACACACACACACTCACACACACACACACACGATAATAATGATAGCTGGCTTTGTTGAAAAATCCAGTGTTGACAAAACATCATAATATCAGAGAACTTCAGCAGTTTTCATGTTATGTTTCATTTTAGTTTTTTATTCTGAGAACAGTCGCCATCATCTTCCCATGGTGATATTTTATCTATCTATCTATCTATCTATCTATCTATCTATCTATCTATCTATCTATCTATCTATCTATCTATCTATCTATCTATCTATCTATCTATCTATCTATCATCTATATATATATATATATAAATGCAAAGCAGAGCGTTAGGAAACATGAAGGCATGGCTCAGCCACACATTCTGTGGCTGGCTAATCAAAAGATTTAGTGAAGCCCTAGAGTAGGAGCTTCACCGCCATGTTCTAGTAGGTCCAATCAGGATGTCTAATTGTGTCCTGAGGGCTGAGAGGGGCTCCTATCCCTTTGCCTTCACTCACAAACACAGAAACACCAACTTTTTAGTTTTCAACTGTCTCACAGAAGAGTTTGATGAGTTCCAGCCTGTTTATCATCTACAGCTCTAATCTTAACTGGTCACACAGAGACATGCTTGATCAGTGAGAACAGGTAACAGATAAACTGGTGGACATTTCACGTCCAGGCCTGTAATGACGCGGGGCTTTGTAAACACAGATAAACTGTGACTCACATGATCCCAAATCCTGAGACCTCTGTTGTCCGGGAAGGTTATCTCCAGCAGAAAACAGGAGTCCGGACCCTGGAGGCATGTGAACGGGATACTAAGCTTGTATGACCTTGTTAGCCTTTGTGTATGCAGAAAGCTCAAAGCTGTAACTGGTTAAAGGTTAACACTCAGCATCATAAAAGGATTTTTGTAGTGGTTGACCTTTGCTTACATGGACCTTATCATACAAGTGTACATGTTTGTAAAGGTATGTGCTCTGCTTTGATGATATATGCTGTGTGGGTGGAATAAAAAGTGTTCCTAGTGATGCCTCACTGGTTTATCTCTTAACTACTGATGGTAATCAACTAGATTTATCAGAGACAAACAATAGGGATACACAGGCAATCACACGCAGTGTTTGTGCTCACTAAAACTGGTGTTTACACGTGAGATATTAATGATGCAATTATTGTTTTAGGCCTTGATTTAATATAGGAATAATTCACGTGTCATCTGGTGTGGATTGGCAGAACTCAAAAGGACTTAGCCACTGCACTATTTAAGGGACCTTCAGCCATAGGTCATAAATATTTTATTCAATGAGAAGAGCTTTCTGAACAGCCTCAGTCCAGTTAAATAAAGGTAATTTTTCAGATTTCACCTGTAAACTACATCTTACTACATCTTGGTCAGGTCTGGGTGGAGTTACTTAGTATTTCTGATGAAATAAAAGTGGGTTTGGCTCAAGACAAAGTGTTTGAAAAGATATTTGTAATAGAAGATGCTTTTGAGAAAATCAGATTTATCACCCACCAGTAGGACTAGTCTTTTTCCACGAGTACCAACGATGACTTTGTCCCATATTGCTCGACTACTGATGTTTTATTTTTTGACAACATTTGAATATTTGCTAGATCCTGAAAAGCCTTCCTAACACTCTATTCTGAGCTCAGAGTAAAATGGAACACTCCAGCTACTTGATTTCTCACACTCCTAATATAACCTCTCTCACACAAGGCTTTTTATTACCGCTCAGGGAGACAAGCTTTATTTGGAAGCTGTTTGCTGTAGCAAGTCGTTATTGCTCCACGGCATTTCAAGTGAATAACATACCAACTTATTGTCATTCACTGGGCTCCAGACGGGACCCCAGTAGGAAAATAGAAGAAAAAAAATGTGATTTTAATAAAAGTGGTTTAAGATAGGATTCTACCTGAGGAAGATAAGAAAGCTCCAACAATAGTGTTTGAGAAATGATATTGCTAAACTGATAGCTGCACTCAGAAATCTCACACAGACAAAGATTTTGAAAATGTTCTCAAACAAGAACTTTCACAGCCTTATGTTTATTCATGAAACAGCATGATAAAGTCTGGATGAAGCAACCTGGAATTCTTCTTCAGTTTATCTACCTATGAATTTAAAAAGTCCCAACAACCATTTCAACAGGTTTTAAAAGATGTCAGGTCCTTGCTAGGTAGCCAGAGTGGTGCCCTATGGAAAGTCACAGCAAAAAGCTTCATATTTGATCAATACCAATGCCATTTGTTGGTTTTTCATACAAAATAAAGGAAATGCAAGAAAAAGGCAAACAGAGGAGGCAACTTAGGCTAGGTTCCTGTGCAGAATCCTGGTGGTAGCACCATGCAGGACAGGGCTGTGAGGTAATTCAAGACTTTGTCATGTTTAACCCTGAGGGAAGGAGAAGCAGAGCTGATCCAACAGGATGTTCACCAGAGATCTAGATGGCTTGGTACGGTACACTGGTGCATACACAAGTAGGAGGCCTGGAGCAGGTAGGGTAGACATATGGCTACAAGGTTCCACAGACAATTGACATTCTCTGACCCTCTTCACCTTTGTGTATGCAAAGAATAACCAAACAAAATGAAATCCATTTCCAAATCACCCGACAGAACGTTCTACAAAGTTGCAACAGTTCAGTTCACTTGAGCGTTGCAGATACTGTCTATGTTCCTCACTGGAGTAAACAAGTTCTATAATATAAATGACAACAATGAGCCCATTGCTCTCACTGTTCTGTAGTTTATGGGTGAGTGTTTTCCTTTCATATAACTAGCTTATATTGATAAATCCTTTTTTGTTTTGGGAATGTCCTGCCAGCAGGAGGTCCCCAGGGTCAACATGATTAAGGGATTATATCTCCAAGTTGGCTAGGGAATGCTTCAGGGTCCTACCAGTGAAGCTGGTGGAGGTTCCTAGAGAGTCGACTGTTTTGGGTTCTTTGTTGGTGCTGCTGCCCCCACCACCCACACCCAGATGACTGGACGACAACAAACTGATGGCAACAAAATACAGTGCCATAATAAAACCAACTCAGTTAAGAGACGCACTCATGTTTGTTTTTCCAGAATTATATTCATGAATCAAATCTTAACAATAGTAGCCATGACATTATTGAAAATGTGTAAAAACATGGGGGATTTTTTAAATGATTTTTTTTTAAATAACCCCAATGAGAACTGAGATGTTACCAAACCAGAAAAAAAAGCTCAGAGTGCCTCTTTAGCACCTGTATGTGGCTGCTAAAACTCTTTTTGATGTGCTTTTCATGGAAACCATTGAGGGACACCCTGGATGACAACACAAGCTCGCATGAAGCTAACGCAAACACAAGCCACCCCCTGACAAACAGGCAAACATCTGCACACACACACACACACCTGCACACACTCCTTATCCTAACAGTGAAATGTGGTTTTGAAGCTGTGACAAGCTGTTCAGCTAGTTTAGGCTTTCCAAGATGAGAATTTTCAGTTCTGCTGTTTGATGTTTTATTGTAATTAATGCAGACAAAAGCTCCACAATCTCCCTTTAGATGTGGACTCAGCACACACACACACACACACACACACACACACACACACATAGTCGTAAACACATTCCACATCTATCCTTCCTGATAAACAGCTAGTCTGAGGACATGCAGAGCGAGCTGTCAGCATGAAAAGCATCAAACACAAATAAAAAAGGAGACTGCGAGAATCAGCGGGAAACCAAGAATGAGGATGATCTGAAAAAATTGAAGGTCTTGACCGTGTTTGTGGTTTCCAACAGATTTTTAGCTATAATCTGCTGAAATGTGGATTATGAAACAACAGGAGGAGCTTCCGGGGATGTCAATATGTCTGCACATGATAAACAGAGCGCTGGTTAGGTGGAAACAAGTGATAAAAGCTAACGGTAACCATATGAGCTTGTTTTCAAGGTGGGTTTGATTTCTCTTAGGTCTTTAGACCTTTTCTGTTGGTCATGAACAGGATATTGAGACAGTCTTAGATCTGGTCCATGTAGACGGGTATCCGACGAAACAAAGGTATTTTTATACGGTTTGGCCTGCCATCCACACGAAGGCAAAGATATACGGCACAATTCTTTCAAAAAACTTCGACCAAGGTTGAGATCTTCAAATTCTACATTGTCGGCATTTGCTTGTAAACAACAAGTTTTAGGTTTTTTGGTGTTTCTGCCCGTGACTAAAATGCTCTGACATCACATGTTAGACCTGTGTTTACACTCACTTGTTTTTACCAGCTCCATTTCTTCTCTATATAGAAGACCACAAGCAAGATGGCGTTAAGGATGGTTATTGCCCACCATCTAGTTATCCCACATTCAAAGAATATTTTTTGGCAAAGATGCTGATGATCTGGGGAACTACTGCCTCCTACAGGCTTGGCATACCTGAATGTGCTACACAATCTACTGGAATCTTTAGCTGAGAATGAGGTGGTGTGGGTCAAAGTTTTTTTTCTAGATGGGTAGGGGGTGGTATTCTGTTTTACAAAAACCCAGCTACCTGTGTACATGGCTTTAGAAAGAAGGATATGTGGTTAGATAACGTCGAAATCTGTTCTAAGTTTTGCAGATGACGTAAAAGATTGTGGAATGCTTCTTCCAGGGGGGATGAGTCTTTGTCTCATGTGGATCAAAAAAGATCATTCTACACTTTAAAACTCCACTTTTGAATTATTGAATGACATTAGCCGTGTACAGGAATTGTATTTTATGAGGATCTTCATGGCTGCATTTGGAGAAGGTGAGCCTTGATCCATAGTTAGGCCTTTCAAATGTTTTGACTTTGACATCTTTGGCATTTCATTTAATAGGAAAAGTAAACAAAACTTTATGTTTGAAAGCTTTTGAAAAATTAAAATTAACCATGTCCCATTCACAATAAACATTATCTTTTTTTGGGTTCTTCAACCATAATATCTTGGAACCGGACTGATTGTTGATAAAATAAAGGAATAAAGGATGTGAGTGTGTCATCAAATCCCCAAACATCTTACTGGATTACAATCATTCCAAACTGAACCCTCAAAACCCAACTGACGCTCTCAGCTGAGCATCAAACTGTCCTCGTTCAGAAAACCCTCACCCACACTGGAAACCCAAATAAACTCAGAGCGCTGGTTTGTGCTGCAGAGCCAAGTGAAACATTCCTCTTCTCCTGATATCAGAGGATCTTTGGGAGAGTTGTGGGCTCAGACTGCCGGGGCCATTCCCAAAGCAGCATCATAACTAAGTGAGGTCATTTTCTTGAATCACCCCCTGAAGTAAAATGCCTTTGAGGCCTTTAATAACTTTATTACCACATATATCACAGCCAGGCTTTGGTCTTTAGCTTGAATTTGTGGGAGCTTCCAAGCCCTTTGTGAGCTGCTGTTGTGCAGCTCCTCCAGTCTCTCCTCATTCATTTGACCCACAGCCATCGCTGGCTTTTTTCCCTCTCTCTCCTCTTTGTTTCCCTGCCTGTCTTCATTAAACTTGTCAAGTTCCTGCTGCAGCAATGCCAGCCCTGTATTATGTGCTGCTTTTCTCATCACCATGCCCTTCAGTTGCCTGGAAACTGAGCATGACAAAGACATTTGAAGAGGCAGAGAGCACCTTCTGATACAAAGTAAACAACAAATCGTGTTATATGAAGTATAAAAGGTTTACAGTGAAGTGAGGCGCAATTAGCACATTGTGGTGGATAATTCCCCTTAAAGCAGTGCAAGTTGTAACTGAACATGCTCATGGTGTCCACGGAGATAAACTGTAAGGTTACAGGTCTGATCTTCCCGCAGCATCTGTGAAATTTCTGCATCTAGTTTTATTTTACACTTTAATAAGAAAACAAGAAAACATCTTGTAGCATTAAAGATGCTGATTGTGAAGTAAAGCGTAAAAAATTAACTTTTTTTTTAATTAGCTCCTCATAATAAAAACAGGGTGCAAAATTTAAAGTAACTTTTCCACCACATTTATTTAGATGATTATTGGTTATGTCTATGTGTTTAAACATAAATCAGAATAATTATATAGAGTCAAATATTCCTCTACTCATTAAAATAAAAATGTAAACCTGGTGAATTTAAACAAAATTTGATCCAGTATGCAAGTTCAGGTTTCACTAAAACGAGTATATGAATGGAAGTGGATGGATCCCCTAAGTAAATCTGAGGACCATTGATGGTAGGATTGTGTGAGTCATCCAACCAATGACCATTCAAGTTTCTGTCTGGGTGTTTCTGCACATTGATAAATGATCCGATGTTGGACAAACACACACAGTCTGAAGGATTCTTAGAAGTTAGATAGGAGACCTCAGTTTTTAGGAGGTTTTACTTTGCATGTTAGTTAAATATTTAGTAAAAATTGTCTTTTTACAGGTAGCTTCTCCCACAGTGTCAGCTGATGTAATTGATGTTTAGTAGAGTCTTGCAATTATAAATTAGCTTAGCGCTAAAGCATTTATCACATATCTCATTAAAGCTGTTGCTGAGTTTTGACTGTTTTTTGTGCAAAAAACAATCATGTATTCAATAAAGTTTGAAAACATAAGAGGACTTTCTCTAAATGTAAGCATTTCAAACAACTAGACACTGATCTCCTACTTTAACAGCCTCTGTTCTACTGGGCGCTAGCTGCTGGGATTTGTCAACTCCTGACAAATGATGCTATGCACAGATGTTGACAGTCTCACAGCTTGCTACCCAAGATTATTCTAAAGCTGATGTAAAAGCTTGTGGTCAGCTCACAAATAGCGCTTTACACTGAAGCTGTGAGAAGTAAAGTTTTTTCTAAATTCCTGCTACGCAGCTGGAAGTTCAGCATTGTGTTTGGATGGTTTTTAAATCTGCTTTGTTTAGTCTGGTGGAATCAGACTGGTTCGGTCTCCCTTCGTAATAGGGCGTGGACCCAAACAAGCACAATCCTGAACAGGAAGTGATCTTTGGTCAAAGGGGAATTTTTTGAATATTTGGATTGGAAATATGAAAATGCTTTCAACTATGAGGTGACTTATCTGCTCAAGGTTTTGACCAAAGTTGTTAAAAAAATAAATAAAAGTAGACAAGGAATCAAAATTGAAAAGGACTGTGTGAGTCACTGTTGCATACATAAATGTGAACTGACCTTCAAGTTCATTTTCATAGAGGAAGGAAGAAGTCAGACCTTTTTGTTTTGTGTTTCCTCTGTTCTTTCATGAGAAAATGATTTGGCAAATGCCTGTTTGGGTCTGACAAAATGTCAAATAGGGTCAAATAGATTTGTAGCTGCATTAATGAAAACACGTCAGACTTTTCCAACGTAATTTCATATTGTTGACCAACCTGCGTCTCCTCTAACCTTGCAAATATGTTGCTATTAAAAATATTCTTGGAAACCACAAACTGCAGATTATCTGAAAAATTGTAAAAAAAACATTTTTTCAATGACACTTAAGAGATCATCACCGATTGGCTGCCTGCTGCAATGCATTCTTTGGAGCATTTTGATTGGCACCAGATATATAAAGGATGGTATTTGTTTAGCTCAAATCCAAGGTAAACTCGTCTGTGTTTCATGCTAACTCTGGATAGCTGCTGCTGTTATGGTTACATCTTCTGAGGAGGACAGTAATATGCTTGCCCAGATGATGATGATAACCCAGATTGTGTGAGAACTGATGAATAGGAATTTAAGACCAACAGGAAATTGAAGGGCCACCGTATTTTTGACTTCAGTGTCTTCTATAAAGCTTTTTTCCTACAGTTTAAAATGTAATCTGATGGTATGTATTGCTAATAAATGTGAATTGAGGTCACATATCTTTATTGTATCTATAAAATCTTACCATCATTCACGGACTTGAAATCCTCCCAAAATATTTAAAGGACACATATTTTGCAAGACTTTTGTCTGCTAACTATAAACACTAAACATGAATGAAAAACATCTGTTTTCTCTCAGAATTCAGTTTCAGGAATCATATGCTACCCTCACCTGTCAATGCTGGAGCAGCAGCTCTACACAGAACCCCTCCCTAAGGTCCAAGCTCCTCAGCTAATAGCAGCCTGAGAGGGGGGTGAGTGGGCGTGGCCAGGACACTAGCCAGTGACTAAATGCAACCTGCTGGGTTCCTTATATAGATAACATTTTACTGATTGGTTTAATGAACTGAACTGTATTGGAATGTTTACTTTGTGAAGTGCCTTGAGACGACACTTGTCATGATTTGGCGCTATAGAAATAAACTGAATTAAATAGATGAAAATCCAATAAATTCATTCTGAGTTTGACTGAAATATTCTAACTTCTTCATGTGACGTTTTACTAAAAGGTTTGACTCAGGTGGCAAATGGCTGACTAAATATTAAAGTCTAAACCAAAGGTCTTGTGTTGTTAGCACTGAGTACCACTGCCACATTAAGTTGTAGCTCAATATCTGGAAAACTGACTCAGTTGAAGCCATTTTTGTGGCAGCCATATTGTATCAAGTTGACTCCAAACGCTAATCAGTTGTAAATGCATTTTATTTAAACCCAAGTGGCGGTTCATGAGATCTTTTGGGAACAAACACACTAACAAAAACATTTCTGCCAGACTTCCAGCAGCAGGTGTGGAATATCCTCTCAGGCGGATCGTCTGGGCCGGTATGGTTTCTCTTTGGTGCAGCATGAAGAACCATTCATCTATCCTGCGTGTTGAAAACTGCCGACACCAACAGGACTGATCATTAGAAGGAGGAAATAGCCAGTTGTAATCACTAACTGACTAATTGTCTGAAGTAAAGGCAAACTATTCCCCACAAATTACATTTTTAAACAAATGATCCCACAAAAACTTGCAATAACTAAAAAGCAGACACAAAACATTAGTTACAGAAGCCGATTCACATTACTCCTTATAATCAATTCTTATAAATAATGTTCACTCACTTGGTGAAGAAAGATCCGCCTACTGTTGTGGTTTTACAACAAAGCCGTCAGTCATCGTGTCAGAGGAACGGCAGATCCATACGTCTGCTGATACCAGAACATCAATACGAAGTTTACAGCAATCAATCCAAAGTAGTTCTCTCTCTCTCTCTCTCTCTCTCTCTCTCTCTCTCTCTCTCTCTCTCTCTCTCTCTCTCTCGCTCTTTCGCTCTCTCAACTTAATTTTCCCTTGGAAAAGTAAAACAGGAACTTGAAGTTTTGTGGTAACTTTACTTTTTACTATGTATAGAAGAAGCCTAATGAAAAAGACATGCATCTGTAATAATTTGCATGTTTTGTATTATAGAATTTTATAAACAACTACTGTGTTCATAACCCATAATTAACACAAACAAGAATCGTTCCAGACCTTGCAAACAACACATGCCCCAAAAATCTCACCACAATATTAATCTGTGTGGTTTCTGGAACTTTATTTTATATATTTAACATTTATTCAGCTGGGAAGAGAATCCCATTGAGATTAAAAATCTCTTTTTCGAGGGAGACCTGGTCAAGATAGGCAGCAGCAAGCATCACACAACGTTCTCCCACATCACAAGTTTCTCTTCAGTGGAAAGTGTTGTCATGGAAATATCAGCCTCAACTGTTATGCCAAGAAAAAAAGAACTTTATGAGTGCAATCACTTTTATAAGATCCCCATTTCCTGCTGCAGTTTTACTTTTGTGAGAGCAGCACATTATTTAAAAGTTCTTTGTAATTCTGCCATCAATAAAAATACAGCAGTATAAACACACTCACTCATTTTCTGTACCCTCTTCTCCCTGATCGGGGTCATGACACGAGTATAAAGACAGCTCAAAGCTGATAAGTACATTCATCTCAATATATTTCATTGGTTTGGGTGAGTTGGATAAGACGCATGCAGGTTTGTGTGAGTTGGATAAGACGCATGCAGATTTCCAGTTGTTTAATTAGTAAAAAATAAATATGTCATCACCTGGGATGCCTCCTTAGATGGGGTAAATAGAACAGAAAATAAGCCACAGACTTTTATGGATACAAGCTGCTATCTTTCTCTTTGCTTGTCATCGCGTCAACTGCCAAAATCATGCGTGGTCTTGGAATTCTCAGATGACATTGTGACCTTATGGGACCAGCTGCATGTAACGGATCTGAAGCTGCATGTAACAGATCTGAAGCTGCATGTAACGAATCTGAAGCTGCATGTAACGGATCTGAAGCTGCATGTAATAGATCTGAAGCTGCATGTAATAGATCTGAAGCTGCATGTAACAGATCTGAAGCTGCATGTAACAGATCTGATGCTGCATTGTAACGGATCTGAAGCTGCATGTAATGGATCTGAAGCTGCATGTAACAAATCTGAAGCTGCATGTAACAGATCTGAGGCTGCATGTAACAGATCTGATGCTGCATTGTAATGGATCTGAAGCTGCATGTAACGGATCTGAAGATGCATGTAACAGATCTGAAGCTGCATGTAATGGATCTGAAGCTGCATGTAACAGATCTGAGGCTGCATGTAACAGATCTGATGCTGCATTGTAACGGATCTGAAGTTGCATGTAACGGATCTGAAGATGCATGTAACATATCTGAAGCTGCATGTAACGGATCTGAACCTGCATGTAACGGATCTGAATCTGCATGTAACGGATCTGAAGATGCATGTAACATATCTGAAGCTGCATGTAACGGATCTGAAGATGCATGTAACATATCTGAAGCTGCATGTAACGGATCTGAAACTGCATGTAACGGATCTGAATCTGCATGTAACGGATCTGAAGATGCATGTAACATATCTGAAGCTGCATGTAATGGATCTGAAGCTGCATGTAATGGATCTGAAGCTGCATGTAACGGATCTGAATCTGCATGTAACGGATCTGAAGATGCATGTAACATATCTGAAGCTGCATGTAATGGATCTGAAGCTGCATGTAACGGATCTGAATCTGCATGTAACGGATCTGAATCTGCATGTAACGGATCTGAAGATACATGTAACATATCTGAAGTTGCATGTAATGGATCTGAAGCTGCATGTAACGGATCTGAAGCTGCATGTAACGGATCTGAATCTGCATGTAACTGATCTGAAGCTGCATGTAACCGATCTGAAGCTGATGTAACAGATCTGAATCTGCATGTAACAGATCTGAATCTGCATGTAACAGATCTGAAGCGCTCCTGGTGGGAAAAAATGCACTGCTGAGCTCGGACGGAAAACGTGTCTATTACGCTATGTCATGGCTATGCATCTGATGGTGGAAAGCCAGGGTAGTGTTGTGGGTCAGGTCCTTCTTCATCACTGTCATTGCTGATGAAAATTTGACCCATTGGTCCATCCCACCATCTGTCACTAACAGGTAACCAGCCCTCTATCAGTTCACTGTCAGACATTTCAAAGCACTGAAGGAACAGTATACCAAAGTCCATCAGTCCTGTTTGTCACCCAGCTGCCCCTAGTATCTTGTGTGACATTCTGAATGTTACATTGTTTTATCACTTTGTCTAAAATCAAAACCGGGCAGCTGATTCGTGCATCACTGCCACGCAGCGGCTGACATCAAATCGATACGGGGAGGGGGCAGCATGTATTTGCGGGTTGCTCTGTGACCACAGAGCTAATGACAAAACAAGACAAATTAAGTGTCTGCTTAGGTGCACTTCTTCAGCTTGACAACATGATGGAGGAGGCGTGATGGTGAAAGAGGGGAAGAGTGGACTGGAAACCAGACCACTGAGAGAAACGCTTTATTTCATAGGCCTCATTTGGAGAGTTGTTGGAAATGAGACGGGACACAGATTGCCCGTGGCGTGTCAAGGAGACGTGACCTCGCTACGTATGTGTAATGCTGCGTTTGTGTGGGTGGTGTGCCTCGAAGGGCCATTATGATGACAGGGAAGGTGCAGAAAAGGAAAGACGCAGAACAAGACCAATAAAACATGAGGCACTGCCACTGGAACAAATGGGGTCAAAGGTCAATAACATTACAGTGACAGTCTCAGCCTGCTCTTGGCAGACAGGGAAGCTGAAAACAAAGCGTTTGAGCTGACACACTAAAAGCCACTGAATGGAAGCTCACAGTGTGGCATTTGATTCATATCAGTGAAGCTGAAGGAAGGGGGTGGGGGGTGCATTAGAGAATCAACAGAGCCTGAAATGATCATGTGTCCAATTGGAAATTGAAGTAACAGTTAACAAGAATGCAACGTGTCGAGTGCTGGTGCGTCTGTGTGTTCTGGTGCCAGACTCCCGTTCTTTAAAGTGTTCGCTGAAACCTTGTGGCGATTACACCCAGCCATATGTCTAGACTGTGAACACTGTAGCTTCACAGCCATCAGATCCATTTGGCCTTTTAAAAACAGCCTCTCTCATCAAACGCTTTATAATTAAGCATAAAATATGACTGGGGGAGCTGTAGCGGGCTGCCGTCTTTGTCTGCCGTCCAAAACTCAGGCCTGGCTCCCTCTAGGTGGACGATTTCACAAGTCTTTGTGGAAAACGAACAGAGAGAAAAAGAAGAGGGCCTGAATGCAGCTATGTGTGTCTTTATTTTCATTCTGTCTTTTTCTTTGGCTTTACAAAGATAAATGATCTAATTTCAGTTGTGAAAATTCTGTAGGGAGACTAAATAAAGCCCTTTAGACTGAAGTGTTTGTGTTTTTAAGCCATATTGGCCACCCTTCTTGCTACCTTAAGAAAAAAAATGAAAAAAAAAAAAAAACATTGTGAAACTACTTAGTTACCGAGGTGACGTGTGTGGGAGGTCTGTACTAATAAACATGCACTCCCCCAGACTCCGTGCCTCTGGGAGCTGAGATTCTCCAGAGACGAAGTTGGTTTTGATAACAACCCTTTCTGTTTAAAAAAGCCTGCGAAGCAGCAAATGCAAGACTTCAAAACTTCTGTATCCTGTCATCTCCAAATTACAGCAGCCGTACAGCGTGTTCGTAGAATTTGTAAAACATAATTGCTGCTTGTAAAAATGTTCAGTGACAGCCACCATCGTCCAAAGTGTTTTACTTACCCTTTAGCAGTTTTTTAGAGAGAGACAAATGTTTGGTCATTTACAATGACAAACCGGTTCCCTGCAATTGACATATTATTATTATTTAAAGTTTACTTACTCAATACACCTTTTTAAGAAAACTGACAACATAGTTTATGCTTATCTGTTGACGCAAGGGCTCTTCGACAGGAAAGCAAGGCCAGACGGAGTAGAGTCCAGTTTTTTGACTATGTGTCAAACTCAGCGGCAGCGGAGATAGACGGACCGACGATTCTGTATTTTGCGCTCCCGATCTTTGTAAAAACAAAAGTTTTCATTCTTTGAGATAAAGCAGTTCCAACTCAATGGAAACTCACTGTCGGACACTGATCCTAGAGTGGATTGGTGTTTACAAGCTTTAAAAAAAAAACTTTATTTAACAAAACAGGAACAATGACAAATTCCAATATCAACTCAGGAATTCAAAAGTTCAATCTAAATTTACACCTTCTTCAAGATATTTGCATTTACAAGCTGAAGTAAATGATTGTGATTCAGAAAACTCTCGATGTTGATTCTCGTTTGATTTCTACTGTGGTCGGATGTTCTTTTTCTTTTTTTAGCTTCATCAGATAAATGTTTTCTTTGTTTCTTCTGAGGCTCCACCATGATAAACACGTTACATTACATGCTAACCAAGTATAGCATGGATTGCCATAAATCGTTACTGATTCTGACTTCAGTGGAGCGGTTCAGAGACTCTGAAGTTGCAAATGCGGTATTCTGGCTACAGGGGCTGAGTGACATTTCTAACCCTGTAAAGGGTCATTTTAGCACATACTGGCTCAAGAAAATTATTTAAAAATATGAAAAACTTTTTTTCCTCTAGAGTCCCTAAAGGGACAAATCCCCTTTTTAAGCGTCTCCTTAAGAGTGCTGTAGTTTCTTGTGTGCATGAGAAAACAGTTTTTAAATTTTTGTCTTCTTGTCTTGTCGTTAACAAAACCTGTTCCAGGCAAATAGGCTTTAAAAGAAAAATTTTCTTTTCAGATGAAAACGGCAGATTTCAACAAAGTCATCAGGAGCAAAGATGGCTTCTCCTTCTTCTACTCGTATTGCTTCTGTTTGTCCGACAAAAGGTAGAAATGCCTTTTTTAGAACACCAACACTAATGTACACTACAAACGCCCATTTTTTTAAAATTGGGACAATATAAGCAATTCAAACATCTATTAGAGATAATTTCCTAAGGTTCTGATAGATGTCAGTCAATTTTAAATAGAAGAATGCGTAAATGTGGAATGTAATTTCCAAATGATGTTTTTTAATAATCCATTGGTGCATGCTTTTGATCTAGTAACAAACGTATCTTAGCAGATGAAATCAAACTGAATATGAGTTACTGATGCAGTCAGAATAACAAAAGCAAAATGAAAGAATTTTCCAGCGGGAGTGGAATGAGTGATCCAACCTTTTTTAATCAGGTTAGAGATGTAGAATGTTGCTCCTGAGCCTTTGGACCACACCGTAAACGGAGCCATGAAAACATTCATTTTAAATTAGATCACTCCAAAAAGGTCAAGTGCCGTTACTGAAACTAAAGGTACTTTTGTTGAAGGTGTTTTTAGCTGTGGGTTCATCCCCACTTGATGCTCAGGTGAGTATTTGGGCCAACAGGGCAGTCTGAATTACAGTGCATGTGTTTATGGTTGTTAAGTAACATGGTATTGAGGGGAACATGTCACATGTAATGGGTTTCAGTCGTTTTTGGACAATAATGGAACAACGTTATAGGATTTGATGACAAAAAGGCTGAATGTCATCTGAGTTAATGTGCTGTTGGAGTAACATTTAAAAAGCACAAAGGACAATTCGGATTAACTAACAATGAATTCATTTTTCCACAACAAATTTTCACAGCAAAAGTCATTTCATGGCACTTTAGAGAGAGAAAAAGCCAATGATTCTCTTTTGTTGTACTTCACACAAAGATGCGGTCACAGTCCACTCCTCGGATTTACTTTCTCATTGCCTCTTGCTCTATTTCTTTATCTGCATCCAATTACATTTTTACTCACCCTGTCAACGACCATTTATCTGTTCCTGTGTTTCTGTCTGGACCTAACTCCAAACCTCACATTCCCGTTTCCCTCCGCCCCTCTTCTCTTGCTCACTGTGCCATTTTGATTGTACATTTCTCATTCTCTGACCCTTCCTCTGCATCTGACTCTAAAGTATGTTTCTGTCCTCCATTCCCACCTCTCTCTTGGTCTCTGTCCTGCTCCTTCTCAGCCTTCAGCTGTCCATCTCTATTTGTCTCTGTGGACCCAGCGGTTTTTCTGAGGGCTGCACTCTGACATGGTGAAATGGAGTTAGTTTGTTTCCGAGCTGACGGCGGAACTTTGCAGTCAGGATAACAATTCAATTGTGTGATACTGACAGGGAGGAGAGACGGAGGACTTCAGGGGTTACAACGAGATGTAAGGTTGCAGAGGTGATTCTTTAAACCACCGTATTAGCTGTGCTTATACATAGAAAATCACGAGTCTGAGGATGCTTACTTGAATGCTAATTATTATTATTACTATTATTATTTGTAACCGTTTTATGCCAGGAGCTGCATCCACATAGTCACAAGGTTGAGCTCATTTCTGGAGTGTCTATCAGGAGGATCACAAGGTGTAGTCATATATAGAAAGCTATCTGGTTTGGGAACTTAAGGGTCTCACCTCAACTCTTTGCTGATGATGTGCTTTTGTTGATGTTTTAACGCTATGACCTTCAGAGTGAGGAGTAAGAAGCAGCTGGGTTGAGAGCTAGCTCCTCTAAGTACTAGGTCATGGTACTCAAATGGAGAAAGGTGGAACACTCCTTCCTGGTTGTTTATTGAGTCTTTGCCTAAAGCAGAGGAGTTCAAGTATATTGGTCTTTTATTCCTGATCAACTAAAAAATGGAATGAGGGGAAAATGGATGGATTGAGGCTACGCCTACAGAAATGAAGTATTACTTTGGTCTGTCTAGAGGAATCTGAGCTCTAAAATGACCGGTCTCTATGTTCTAACCCTCCCATTTGGACCAGAGATGTGGATTATGAGCAGAAGTACACAAATACAATCAGCTGAAAGGAACTTTTTTTCTTATAGGATGAGTGGCCCAAGCTTTAAGGATAGGGTGAACTTGGAGTAAACCCTCTACTCTTCTGCATCAAACGGAGTCAGATGAGGTGGTTCAGACATCCTTTTAGGAGATTTCGAGGCAAAGCCGGAACATGCTGGAGAAATGATGAATCCTCTCTGGCATGGAAACATCTTGGGGCTTACCTGTGCGACTCAATCTTGGACAGATGCTGTGCTTCACAACAACACGCACATTTCTGGCACATTACATTTCTAAAGACAATCTGAATCACATCGGTACAGGGTTTTAGCCATTTTCATGTTAAAACTCACCTTAGTGCAAGTGTGGTTGGTATTACAGTATAATGTGTTCAGCTGGGAGGCTGTTCCAGGCAACTTGGAGAACTTGTCACATATACTCTGTAGAATCAGTGCACCTGGGATCAGGGCGGTGTAACAGAACTCCTTGTTCTTTTTGTGGTAGATTATACTGCTTGATTGGCTCTGGCCACTTGGCTTGAGTGGTTGTCATGATGCAGCATAAATTTGGTCTGATATTATACGTCATCATCTCTTTACCTTTATTCTGAAGAGTCCAGAAGGTTGTTTAACTTGTTCTCAACCCAGATGTGGTGCCTTGCATTTTGCATTTCTGTCACAGAATATGTAGTTAGCATCATTTCCTCAGAACTTTTCTGTTACTTTCATAACTGTCAGGCAATGATTTTTTAAAATGTGCAAAAATATCAACTGGGATCTTCATTACATTCTGATCCATCCTGGCTATTGTGACAAGAAGTACAAGCATCACAGTATCTTACAACTAAAGCAAAATGCATCAGGCACTGTGCAAGAACCACAAGACTAACAGAGATAACAGTGCTTAGCTTAATGTTTCAAATGGTTCTACAGTCCAAATGATCCAACTGTTGTTCTAAATGTGTTTTCTCTGTTATGATATAAAACCCTTGAGGCACAGCGAACCAAACTTGTGAGTCACACAGACGAGAAGCATAACAGGAGTTACATACATGATTATTCTACTGTGTTTGGTGACATTTCCAGCACTAACATCTTCCATACAGATTGTTCTAACTGCATGACAAGATACAGCAGCTGACTCCACCTCTGAGCATTATTATCACAGAGATGGGATCATCAACCAAAGCCAAGTCATCTTCCGTTTTGGTACTTTGTGGCTTCTAAAATCCTCGTAAACTTTAACAAATCTGAAGATCTTGTTGGCAATTTAGGGAAAAGCCAAACTTATTTTAACTTTAAAGCAGCATTCCGCAAGATTGCAGTTATATGGTCTCTGTCGCCCTCTAGAGGCTTGCTGCGTAACGTCACTGTCGTAACATTAAATCTCTCTCTCGGGCAAAAGAGGCATCTTTACATTCCTAATATCAGGCAAAACAACGAAAACAAACTTTTCCACCTCCACACATTGAATAAATAGTTTTATCAGGACTGTATAACAACTTTATGCCCGACCAAACACAATAACCCCGGGGAAATCATTTATTACTTACCTAGCCATTAGCAGCACGGCTAGGTCAGGGTCCGTAGTTCATGCCTTTCTTTCTAAAAGAGCTCTCCAGCGAGGAAATAATAACTCTGGTCTTTGCTCTTGCTCTATCACGTTCTTCTTTTATTTTCCTATATTCCTCTGATAAGGGATTTCTAGCTGTCTTTGGTGAATCTGCCGCTGCTACAGCGAGTCTACGTTATACAATTATGGCAAGCCAAAGGGATAAAAAAAATGTGCATTCTAAACTTGCATTATGTCCGCCAAAACGCTCGTTCAAGACGCGCGTTTTGGCGGACATAATGCTCGCTTTTAGAACACGTGAGTTTTTGCCCCTTTTGGCGTCAAAACGCGCGTTCAAGACGTGCATTTTGGCGGACATAACGCGTGTTTAGAACGCACACTTTTTTATCCCTTTGGCTTGCCATATTCTGCCATAAAACGACACCCAGTCAGTACTTCCGTCGCTACCCGATGCACAGAAACTGTAACAGACGTGGGACCCCCCAACACTATCACAGGTATGAAAATGAACATAATAGATAATAGTATGCTGCAAAAACTTTAAAAAAAAGCATAATTTTAAGGTGTAAAAGTTGTGGAATGTTGCTTTAAAGTTTTCTCTGTGCACAGCCCAGGGTTGGTGTTGATTCAGATTTTATGGAATCTGTTTCCTGGATAAGAAAATTAGGTCCCAGGTCTTGCCCACACTGCTGCAGATATTTTGTAAAACAGAGATTTTCTTCATTGTCACCTCTTGTCCAAATGCAAACTGGGATTTTGAGAAAATCAAGTTCCTTAAAAGTTATCTCCATAGCAGAGATTCTTTAAAACTCCACCTTTAGTGTTTCCCAAAGACGGTACAAAAATAAAGACGTGTCTCCAGCTACTTCCACTGTTGAAAAGTGAAGCCGTAATAGCCATGTTGTAATTTTGGAGTCTGACCCTGTCTCCCATGACCCTAATGAGAAGTAAATGTATTGTTGTTTTTGAATGAGTGAATGCATGCAGCAGACAGGACATAATATGTAATACTTGTACTGCAGCCAGCCTCTAGGGGGCACATATTTTGTTTTGGCTTCACGTTTCATGTTACAGCTCTGTGTCCAGGTCTAAGGTAATCTTGGGTGAAGCTATGAATATTGCTTTTGTGCATTTTGATTTGTCAGTGATGTGAACATTTTACTTCCTAGAGGGATGGTTGGGGTGTTTCAGCGTTTTAGTTCAAATTACGAGGACAAAGCTATTTTCATAAACAAACAAAACATTTCCAATCAATCCTGAGTGACGGTGGAGACTTATTGATGAGTTATTCCTTTCTTATGATTCTACTTTTGCATGATATCAGTAGTTGTCTGGTTTAGTCAGATTATGTGTTCATTTGTGTTTCCGTCATTTTTATGTGGACACACTAACTGATGTGTCTCTTTGCTTCCTGTTGCGACATTTTTCATCTAATGATGAACTTAAACCCAAAAACCTTCCATGTCGTGTGACCAGCGCTGGTGTTCTGAGGAAGTACAACCTTGTGATTGTGTATTTCTGTGCATGAGATGACATAATCTAAACACACCTCCTGACCCACTTGTGTTGGAATAAAAAGTCAGCTGTGCCTGTAATTTCAACAATCCGGGCGTTGTAGTCGTTGCCTGACTGTCTCCTGGAAATACTCCAAGAGTAAATCAGCAGTCCTGTGAAGTTGAGCTGTGTTATGTCAAGAGTGGTTTCATTTCCACAGTTAGACATGGTGATGAAGACAAACACAGGAGGAACACTCAACAAGATGTTAAAAACACCACAAAAAATCAAAGGATTACTCACAAACTGCATGAGCGCTCTGTATTTACTCACACAAACACAGGGAATAAAAGAGGATCCTCCCACCCCTCTGGCAATTACACACACACAAATACACACACTCACCCACCCAACTGTACAAAGGCAAGCGTCTCATCTTCCTCAGCAGCCCATCTCACAGTTTCAGTTAATCTTCAGCATCACAGCCCAGGCCGCCATTGTTGGGACTTCCTCTTCTTAATTGCTGAGACCTGAAGCTTTGTTCTTACTCCGCTGCTTTTTCAGGCTCCATTTCTTCCCCTGTTGTGTGTCTTTAGCCCCCTGTGAGGCCGCAGGGCCGAGGGGACAGCTAGGTTTACCACCTGTTGAGGCCATTTACTAACCGAACAAAGCGTGGACGCCAAGAAGAGACCAGGTTTCACTTGTCAGCACTTTTCCTCTTTGCTTTGTTTTTTTAGATATCTTGTAATATCTCAAACTTTGTCTCACCTTTGGTGAAGCTCTTGATTTCTATGTGCACAACCTGACCAAAACTAGAAAGGTCAAAGTTCATCTGGAAACACGCTGGTTTATTTTTATTCTAAATTCATCTGTAAAATCTCAAAGCAGGAAGCAGACCTCCACATTATTCAGATACGGATTCAGGGAGGACCAAAAAACTTACAAATAATGAAAAATAATCTATAAATTAATAAAACCTTTTAGACAAAGATGGCTGACAAAGGAAAACAACAGAGAGTGTTTATTTTCAGAATGTCTGCCCTCATCTCCTGTCGTTTTAAACTGGACAGCAAGGCATCAAAAGCAAATTCAAACTGTCTAGATTTAGCCTGGTTGGCCCGTGTTGTGTGTGGAAGGATTGTGCTGTTATAAATCTCATATCTGCTCCTTCTTTTTCATAAGCTGCTCACTTTTAATACCATTTGTTCAGCCCACAGTTGATAGAAAATTCCATTTTCTTTATGGAAATGAGTCTTCAAGGAGGGATGCACCATCTAAGCATCCTGATCTCACAGAGATAGAGTGGATGGGGGAGGATGGTCCTCTTTCATAACACATTATCAGGTGGGGACTTGTATTTTATCAGAATTAGAGCAATGTTCTAATTCATATACACCTTACTTTGCTTGATAATATATAAACAGTCCATTTTAGTCAAATAGGAACAAGACCTGCAATCAATAGACCCTTATTCCACTGGACAGAGTTTACCAGGGAGTTTCTAAAATGTCTCAAAATGTTTACAAAGTTTCCTTACATGAGTCCCCATGCCCTGTTCTGTTGTTGCTAGAATTTTGAAAATTTTCTTTTTGAAAAATTGCAAAACTCATTTTTCTCATAAATGTTTAAATTTTCTGTGGACATCTTGAACCCTTCTTGATTTACCTGCATTGAGTATTAAGGATGATGAATGTAAGAAAACGTAATGAGGGCTCGGTGCAAACTGTAAATTTAGTGACTCAGTTTGAACAATGTTTGCATTCTATATGCCCCGACATGATGTCATCCACATACAACTGAAAATCTGCATATTTTCTTGCAATTTTTCTCAGTCAGGTCCATAAATATTGGGACATCGACTCAATAATAACATTTTTGGCTCTATACACCACCACAATGGATTTGAAATTAAACAATCACGATGTGCTATAACTGCAGACGGTCAGCTTTAATTTGATTGTATTTACATCCAAATCAGGTGGACGGCGTAGGAATTACAACAGTTTGCATCTGTGCCTCCCACTTGTTAAGGGACCAAAAGTAATGGGACAGAATAATAATCATAAATCAAACCTTCACTTTTTAATACTTGGTTGCAAATTCTCTGCAGTCAATTACAGCCTGAAGTCTGGAATGCACCAGACGCTGGGTTTCATCCTTGGTGATGCTCTGCCAGGCCTGCAACTGTCTTCAGGTCCTGCTTGTTCTTGGGTCAGTTTCCCTTCAGATTTGTCTTCAAGTGAAATGCATGCTCAGGTCAGGTGACTGACTTGGCCATTGCATAACATTCCACTTCTTTGCCTTAAAAAACTCCTTGGTTGTTTTTGCAGTATGCTTTGGGTCATTGTCCATCTGCACTGTAAAGCACCGTCCAGTGAGTTCTGAAGCATTTGGCTGAATATGATCAGATAATATTGTCCAATATTTATGGATCTGACTATTTGCAGCACATTGGGGTAATTTTTATTTATTTATTTATTTTTGTCCCTTTATTCAGTTATTTTGGACACAATCTATAGATGGCAATCAAGTTATTATCTTGTATTTCAGTTTGTTTAGTTAGACTTTGGAGGGAAAGTTGGTTAAGTATAAAAAAAGACTGACATTAAGAGGACATGTACCTTAGAGGTATCAACTGAACATCTGCTGGTCCATGAATGTTTAAGCTTACATAGTTCTGGGTTGAGTCTAACACCATTTATGGAGTCATTAGAGCTACAAATTGCAACATTTTACTATGGCAGCCCGGTTTTCCCCGGCTCACAGTCATGCACGTATATTATCTAAAATTGCTCCCTATCACCAAACATTTGTCTAAAATCTGAGGGAAACATCACATCATAGCTGCAGTATGAACTTGGACAGACTAGAGTGATATAGTGTATAGGTGCCCCCGTGAGAGCAGAGGTTTCTATGGCAGTCACCAAGGTGATTTTAGGTTGGGTAATCGTTCATAATTCAAGTCGGATGGATTCACCGGAAATCAAATCAGCTTCCAAGACTGTGAGCTGAGGAGGCAATATCCCAGTGCAATTCTTCATTGACCTACATTGCATTTCTCCCTGACAGTTAGATCTACACCTCCCCACCCCCTCCTTCCCCTTTCCTACCCTGATCTCCGGGGCTTCTCCCCCTGCGTTTGACGATGAGCAGCACAGTATTCATCATCTCAGCCTGAGAGAGAAAAACTGAAGAATGGGAAATTAACCCAGCCGATAAGAAAAAAATATATACATATTCACGCCAAAAATTGGAATTTGCCAAGCGGTTTGCTCTTTGGCTTTCCAGAAATGTAATTAAACATCAGAGACAATCACAAACCGTCTCGTCTCCCCCAAAAAAATATGATCGCTTGATTGGGTATCTAGGATTTGGTAATTTCCATCAGTGATGATGGAAAATTGGGGTGTTGCACGAATGAAGTGTGTGTGTGTGTGTGTGTGTGTGTGTGTGTGTGTGTGTGTGTGTGTGTGTGTGTGTTGCAGATAAACACGGTCACATGTGCAGACACTTATGCAGACCCATATGCACAGGAGACAGACAGTAGGCTCCCTCATCATTAATTCAGGAGCCATCACTCTCAACATCCTTCTGCCCCAGAGAAACCCTCGATGCTTCCCGGCATCGTGGATCATATTTATTCATACATCCTCTCCGCTTTACTAAATGTCACTGTAAATGTTTCTCCTTCTAATGAATCCATTTCTTTTCTTTGTTCTATTATTTCTGCACCACCTTCCTTCTCTCCTTCCTGCTCTTCCTCGATGTATCCCCCTGCCTCTGTTGGGGAGAAAAAGGGAACATCCGTATAAATGTTTCCCAGTCCTTGTTCTGACTCCATTAACATGTTTCTAAACTTCAGAGACTCTTTATTCACCTCTCTGCTAATTCTAGTCACACTTAATTTCACCCTAAACAAACACCTTAGAGGACAACCGCTGCCTTTGGAGCAATTACTCTGAACATTGATCTGAAACCGTCTGCACCTCCAAGCCGCTGCTGAGAGACTCTGAGAGCGGGGATTTCTTTAGAGTTTCTACTGTTTCCAGTATCCGTACCCAGACTTATCCAGCCACAAGAGAGTTTGTTCACTCCAGCTTCTGTTTGTTCGCTCTGCTTTGTTTTGGAGTCCATTCACCTCTCTTTCCCCTCTTACCTCACTCAAACATTCCTCCGAACAAAAAGCCCTGAATTACAACACACTGTTGGAGTTTAAAGGTGTGTCTTTGAGTGTGTTACAGGTACACCAGCTACTTTAATGGGAGATCTGTACGTATGCTTTCTGGAACATTGTGCAAATATGTTTTCTAAAAGATTCAGTCTGTATTTTGCTGCTTTAAAAGTATTTTGTTCCATCCTGAACTCAGAACTCCAGTGTTCCCATTGCACTTTGTTAAATTCTGTTGCAGCTTGTTGGAGGATATTTTCAGAGCATGAATCCAAAGAATGAAATGGTCCATATGAACCCAGCAAGTAAGACCTGCGTCTGACTCTTTGCAACAAACTTTGGGACGATAAAACATCAGGACTGGCATCCGACACCCAGTCATTTAGGGCAGCAAGGCTGAAAATATCAGGCATCGCTGTGCAGCTGCAACCAGAAAATAACCAACATCTGTGGCTGTTTGGTTGAGCCAATTCCCTCCAGGCTGTAAACAGATTTGATTATCAATAAGCAGAAAACTTGTTTTATGCTGTAAGACTGGACTGATTCAGCTGCTGGTGGGAGATAATAAGTCTTTGGACGGTTTTCAGAGCAAGAGGTGGTGAAATTGTTGTGTTTACCTGTTGGTTTAGCTTCATTCATACATAAAATTATGCAGCATGAGATTATTCTAACGGGTCATTGAAAAATGCTTCTGCTGCAGGTGGGGAAATAAATACAAGATTATATTCTTGAAAATAGGACATAATGTTCCACGTTTAGTCATCACCTGTTTAGCCTCATCAAGGCAAAGCACTTTATAATGTGATCGTTTATTCACCCACTCATACAGTCTTTCTATTCACACTTCATACACTCAACTAAACTGGTGAGCAGGGCAGTGGGAATGAAAGAAACTTTGACACGCTGGTGATGCTCCAGTTGGAAGATGGCCTCCCGACAAAATCTTTCTCATCTTCAAAAAAAACCAAATGCATGTTTCTCTATTCCAAGGTTTGCTGACTTTGTTTTAAAGCCATACTATGCAACTTTTTCATATTTTTAAATCATATTCTTGAGCCAGTATGTGCTAAAATGACCCTTTACAGGGTGAATGAAATGTCACTTAGACCCCCACCGCCCTCTGTGGGCAGAATACCGCATTTGCAACTTCAGAGTGGCAGGCCGCTCCCCGTTGGACTTAGAAAAATGAGCTTACCTGGTGCTGCAGTCTGCTTCCAGCATGCTTCCTGCATGTTTCCTGCATGTTTTAGATCATGAACACAGCTGATTTGTTTGATTTAGTGATGAACCGCTCCTGTAGACACTAATGAAGGCTGAGGAGACATTTCAGCAGTTGGATTAAAGGGGACCTAGAATGTAAACCAACATTTTCTTTGTTGTTGTTGAATAAGACAGCTTGGGTGGTCAACAGTAGCATGCCAAAAAGTCAAAGCCGTGTTTGACCTACTTTTTATGTAACTTAGAAAGTTGAAAAAGGCGAGAGAAAACCTCCTGTTCTGAGAAAGCCTTCCTTAACACGTCATAAGGGGGAGCCACGCCTCCTCAAACCTGCATGTGTCTGAGGCCTTCTGGGGAAACCAACCAATCAGCATGTCCTGGCCGAGTGGGAGGGGTAAACAGCTCTTTTCACTGAAGGCCTGAGTAAGGGGGTTTAGAATGGCCTGTTTCAGGGCTCCTGGGACAGATGAAAGCCAAAAAAAATTTTCTAATGCTTTTTGGAGGCTCAAAGCTCTGTTTTAGATTGTTGATTAATTGGATTCTAGGACATCTTTAAGGTGTTAAAAAGACAAATGCACAGCGAGGAGTTAAATTACGCTTTCGTTTTTACTAACGATCACTAGGAGGTGCTAAAAACTGCCAAGTGTTAATTAAAGTCAGACTGATACTGAGAATAACCAATGTCCCAAGGTTGGGTCATAACAAGTCCAAAAGGGAGATCCAGGCATCCTCCTCTCCAGCTCCTCCTTGGAGATCCCAAAGTTGTCCATGCTCCAAAAAGAAACAATGAGGTCTTCCCTGGGTGCTCCTTCTTGTGGGATGTGTCAGAAAACCTCCAGACCTCCGATGCCCAACCACGCTCTACTGACTCATTCTGATGAGAAGGAACAGCGGCGCTCTTCCAGCTCTCCCCCTGGATCATAGATGAACCAGTGACCTTTCAACTCAACTCCTTCTCACCTACAACAGAATGGAGAAGTTTTCAGGATTAAATTTGTCATCAGTGTCTCTGGGATGTAAAGGTTTCCATAGAAACGAGTATGGATCCTTTTTACAGCACCCTCATATTTTTTTTAGTGTCCTCTAAAAATCATCATAATTCCTCTAATTATGTGAAAAGTGACTAAAATGTTCACACACCCTTTTGTATGAAGAGCTGAATGTGTCTATTACATGGTCAAAGGTATAAATGTATGTATTAGTTTATAATCAGCGCCCCACAGTGCTCCTCGTGATTTACTCAGAGCCCACATCCAGCGTTGCCTTCGCATGGTGGGCTGTAAAGATCAGAATGATGAATGGGCTGGATTATATCTTATTTACAGTCTCATAAATAAGACACGCTTGGTTATCACTTTCATTTGTTGTAGCTTCATCATATTTCATTTGCCATTGTTTCATTCTGAGTGTATTCTCCTAAAAAGCGCCCTCTCCTCTAGGAAAATGACTCAAAATGCAAATGTTTTTCTTCCAGATTTTAGCCTTTTCACCTGATGCTTTACTTTCCCTCTAACTCAGTCACTTTAGGGAATAAAAGGTCTGGCTAATAAAACCAAGTCAACTGCTCACAGGAGCTGTAAAGTGTCAGCTTTTGCACCAGAGCCAATTATTCATCAGGCCTGAACTGAAGATTAGTGCAGATCTATGTATGAAGACTCAGATCCTTTAACTGGCTCTTTTATTGTTCCTACAATCCCCACCCTCGTTTTAGATACGTTGGAGCCAGGAACGCCGGTGAAACGACTCTAAGCCTTTGTTCCTGAGTTATCCTGATGACACCCGAGGCTTGTTAGTGCCGCCTTTGATAGAGATGCTCGGCAAAGTGTGAGCGTTTCTGTTATCAGCAAGACAGAATTACCGAGGCTGGGATGAGAATAAAGTCACTCCATGTTGGGTCTCCATCTCCCTCTGGGAATAAAAAAATAATAATGTGGAAGGACTGCAGCCTTATCTTGCACTACTAAACTTTTCTTTTTTGGGAACAGAAAAAAATCATGTAAGTCTTCCAAATTGTCAGTGTTTGTATTTCCTCCTGATTTCCTTAAAGGAGCAGGAGGAGATTTGAACCACTGTAGTCGTTTATAAAGTCACCTAGGCTTTAGGAAGAGAAGATTAGGAGTAATGGATGGCTTCTTTTCTGCTCACTAGCTCTGATGCCCCCTTCAGGGCAGAAGGCTCCTAACCACAGAGGTCAGCAGAAGAGATCTGAGCTTCTTGGAGTCAAATTTAGAACCCAAGCAGCCCTGTGAGAGGGTTTGACCTGAGGAGCTGTGGTGGATAGGTTCAGTTATGAAATATCGGATCATGTTTAAGTTTCTGTTCCTCTTATTAAAGTTGCACAACTGGATGGATGTTTAGAACCAGAACTTCTCTGTAATTTTTTTTTTCTTAGTTTTAAGGAAGGATTTTCACAATGAAACTCTCACATTGTCAAAAAGCTATAAAGTTTTTTTTATTGTGCACTAAATAAAGCTTTATTTACAAGTTGTTGCAGCAAACTGATATCTGGTTTAAAAGGGGTGGTGGGTTACTTTTATAGGATTTCACACAAGTTAATGATCCTGTGTGAAGTTTCACACCTGATCAGTCACCTGACGTCACTCATGATCAGATCCTATGAGGTCATTTAGAGCTGGATGTGGGAGAAAAAGATCTTTGTTCGTAAAAACCAGAAGCTTGAGAGAAAAGGACCCTGGACTCCTGCAGAAGAACAAGTGTGATAATAACATGATCTGAACCTGACCTCAGCTCATCTTCATGTGTTTTATCTCTGATTCTTCAGTTGGTTCTTCCTGCTGCAGCGCTCTTTATCAACCATCGGGCTGGAGAGTGCGTGCGTGATGCAGAATGAAACAGATCTCACTGGGGTGACTCACGGACGCGGACTGGAGAAGCTGCGCGAGCGCGGAGGTTGAAATCTGCATATCGATTGCAGAGACGCAAGAGAAGGACCGCGCGCATCCACGCGCCCATCTTCCCCCTCGTAAAGGGGCGTGTGGGACTGGCGAGAAACTCAAACCCTCCGCATTCACATCAGTGTGGAAGCGGAGAGCGGCGGAGGCGCACCGAGACGCGGAGGACCAGAAACTTCCATTAAAGCGCTTTGATTTTTGATTTCTAATCCAATTCGATTCATCTCGCGGAGATATTTAGGAACCGGGTCCCCTCCTTTGTGGTGGTCTGGATCTGAGCTGTGAGAACAGCGAGGAGGAGACGAATCTGCGCCCGGAGCGGAGAGCGGGTCCCCGGGCTGTGCGTCTTTACGCCGCGGCGGGTCCTCTGCGCTCAGAAGGGAGGAACTTGGGGAAGTTGGGTCGCTTTGGTCGCGTTCAGGAGGAGGACTGGTGTGGTTTTAGAAGGACCTGGAGAAGAAGCCTGTCGGATCGCGCACTCTGCTCCGCGCATGTTGGAAGTGGAGCGAGGAGGGCTGGATGCCAGCGGGTTGGCGAAGCCTCCAAACGCAGGTGAATGCAGATGTTTTCATTTGACTAAGGGTACACTTTTAATATAGAATATTATATTACTCATATTGGTTGTTGGTTTAAAAATTCCCATTGTTCATTTAATTCAAAAATAATCTAAAACACACATTAATACACTTTTTTTTATCATGGTGTTTAGTCTGGATTTATCGCCACTAAAAGCATTCCTGCTGCGGTTGATTTCAATCCATTGAGTAAAATTTACACTCAAATTGATTTTCTCTAAATTTAAGAGATCTAGTTTAATGGTGTCACTGTTGTGGGGCAGCCTGAGGAGTCTGCCGCTGGTGGGTAACTGTGCGTAAAACGACTAATAAAAGACACGTAAACAGAAAACAAAACACTTTATTTTGTTTCTTAGGGCAGACTCTGTTAGAGGTGGAGTGTTAGTATGCGGGGCGTTTATTTTCTGATAGAAACTAAAAGAAAAATGTCACTTCCTTAGAATAAAACGAAATATGCGTCTGTTTTCGTTTTACTCATGTTTGTGGCTCCTGTTGAGTCACTACTGGCTACTCTCCCATCATCGTCTGTGTCCTCTTTAGTGAGATAGGAAAG
>SSNS01000096.1:261722-424222 GCA_006937985.1 Aphyosemion australe
GAGAGAGAGAGAGAGAGAGGGAGAGAGAGAGAGAGAGAGAGAGAGAGAGAGAGAGAGATGCCACTTAACGGGCTGCTGTTTCTTAGTGGCTCAGATTCGACTGACATATAAAGAAGTTGGCAACAATCAAACCAGCCATCATCCATCCCGGTATTCCCACTCTGAGCCTCGTTATCAGGTTGGGAAATGCGCAGAAGTGCGCGCGCCCACATCACGCGTTCCTAACCGGCTCACCTCTCCGTTTTATTTTGTCTTTTACGCACCACAGCCACCAAGGATTACATCCAGCCCGGCCATCATCACCTAGAGGAGTAAGGGTGGACTCGCATCTCTGCGCTGGTGCCGTTTGGAGAGAAGATGGCACCGTCCGCGCTGAAGGGCCGACCGCACCGGAGAGTCGGAGCCGGAGCTGAGTGACAGGATGCCCGCGACCTAAGCCCGCGCTCACATCAACTCTGGAAAAAAAGGAACTTCTGCTTTATTTGTTCTTTGAAAAGGAGACGCATCCAAACAAAAGAAAAACATTCATCTGAAGGAGTTTTATTTTTGTGCGTAATTTTACTTTTTCTGGACAAAACAAGAATGAATTGTGGATTAGTTCTGATCCTGTTTATGGGATTCCTCCTGGTGGTCAAGGCTTTCAAAAACGGTAAGTGTGACATCTGATCTCTGTATAAATAAAGCTTTTATGTTCTTAGCAGAGCCACTAATCCCGGTGTTTTTTAGGAGAGATTAGTTCTCTCTGATCTGCGCTGATCTTTGGGCAAACTGGCTTATACCTGGAAACGCCTAAAGCCAACTCCTCCTGCAGGAGTTCTCCAAACTGCTGCGACAAAGTCCTGATTCATGTTTCACAACATTTCATTCAAGTTTTAATAAGTTCGTTTGGAAAACTTTCAGAATGTCGCTGAAGCGGGTTTTGCTGATTCAGCCGCAGGTTTGGTGAAACTTTCATCCATAAAGTTTTTTTCTTTATTTCATTTTCCTCCAAACAAAACAAAAATGATTAATTATGAATTGTTTTGTTGTTGGGCAGAGAAACCCTATTTATGCTTAATTTACTCAAATGTATTTATTTACTTTTGATGATTAAACTTTAAAAGTTCCATTTTTATGGTGAAACTTTGATAGTATTTGAAAAAACTTCAACAAAATAAATCAAGTTTTGTTAATTTAACGAATTTTCAGGTGAAAGTTTTAAGAAACTTGCTGCAGAAGCGAAATTTCAGACTCAGACTTTTATTTTTAATCATTCTGACTTTTTGGGTCCACTTCAGCGAACCGAAGCGCCATATTTGTTTATTATTTATTAATTTGGTTTGTTTTGGTCTATGCTTCATGCATAAGGTTTACAAGGTAGATTGTTTCATTATAAATGACTGTTTTGTAATATTAATGTTAGATTTTTCACTTTATTCACAAAATGTTGATCCAATAATATAAATCAGCATTTTTAAAATTAAATAGCCTAATATTTAACATTTTAAAAGCAGCGCATTTGCATTTTAGTTCTTGATGCAGGAATTAAATGTTTTTTAATAAGTTGAATATATTTTCTCATCATTTATATGTTGTTTATATTTTTATGAGGTCACTTGTGTCGCGTGTTTCAAACCTTCCGTCTCCGTCCTCATGCAGATAAATGCGGAGGCAACATCAGGATCTCCTCCGCCAGCTACCTCACATCCCCCGGATACCCCATGTCCTACCCCCCCTCTCAGAGGTGCGCGTGGGTGATCTCGGCTCCGGGTCCTCACCAGCGGATCCTCATCAACTTCAACCCACATTTCGACCTGGAAGACCGGGAGTGCAAGTAGGTGGAAGCTGAACTCCATCAACTGCTCTATCTCTGTGTGTGTGTGTGTGTGTGTGTGTGTGTGTGTGTGTGTGTGTGTGTGTGTGTGTGTGTGTGTGTGTGTGTGTGTGTGTGTGTGTGTGTGTGTGTGTGGCGCACTCAGTCCTGACGATTGCGCATGAAACTGCGCCATCTAGTGTCTGGAAGCGTCACTTCTCTCTCTGGGTGCACACAGATGAAGGCATGCCTGCTGTTTGGTTTTGGGAACCTCCTTTATTGTCCTCTTTGTGGTCTGAAGTCATACACTTATATAATAATTTGAGTATCTGAGTGTACTGGCCAGAAGCTTTGGGTTTGAACTGCAGATTTAAATCATTCTCAGGTTATTAACTGTGGTTTATTTTCATGGAAGTGGAAAACAAACTCCTAATAAGCCACATTAGCTCTTTATACCAGTTTAAAAATAATGTTTTGTTTATTTCAAACGGATAATCCATCTTTTATGATCAGAGCAGGAAGTGGGTGGAAACTTTTTTTTATTGAAATCCACTCCAAAAGTGGCGGAACTGCCCTTTAAAGGTGGATTTCAAAGTGACAGTTGGTAACTGATCCTCATTTGACTTTTGAGTAGAAGCTGTTGCATCCAGCAAAAGGCTGAGCAGCCGCCCTGATGTCAGGTCTTAGTTTGAGCCCATGAAACCTGAGGTAGACGGTAATGTGATGAGGCTGTGGCGGTGGAGCTGCCCCGAGGTGAGCTTTGCCTGGGCAGACTGCCTCACTCTGATTGCCTGTCTTTCCGTGTGTGTGCGTGAGTGTGTGTGTGTGTGTGTGTTTCTGCCTCGGCCCTGCTCTGTCTCAGCTGTTTGTTTACGCTGCAGGGCTCAGGAGAGCACAGAGCTTTGCTGGATCCTGTTACTGTATCCCCGCTCCACCCTGAATCGGGACCCTGCGCTTCTTTTGTGCTCATTGAATGGGCCCCATATTCACTTGCACCGACTAAAAAAACTAAAAATCAGGGTTTAAATCCCACTTTAACCTTTCTTTACTGCTGTCATGGATTTATGGCTGACTGAAGGCTGCCGTATGAGCAGCTGGATGCTCTCTGACTCTCACGTTGGGTCCAGTTTCAGCACCAGAGGGACCATAAATATGTCCAATATCCTCAGTTAGAAACAAAGGGTGAGGAAGGGACAGGCGGGGGCGTGAGGGGAGGGCCATGTGACAATGCCTGTGTTAATCAAATTAGTCAGGAATGGACATCTTGAGCACACGCTGAAAGAAGAATCGAGTTCCTGCAGCCTGGAGGAAGTGAGTTTTAGTTTAAAAGGATGGTGACCCTGAGTTCACATGTTAGATTTATTATTTATAAATTTGCAAACACTGAATCTGCACATGCTCACTGCTCTTAACGGGATTATATTTGTGCATAAAGATAAAATTTACTGCAGACTTTTTGTAATTAGTGCAGTTTTTGTAATAATATCAGAATATGCTAGTGGATTTGCTTTGATTGCAGTAAATCATAGAATTTGCAAGTCGGTCTTGTGGACTCAGAAAGTGTTGTGATGACAGAACCCAAAGAGGCGAATGAGGAAAATGTGGGTTTATTAATGAAACTGGAGAAGAAATTCTTATAAACTCTGGTTAGGAGGTCATTTGCCTATTTCCGTGTTACATTAACAAATGACCCAGAAAAATAACGATGAGACCTTAAAGTCGGTGTTTCAGCCAAAAGCCTGCTGCTTTTTCTGTTTTTAACTTACTGACTTGATTCATTAAAATTTTTCCAATTTGAGGCTTTTTCACAGGACTTTAGTTCCACTTGATGATTCATTCTAACTGCATTCAGTTTGGCTTCAGACTGAAAAGACAAGAGCTGGAAAGGATTAAAGGGTTAGTTCAGATGGTTTGAAATGTGCTTCTGTGGAGCCGAAAACAGCTAAAATCTGACTTGTCTGTAGAAAAACACATTTTTCATGATGGATGTTTCTGTTTACCCTGATGCAGCTGATGGACAACGTTTAAACACAAATGCATGTGATTCAGAAGTGTATTTTGTACGGTGCATCTGGCCCTATAGGTGTGTAAAAAGGCCTCAGTTTAGAGAAAAGTAGATTAGTTCTGACTACAGATGAGCTGCAGCCAGACACAAAGTGGGTTTCAGCTACCTTTCACTTTTACACCACAGTTATTTTAGGATAATATGTATGATTGCTGCAACAGGAAGAGCTATAGGTTTCATGTTTCTTGCAGTTTTTTGTTGTAAATAACTAGAATTCTATGTAAACATTGTAAATTGGAACACGTGACAGAGTAAACGTTGAAAACACTTGCATGAGTCACTAATATGACATTTTTGAGTTGTCAGTTCCCCAGCCCAAACAAAAATAATCTCCACTTCCTCAAACTGAGGGTGTTCAAAAAGCTATCTGCAGCAGGTGAGACGCCCATTACTTTTTTCAGAACTGTTCCTTTAATTAGAAAACTTTTTGCCTTTTTTTTTTACTTTTAATGCTCTTTAGCATGAAAGCAGATTTTTTGGTTGATTGTTAACTAACCGCCGGTAACCTGGTTACCGAATAGTGAGTGATGTACCTGTAGGGTGTGTTTTGTCCCATCAGACTTGCCGTCACAGCGGTCGCTCTCCAAATCAGCCCTTACATAATGGAAACTGATGAGAGCCAGAATGTCTTCCTTATCTGATGGACTGGCAGAGTGGGTGGGGTGGGGGGTGGGACTGACAATGCATGCTTCAGTGCACTGCCTTGCAATCTAATTAGTGGGCAAATGGAACACACATGCACCACATGTTCCCCAACATGGCTCTTATCAGCAAACCAAACAAGAAGCACTCAAAGTGGTGCTCGTAAAAAGAAAAACAGTCTGCGCCGAGCAGAGTCTGGCTGATGCCGTGTTGTTGCACATGTGCGCTACCCTTGACGGGTTTGTTTGGGGAAGTGCAGAGGCCTGTATCCTGAGAGCGGGAGGAGGAAAACACTTCATCACGGAGATAAGGGGACTAAGTGAGCCCTGCGATTCTGAATGCATAGCGTGTTTACCTTTCACACACCGTTGTAGACGTTCACAGAGCCGAGTTTCACATGCCGCCCACTCGCCGCCTCTCACAGCTAATGAAGTTTGAGAAGGCACAGCCCGCATCGGGGCAAATATTTGAAGTCAATTTGTTCTTAAAATGCAATGCAAGCTCAGCTGAGGTGAAAAAACAAACTAAATGCCTTCGATCCGCTCCTCCTCCTCTGTGTATTCACTCTGTTTCTCAAGGATCTGATAGAGGCTGTCAGGCTCATCTGGCTGCACCCGAACGAAGAGCCAAGCTTTCAGAGGGCTGGAATCTAAACAAGTGGCTGTCAGGCTTCACATCTGATTTGAAAAGCATACAAGGCATCTTGTTGTTTAAGCAAACTTTTTTCTCTTGTTTTGATAAAGTTAGAGATTTAGAACTCCCATCCTGACCCACAGGCTGCAGGTTTCACCTCCTCTGTTTAGATCCGATGCACCCCTGACAACAATATGAATCTTTGATAGCGTGGGATCTGCTGACCAGACCAGAAAACCGTCCGTGTTCAGCACAGTGAAATTCCTCGCAGTCAGCCAGTCAGTCAGGCAGAGCAACGCTGTTTGTTTTGGAGGAGAGACGGGTCGAAAACAGGAGGCAGAAGGAGAATGCCTCTTGTTTCTCATCCCTCCCTCAAGTCTTTGCTTTTCTTTCAGTCTGGATGTTATTTTTTATTTCTGCTTTTCACAGAGATTCCAGTGTGACAGTGTGTGCAACAGACGGAGGGGAGTTGAGACGAGATGTATGGCATAGGCAGTGGAGCTATTCGAGGAATGCTATTTGAGGCGAAAGTCAGTGAAAACCTCCCACAACCACCTACCCCCACCCCCCACCTCATTGCAATCAGGTGCCTGTAACTCAAAGCTTGGAAAACTTTGTCCTCTCTTCAAATATAGTTCTCTTCACATGCCATTCCGCTGCTTCTTTAGTCCTGCACCCACAGAGTTGTCTCTTATAGAGCTGCTCGGCCCACCGGCAAGCTAAACATTTTCTGCTGCGTGCTCCGAACAATAAACTTCCTGCCCTTCCCGGCAGTAGGATCAAGCTCAGACACCAGAGAGGAGTTGCAGAAAGGGGTTTAGAGTATGAACCCATACTAGGGCTGTTTCTCAATATGCATACTTGTCTGTACTTGTGTACTCACATCCTTCATCGTTGGACCAAGTACTGTTCCAATCCTAAGATTCATGCAAGTACGCTCCAAGTTCCCGGATGTGTTCTTGCTCTGCCCATTATAACGAGGATGCATCCTTCTGTGTACAAGGCATCCCACAATGCATTGCGTCACAAACCGTTGTGCGTTGAACGGCTGAGGAGAAAGCTCACAACTGTAGTGTTTTATATGAGAAATACAAATAAAGAAGTATAAGGTTGCTTGTTATCATAATTATTAGCATGTAACCTGTAAAATTTGCTGTGTATTTTTTTTTCTTCAGACATCACGATCCCTCAAAATGCTGATTAGCACTATCAAAATAAAAGCACTGTTGCCTTAAATAGCTTTGTTTTGATGAAAAACAAACTTTCTTTCTTCATTTAACAGCAAGAGATGCTGGTATTTTATCAATTGTGATCAAAAGTGGACCAAATATTGTACAAATAATATGTATTCATTGTTAATTTGTTATTTAAGGGACAAACTAGACTTTTGTTTTTGTGTCAGGTCATTTTTTTAACCGCCGTACTCGGTAGAGCGGACTTTCTTGTGTCCTTGCCAAGAACATACTTGTCAAGAACGTACTAGCGACCTTGAGTACTGAGAAACAGCCTAAAGCTCAGCTATCACAAACTCTTCAGGTGGGAAAAACAGACAATTATTTACAGGAAGTGTTAAAAGAAGACATCTCTAATTAGTCACATGCATGTGGTTGACTTATGCACATCTAGTGATCTACATAATTAAAACTTGGTTTGTACTTCATGAGATTTTCTGCTAAAAGCAGTCAAATACAAGACTGCATCCTCTTATTAACAGTCCCATGGCTGTGGAAGCTTTTAAAGAGAAGCGATTGACATCGGTTGTTGGACCTGCTTAGAGTCTGCAAAGAGGCATTGATTCTGTCGGTTTGTGCCTCCTTTAAAGCGCACGTCGGAGACGTCTGCTGGGGTTTAAAGTAGAGGCATAAAAAATAATCAAACTCAAGCGCAAAGGGCGACGCCGCTTCTTTTAACTGCTATCCTCATTGGAAACAGCAGAAACTGTGCACCTGGTATTTTCGACGACAATAGGCTCCCACGGCTCATAGCGGTGGAAATCAAATTACGCTTTAAATTACACCGAAGCTGTGCCCCTTGAAAAAAAGCTTGTCAGCAGCGACTCAAAGAGCAATCCACTTTGAATGTAACTTGTTTGCACTTTGCAGCAATTATGCCTAACCTTATTTTGCCGGCACGGTAAAACGACAAGAAAAGCTCCCCGCGTTTATCTATTTGCAATACAGGAATATCGTTGCAGCGTTGACAGGTGAGCCGTTTAGAGCAGAAAGGAAAGGAAAGCTGCGGCGCTGTTTTACGTTCAAGCGTTAAAGGCAGAAGAGGCTGAACAGAAGGCAGAGGTGTTGCACGAGGAAGCTACTGCCCTTCACTCTCATTATTCTTTCATTTCTTTTAACCATAGAGGGGTGATACCCTGGCTAATGAGCAGGACTAAAATAGGTCCGTGTGCATTCGCTTGTGTGTGAGAGGTTGCTGGCCATTTGAGGGTCTTCTTTTATCATCTGCCTGTGAAGCGTTTCACCTTGGCCATGGCTTGGAAGGGCAGTCTGATTGAAAAGCTTTCTGGCTGTGGCATCTGCCATCCTCCCCGCTGCTCTGTCACCACTTTGATTCATGCTCAACCTGACCACAACTGGGAGGCGAGCCACTCTACCTCGCAGCGGGACACAAGTTCACTTCACAGCAGAGGTGTAGGAAAGGGAGGAATGAGGAGGAGAAGAGAGAGGAAGGTTCCTCCTGGTAAATAAGTCTGGATTTGGAGCCATGTCTGTGGCAGCAGTCTCACACGTCTGCCTGCTTTATTTCTCATCTCAATATAAGAATTGTGTTTGCCAGAAACGAGTGTCCCTAAGCCGTTTCTGGCACATGGATGGTGTTCTTTTTTCCTCGCTGGCTCGACCCAAAGCTAGCTTCCATAGATGGAAAGGTTTGTTTTTAGCCCACACAGCTTGGAGATGTCAACTCTTTTACTTTTTATCCAAAACAGATTGCACGGACATGGGACATATGTAAAGATTTGTGATTAAAGAGCAACAGTTGGTAATCTCAGCTCTCTATCTAAAGGCAAAACTTGCTTTTCTCCTATTTCTAATGAAGTACCGAGGCTTTAATTTAATTAGCTGCTCTGTTTTTAAAACAAAAGTTGGTAAAACGTGCCCTCTCTGCTTCGTTTAGCTGCTTTCATATAATTAGCAACAGGCTTTCATTCTTTTCTGTTTACTTTTTCCTAAACAATAATTTAATACAAAACAATAACACGTAAAAGCCTCTGTGAGCTCACTATGTGGGTGGCGGAGTCAGACGTGGATCACTTTGAAACAGTAGCTCTCCATGTTTCAGATTTCCAGTTCTCCAGAGGAGATCAGGGAGAGAAAAGTCACTTCAGATGAATTGATGAAGGGGATCTGGGTGCTTTAATATAGCGTGTCCAGGCTTGTCAGACATGTTTCGTTCAATGGCCTTACCTTGAAAAGAGCCTATGATTGTGATTGATGTGGTTGCAGTCCAACACAAGATGTTTGTTGCTCTACTGCCTCGGCACTTACCGGGTTGGCAAGTAGGGAGGGCTCGGAAACCGCAGCGTTCTTTATTCAAATAATCAAACCAGTTCCCAGGGGGGCTTTGGTCAAACCAAAGTTTGTTTGCAGTGGGTAAGAGGGACGGTAGGTAGGAAGTAAGAAGCCAAGCACCCTCCTGTCTGGGCTCCAGATCCCGGGGGTAATTTTTGGTTGCCGTGTTTGTGCTGCTGGTTCGCTGTGTTTCTCCACCACTCAGCCCTGCGTGATTTGACCAGGGCTGCAAGCAGGCAGTGATTGATGGGGTGATACCCAGCTGCTTTCTGATTGAGTTAGAGCCACTCACAATCCCTCGCTTTGTTTGCTCTTTGCTTGATCTCTTCTCGCTAAATTGCCAACAATAGTCGTGCTCTTTCTTTTTCATTGCCCCGACGATTGCATTTTCTTCCCACAGCTTATTCCTCCTATTAAATGACAGCATATGTGAAAGAGGACAGCCTAACAGCAATCGTTCTTGGCATTATCTCAGTGGGTTAAGTGCTGAGAGTATTATTAGTAGCCTGCTCCTCTGGCGCTTGTCCAGATTTTTCAGGATGACCCCTGTGTGCACTGGATAAGTGACAAGAAGGTCTCTTTACTCTACGCCGACTGCCTCCAATAAGGCAGGGATGTTTGACTTGTCGGGCCAGTAAGTAGAAATGTCACATTGCCCTTCAGATGTTGGCAGTGGCCCGCTGACCAGCAGCACCTAAATCAGCTCCGTAACGCCAGGAATTCACCCTTGCTGCCCGAAACTAGGGAGGAGATTCACCGCCTGGCACAAGGCCCGAACAGCAAGGCCTCTTTGGCTTTTAGAGTGCTGCATCACTGGAAAAATCCAAGCTCTTTATGTGCAGAGGGAGCACTGCAGAGATGTAAAAGATAAGGGTTTGAACAGTAGACACCTCATTTCTGGCCCAATCTTTATTCAAGGGAAACTGCCAGATTTGGACAACAATGGATTACCTGCTTGTTGCTGTAAATATCCTCCTTTTACAGAAACATCCTTTGCTTATTTCTAACAATGTTTTCCTTTTTCCTCATCCTGTTAAGATCTAGAAATTGTGTTTTTTTGCCACAAATTCACGGTGCGGACCCTGATTGTTGATAAATGTTGCGAGCAGGACAATCCCGGTCATCCTTAACACTCCCACAGGGTGTGATCACAGTCCTTCAGGCTGCACATCCAGCCGGATGACCGGGTCATGATGCACCCAGCCAATCCCGCTCCCTGACCCTCCCCATCCCCCGCTACCAGCTCTTTCACATGCTCCAGGGAGGTCGAAGAACAAGGAGGAGGAGGGAGAGCACCAGGGGGAACGGATGGGGTATTTAATTGAATAATTCCCAGTTCAGTTATTATTACAATTGCCCTCTAGCGTCCTAGCCATCACAGAGTCTCGTAGAACAACCCCAGCAAGCGAGAGTGCATGCTTCATGCTGGTGAACCTTTTACTGCAATTATGTCAGCATCTGTTGGCCAGCTACCTCTCAGCTCTTTCTGCTTTTTTTCTTTTCTTTTTGAGAACGTTTTCTCACTTCCTCTACCAACAACTCTGCGGTCATTCCTTCTCTATCTCCCTCTGCAGTTTCCTTTTAACACACAAACCCCCCCTCTGCCCCCACACCAGGGCCCTCTCTTCCTGGCTATTGTGGAGGGGCATGAGAGATTTGACCTGCACCCACTGGCCTTAACTCTATCTGACCTCTTCTTCAACTCCCCACCTCCCTTGTCTTCCTTTTTCATCCACTTTTCTTGTCTGCTTCGTGTGGCTTTGTTCAGTTCATTACCTACCCACAGCATCGGGAGAGGATAGCTGATTACTGGCTGAAAGTGGTTTGTTGTCATGTCAGGGATGCTTGTTATTGTTGTTTTTCTCCTCATCAGCTCGTAAAATGTAGTCATGAAGTGCTCACTGTTTTAATTTTGATGTCAGGTTCAATGGGTCACTCTCTAATACTCACAGTTATCCTGTCACATGGTTCAAGCCAGTATATGAGCTCAGTTATGTACATCCTGCATTTCATGAACAGGATATCCAGTAATACTCTGCCCCGGTAGCAAGCACCCCTCTTTTATGGCAAATGCTGTGTGGTGATTATTTTCTCCTCCGTAGGAAGGTGGTCTTCTTTAAGCTGAGGGCAAACTGTGATAATGAACTACGGCAGGTTTTGGATGAAAGGGCTAATACTATTACTCCACTGAGCCTCAGTGAGGCCAGAAGTGGTTTAATGCAAGTCTCTGACAATAGTTTATAAAGGGTTAATGCAGTCGTTCATTGAGTTGGGAAGCACTATCCAGTTCTCATTTTAAAGAGGCTGAAAGTGGAGATTTAAGTCAGCAGGTGGTAAAGTTTTGTTGCTTTTTGGCATTTTATTATGGCACCAAAATAAAATTTATAACAACATTAAAGGTTTAGAACTGATTTTAGAATGTGTCATAGATATATGTGAGTAACAAGAGTGAATTCAGATTTAATTGATAAGTCATGTAGTGGCCTTTAAAGGTTGATAGGTCATCAGTTACACTGGATGTTAAAATGGTGGCGGTAGAATGATTTTATCTAGGCTCCATATTGTGACGTCTAACTGTGTCTGCGTATGTGCACGAGATCATCATAAACTATAAAAGATACGTCCCTCTTTTAGTCTGGGGGCATTCTATCTGATGGCTGTCTGTGCATGTCGGTTGATGATTGTCAGCTGCTCAAGGTCTGTAATAAAGACCCCCATCGCTGTTTTGAAGACATCGGACTCTGATTCACTTCTTCTTAATGATCAACTGAACCCTACAGTCACAAGAAAAAATGGACAGACTGATGCTATAAAAGCAGAGAAGAGCTGCTATGGGAGCCTGGAAGTCCAACAGGGTCCAGGACTGTCAGAGCGAAGCAGTCTTATGGATGCTGTTCTACAGAGACTGTGAAGGTCATCAATCAGAATAATGGAGACATGCATCTTACACCATCAGTGGGTTTTACCCTCGTTCGGTTATTTTAACTTCTGCTGAAGTTTTTAGTCTTTGGGTGTGTCATTTGGAAGCCATGACAAAATAAAAGCATGCTTGCACAGTGGGACGTGACAAAATAATTCCAATATCTTGTTTTTGTTGGCAAGATGGTTTTTGAGTTTGATTGGAGCTGAAATTGAAATACAGATTTGCTTGATTGAACAGCTAAACCCTCTCTACTGACCTGCGTTATGCTGGTCCCTCCATCCCAGCCGCGTGGTCATGTATGTATTTATGTCACTAAGGTGTTACACGATGTTAAAGACACCAGTTCAGAAGTCATCCCTGCTGTGGCACATCAGCCCTTTCTCTCAGTGCCCTGTTATTCTTACCCTTGACTTCTCATTGTTGTAACGACTGCGTATCACCCGAGCCGCTCCACACCCCCACCCCCGTGGAGGACTCTCTCCTCGCTCACCTCTGCCCGCCCTGCTCTCCTGTGTAATCAGAGATCCTCTCAAATGTCAAGGTGGGACAAATGGGAGCCATTCCCTCCAGTAATGACCCCCAGAAATGGGCTGGAGCCATTCTCCTTCGCTCCTTCTCTCTTTGAGAAAACATATGCTCTCTTTCTTTCTTTATTCCTTTTCCTTTTCTTTCTCTCTCCTGAATTTCAGAGTGATTTTCCTCTCTTTTTTATTCCGGGGTCCTTTGTTAATCATATCAGAGGGTTTCAGGCTGTGTGTGAAAACGGTAAACCTTTTCAGGAGAGGTTGTATAATTGATGTATTACGCAGCTCTCAGTCACAACGACTATATAATAAGGCCATTACCAGGTTGTTGCTTTTATTGTATGAGGCATTTCTTCGAAAGCTAGCCAAAGGCTAGTCGTTTCATCAGCGAAAGCACTCGTTCAGAGAGTACAAATTCCATTTGTTGTATTTAAAGCTATTTTAATTCTGAAGCTCAGCTTTCAGGAAGAATAAAAGAGCTAAATGTGCACTTCCGTTTTAACCTTAGGCAGGTTCTTAATTATCTGTTAATCTCCCCAAATGTGTATAAAAGAAATGCAGGGCTTATATGAGAAAAAATAGTATTTTAACAGGGATTTTGTCACTTTTCATTTAGACTTTTAAAAAAACTGCAGCTTTTTCTTATAAGTTGAATTTTCTCCCATTTTTCTCATGAACAAAGAATTTTCTGAGCTCAGCAAAAAGACATTTTTACTGTTAAATGGAGTTAGCCTCTGTGCAAAAGTAAAATTCTGAATGTAATGAAGCAAGAAACGTGTGAAACCATTCAGACATCCGACTGTAAAATCTGTACTTTTTTTTGACATATATTCAGACTCCGCTAACCTCATTATGATGACCTATTTGTCACACAGCTTTAGGGAGAGGAGAAAAGTGGCTCCAAGAAAGATGGATGAAAAAAAGTGTTTAAGGAGAACGAAGGAATCAGCTGAACGTGGTTCTGTGTCCTCGGAGGTCAGAGTGCAGTTACATGTGAGGTGGGCGTGGCTTCTAAAGCGCTCTGGTGACAGTGAGGGCTTTTGTGGTCACTTTTATTCTTACCCCCACATCCTCCACCCACTCTTTTCTTGAGTTCAGTCTGAGCGCGCTCTGTGCTGAACAGAATCCCCCCCACCTCGTCACTGTGCGCTCATATTTCTGAATGGAGGATTAGAAGGAGAGAGGATGCAATAACAGAGCCTAAACGCCCAAATTCATTAATTTGATTGTTGGCGACAGCAGATCTCTTGACAGTATAATTAGGGAAGCTAATGGATGTAAGCATGCTAAATCCATCAGTGCTAATGATAATTGCAGCGTAGGAATATGCTTTACAAATGTGTGGCCAAGGCCGCAGTGAAATTGGAAAACAGCTTCGGCATCTAAAAATAAAGCCTCGCCGAGTCGGAGAGTGTGTGATGGTGACACGCAGAGATGCCCGTTGGGCGAGTGCAGCTGGGCGATCGGGGAGAGAAACATCCCCCGTCTTTTCATCCATCTTTTTTATCTGAGTCCTTACATGTGGAAGCACATGTGGCGGTGTGCAAAAGCAGACGTGCCCGCAAAGAACCACTATTTAAGTCAGCCGCTCTGATTGGCTGGCGGTTTGTCTTGCTGGGTGAGTTACCACGTTTTGTGGCATTGATCTGCTGCAGTTATTTTCTGCAGAGTCACAACATTAGTGGAGGGGAGGACGGTTTGAAATCTGCAGATTTTTCTTTTTTAAACATCTGGCCGAATCATTTTCTGTCAATAAAACTCTGATCGATTGGTGCTTTTAGTTAAAGATGTTAGGATGAAGAATGTTTTCTGCCACTGCTAACTCGTCTGGACCGAAGCTGGACTGGAGCCCAAATAAAAAGCACACTTGTTATTCCAGACTGGATAAATAAGTGCTGTGGAAGAGCAGCAATGGATGGAAAACAGAGAAAGAGAAGAGAATTTTGTTTTTGGAGAGATTTGTCTCCTCCGTGATCGGAAAAACTACCTCAGAGATCGCCTCGCCTTTGTTTGGCTTGTTTGCACAAATGTTAATGGTATTTTTCCTGAGCCCAAGGTGACGGTTTGTTAGAAGAGGACTTGAGGTCCATCTGCTAACTGGAGTGTTCTGACAGCTGACAGCGAGGCTCTTTTCCTGCAGAGTCTCTCCAGTCCTGAGTCCACTGCTCCCCTGTGCTACACAGAGATGTTTTGACATGCTGTAGGTGACAAGTTTTCATGCATCAACAAGCTATACAGTACTGGGTCATCTGGAGAGAAATACAAGTGAAAGGGTTCAGGCAGTTGTTCTGTATGAACCTCAGGACAGCTAGGAAGAAAAACCAGCTTTGTTCTGGGGTTTTCCACAAAGTTTGAGCTTATAAATGGTCTTATTAAGAAATCTGACCAATTCTAGGAGGCTTATATAGTTCGTCATAGCGTTACTCCATCGCCTCAGATTGTATTGCTTTTGTACAACCATATCAAGCAGACATTTATAGAGGGAGGACAGATTATTTTCATGGGAAAGCTTCAGGCGGTATAACTGTTATATTGTTAGGCCGATGGTTTGTCGCCTTCTCTTCGGCTCCGCACAGAGGACTAATGTTCTCGTTTGACACTGGCGGATTGCTTTTTCTCTGTGCCTGAAGAAAGAAGGCAGCCTAATACATTTGAGTTGGTGAAGCGAAGGTCGTAGAGAATTACATTCACCCCCTCCACCCCCCAAGTCTCTTACCCCCTTTTCTTTTTTTTTTCCTCTTTAATTTCCCCGCTGGATTGTCAAACCATTTTCACTATTAGCACTGTGGTAGGCAGCTCACTGGGTGTGTGCGTGGCGTGCAATTATCTATCTGTGTGTGTTGAGTGTTCCAAGCCCACCCAGACCCAAAGCAGACAAGACAGATAAACAGTTGCATGGCTCAACTTGATTGGATTGTCACAAGGAATAAAAGCAACAGCAGCAAATATAAAACATAAATATCGCCACACAGACACCTGAGGAGAGGAAACTAAGTTTAACTTGGCAGGTCAGGAGGAAGTAGAGCAGTGGCAAACACCAAAACTGTGGCACTGTCAGGGGTTTTCTAAGTAGGACACAAGACCATGGACTTGTTTTATGATACAGGATAGAGGTTGTTAGCCGTCCTCTGTCCTCCCCGAGGACTCTGAACCATGGAAGCGAGTACCCACAGGTGTTTACAGCAATAGATTAGAGCTATATTTAGTACAGCTGGCAGCACCAGAGACTTTGGGAGGCATCAAACGGCCCAGCCAAGCGGTCCCCATAACGCCTTCCAGATGATAAGGGCCTGGATGGATTCGCGTTAGCAGAGTGGAGTGTGTGGACTCGCTGGCGCAGAACCACTAGAGTTCTGGCTGACACACCACTCATTTAGGCACAAATGGAGACATTTTGAAGAAAGAGGTTTCTTATCTCTCACAGCAAAGACCCCCGGGGCGTTTTCTCTCTTCCATCAGCGTTCTCCACCCTGCTGCGCCGCCTTAACGAGGGCCATCCAAGCTGATGATGGTAAAAATGCAGTAAACAGCTTTGTCTTCTTTGAATGGCGACAAACAGGTCTGTACGGATCCGACGCAGAGGGATGCTACACACCTCTACACCTCATAATACTCTGTGTCTGCACAAACTTCATTGCACATCCTGAAGATTGGCGACACGTGTTTACACGTACCGAAGCCTGCAACTCTTCATCTCAGTGATGCATCTCAGCATAAATTTTTAGGCACATTGCAAAGCTCAGCTTTTGGCAGTTGCAATGCAGGGAGAGGATGGGAGAGCTGCAGAGACTGGGGTTCTGAGGTGAATTATAAATCTGCTGATAGACCAGGGGAGGGCCGCGGGAAGATTGATGCTCTCTGTTGTGAGCCAGGAGCCAAAAGCAGGAGAGGAATTAAGCTGATAAATTCACTCTCATTAAAATAAATAAATCTTACCGTAGCATCCTCCTGTTACCAGAAGTTTACACTTAAATGACTAAAAAGCTCGTGCTATTATTTAAACTACTATTCATGTCCATGTTAATTGGTCTGTGTGACATCATCCCAACAGGGACGACCTTTAAAACAAAGTTGTGTGTTTGTTACGTGCTGCACAGTAGAGGAAAACAACATAAACGTCATGTGAAACATGAGTATTTTTATGTTTTGCAAAGCAAGCTGCAGCTGATAAAGGGGCAGAAACAAAGAGGTGCTTGTGTGAGTCGAGCAGGGCTGAGGCTAAAGCTGGTGGTTGGTCAAGTTTAACCTGAAATCACACTAGAATCACAAGAGAAATGGAGGAAATCCTATAAAAAACAGAGCTGGGGATTTCCCAGATTAACTGTTTCTAAAAGAAACTTTAAAAAAAAAGAAAATCATTTGTGATCCTGATCAGACGTCTTAAGTCTGAGGAGTTTCATGGAAGCTTTAAGTGCTACACGGGTAAAGATGGTTGAGCTCATGAGTCATTTATCTACAACAGATCCTAATTATTTACAACTTTAACACACTTCAGCGTGGCCCAGTGACACATTTTACAGCACAATAGGATTTATCTGAGTTTAATTGGGTCATTTATTAACTACAGTTACACTCGTGACTCCCGTTTCCCTTCATCCATCCCTCTTCCCACCCGATCCCATAGGTTCGGCTTAATATTTATTTCCCGTTGTGAGGCAAGTCAAAGAAACCATTTAACAGAAAGGTGTCAAAGCTTCATGTTGAAGCACGCTGAACTCCACCTGAGGGAGTTAACCCGACAACCCCTCCATTCAAAGTCTAAATCACCTTTTTGTGGGAAAAGCCAGGCATTAAGTGGGTTCATGATCACTAGACACCTGATGTTTTGACAGTAATTTGGGAATCAAGCAGAACTATGAAAATAAGCCCCTTTAGCCCAGAGGGCACATATTTTTCTGCATGTGTGTGACTGAACGTGACCACACACCTGCTGGATGATAAACACACATACATCAAACTATTCATTTAGTTTCTGCAGAAAGGGGGAGGCAGGTTAGTTTGGCCAGGAAAACGTTCAAATAGTAGCCTGCAGAGGTGAAACTTGAGTTCACGTTATGAGCAATTAGAAGCAGTGGTAACCTGAGCTCAAAACAAAAAAATTCTGTTGGAGCGCCACGAGTTCTGTCACTCACAATCAAAACCCGGCACGGAAAACTCGTCTGAACCCATCCTTCAAAGTCGCACGCACGCACATGCAGGCAGCCGCTGGAGTGAAAAACCACAAATCAAACACATTTAATGTAGACTTTTAACAAGTGCCTGAAAGCACACGCATGCTCCAGTAACCAGAGGCTGTTCAGACCACCCTCACTGTCCAGGAGCCCCCATCTGTCCTCCACCAGCCTCAGAGTTCAGAAACGCATTTGTGTCATGGAACTCTTCAATACCTGTGGGCATCACATTTCTTTTGAAATGCAATGTTCTGAGTGGGATTTTTAATAATTTTACCAAAAGATGAGAAATAATAAAAAATGTATCAACCGTGGTTAAACAGGGAGACCACTCACTTTAGCAGGTAGATAAACCCGACCTCTGTGCTGCTGGGAAGAGAAAACCTCCTCAGTGTGTGTGTGTGTGTGTGTGTGTGTGTGTGTGTGTGTGTGTGTGTGTGTGTGTGTGTGTGTGTGTGTGTGTGTGTGTGTGTGTGTAACCCCACCTGTTCTCTGAGTTTTAACCTGAGACCTCATTAGCACACAGTGTTTTATTTCCACTACATTACCTGCACAGTTTGCTGTTGGGCTAGCTGTTTGTGGTCCTCTGAGTATGATTGTGTGCTCAACTGTGTTTTATTATACAACTAAAAAGCTGCATTATTCCAATCACCAACCTGTTTCATGAACCCAGCCTCCCTCACACCACCTCCTGTTGCTGTGCTCAGGTACGACTACGTGGAGGTGCGAGATGGCGTGGACGAGAACGGTCAGCTGGTGGGGAAGTACTGTGGGAAGATCGCCCCCTCTCCGGTAATCTCCTCTGGAAATCAGCTTTTCATAAAGTTTGTGTCGGACTACGAGACCCACGGAGCGGGTTTCTCCATCCGATATGAGATCTTCAAGACTGGTGAGTTGCAAAATGATTTCTGCCACTTCATGAAATTTAAATGGATGAGTTTTAATGAATCTCAGAAAGTCTTTATTGGATGTACGGCCTGTTGGAGTCAACCCAATTAAAAATGGTCACCACAGCTGATCGACCTTAGCAAATATGTAAAAATGGCTACAACTCAATCTGTTTTAGAGATTCTGAGCTACACGTTAAAATATGGCTGCATGGTTGCACAGTTAGGAGCATGGATGCTTTGCAGTGAGAAGGTTTGAATCCTGGCTGCAGCCTTTCCGCTTGGAGCTAGCATGTTCTCCAACGATGCATGGGTTTTCTCTGGGTAGACCGGTTTCTACTCACAGGCTGAAAACATGCATTTCAAGTTAGTTGGAGACTCAAAAATTGTTCCTTGGTGTGAGTTTGAGATTGTGAATGGTTGTTTTGTATCTATGTGGCCTTGTGATGAACTTGAGACCTGTCCAGGGTGTCCCCCGCCTCTCACCCATGACTACACCAGCTCCCTACAACCCTACTAAGGATTAAGTGGTACAGATGAGAGATATGTCACTGAGTGCTCATGGTGCACATGATCTATTTCATCTAGTCATCCAGGAGATCAGGTCCGTTTGTCTGTCTACAAACTATCTCATGAACATCTTGAGTGATTTTAATAAAACTGGACTTCTATAACTTTTGTAATAAACTACACAACAGGAAGAGTATCTGGGCCTCTATTGTTTTAAAGGTGACTTAAAAAGCTAATCAACCTTGGTTTAGTTGAACATGCTATAACTTTGATGTGGTAGTAGCTGAGAATCATTCACCACACAATCAAAGCAATAACAGATCAAATGAAATCTCAAATGAGATTATCTTCAAGGTTTGAGCTAATTGGCTACGACTCCATTGAACAAGTGCTAGTTAGTCTTTCACATCTTGATTTAAGATTAGAGGAAATGCTGACGCTCCTGATTCGTCTGTCATGGAATCTATTAGACATAAAGTCTGATGCAGAAGGAAAAGTGGATGAATACTTACAGCCAAACAAGTGAGACTCTTCATTTCATGGTTTGTTTGTGCTTTAGTCACGGCATCAGAGCGCCACATTATGCAAATGCAATATGGCAACCAATATGCTCCTTCCAAAACAAATGAATCATAGGCCCATATGTTCCATAATTGTAGCGGTTTTTGTCTGGTGTGAATTATTATAGCATAAGCAAGGCTATAATTTGCAAAGCGGTGATTGAACAAATGTTGTTTCAAGTGTTGGTTTATCGTCAGATGGCCGTCTGGAGCGAGGATGTCAACCGGCCGTTATTACGTCTGACAGGCTGCTGGTGGAGAAAGTGAATTCAGTCCACTTAACAGCGTTCATGTCGACCTCACAGTCCCTGATGCATCATAACGGAGCAAAAAAAGGGTGGTTAATATTTATTTAAGCGTAAATATCAGTTGAGGATGTCTATCTTATCAGAGGTTTAGAGAGAATATCCTGCTTTCCTTTGTTTGGACTGGAGGAAGATAAGAGGAAGAGGACAGCCTCTTTAGGGAATGAGTGCTAGTGGAGGCAGACAGGTGCTTCAGACTCCACTTTCATTAATTAACCTTAGCAGCAGTCCATGGGACAGCCCCCCCTTCCCCCTCATGACCTCTGAGACATAATAAATAGCCTGGCAAGGTTTCTCCATCCGTTTAATCTGGACTGGTGTGTGTTTGTGTGTCTGGCTGTGTGAGCGTCATCACCACAGCAGGGCAGCTGGTGGAGAGCGGGGCCATTTATGAGATCAAAGCGACAATCCTCTCCGACATATGCAAACTCATTTGCTCACGCAGCCTCGTTCCCCTCCACGGGACGCTTAAATCGGCTACATTCTTTCCACGATCACTTTAGCATCTCTTGGTTTTGTTTATTAGAGAGGACTGATTATAAATGAGCCGTGTTAGGAGCCTTCTGACAATCTGGGACCAACAGACTGGCTTTAGATGAGAAAACACAGAACCAGCAAAAAGAAAAACATGGTTTTAAGTGAAGACAGAGATAGACGTACAAAGTTACCGCCTCGAAGACAAGCGGTGCATTTGTGCTGATTGAACTCAAAGTGGAATCAGAGTTGAGTGGTGGCAGAAATTTCTCATCTGGGTGTTCTGCACCCAGCCCCGTTCCTCCCTGCAGAGAGGAGCGCCGCGGGTGGGCCGTCGCTGCCTTTCTGGATCCGGACCCTCGTTATCCTTTGAATTCACTTTGTGTTATGACTACGGCGGCACTAACTCCCGCCAAGAACGGCTCTGAGATCAATTAACAGCTCTTGTTTGCTGGAGCGAGAAGGAGAGACAACCAAGCAGAATGGAAGACACAAAGCTAGCTGATTAGCACAGCTTATCAACAAACAGGGCATTAGCTGGGAAAACATTGCGTCGGCTAACACATGCAATGTTAATGATGATACACAGATGTGCCGATAGCGGATAAAGGAGCGAGGAGGCTGGTGCATGTCAATGATAGGAGACACAACCTGTTTACCGCTGTGATTATAAACCCGGATCCCTGCAAGCGTGCCTTGGGGACTTCCTCAAGCAAAGGTCACATGGTAAATAAATAAACCCACAAAACAAACACATGTAAACACAAGCCTCCTTTAGGGATCATGTGCCAGCTTATGAAAGCGTGTTTATATGTGCAGCTTGACCCACTGAAGCTATAAACGACCTCACCTACAGTTGAAAATGCTGGCGTGACTTTTATCAGCTGCTGCCTGCAAAGTGTCTAATTGGAAGAGAACAGGTTGTTTTGCTTCTCTGTTTGGCTGCTTCCACATCAGTCTCTACCCCGCTCCACTCCTCGGTCTCATCCAGCCATCTTAATTAGCACGGGCTATTTATTTTATAGCCTGCAAATTGGCAGCCTCGCTCCGCTGGCTGAAGTCTGGCAAGAGGCGAGGGAGTGAGATGACTGGGAGGGCGGACGGGTGGGAGGGATGTTTGGGCTGAAGGGAGCAGGTTAGCAACATGTTTCTTCTGTTTAGAGGCTTTTAACTTCAAGATAATAATAAAAAGCAAAGATAAAAGCTGAACAAGCTGTTGGCTGGATTAGAAAAAGGATTCCTGGTTTAAAAAATGGCAATGCCAGCCTCCTAAATGTGGAATAAAATAAGTTTGTTCTTCTAAATGATCCCTTTTGACCTAATCTCTCAAAAGTTTCATGTAATTTTGGTAAGAATCTTTGTTTTAAGCCTCCTCAATCCTCTCTACAGACTATCTCGCTGTTGTAGGTGTTTTAACTTCATGATATAAAAGAACACACAAGGATCGACAGCAGGGAGATTGACCTAAATTATTATAATTTCAGTTTCATAAGGGTTGGACATTTTTAAATCTGGATCTGGAGCGAGCAACAGTCATCCTGAATCATCTGAAACAGCCAGCACAACCTATCAGTCACAGTCAAGCATGTTTTCATAAGACTGGTTGTCATCCTGGAGTTTCTCTGAGTCAGTGACACTGAGCAACCAGAACATTTATAAACACAACATTTTAGTTGTCATCTGTAATTCTCTACATCTGCACAGCTAGTCGGACACAAAATTGCAATAAAATAGATACAAATTGTTTTGCAATGACACTGAATTGGTATTTGACACAATAAATGGCAACATTTGAGCAAAACCTGTGCAAATATTGTTAATCACAGCATCCTAAACCAGTCCTGATTTAATCTCCAGTCAATCACAACTTCCCCCCACCCCTCATGCTGTCTTAAATGTCCTTTACCTTCTCACTCATGCTCAAAAGGGATCCAGACAACAACTCTGTGTCTGTTTCTGAGAGAAAACCTGTCTTACAGCTTTTTGGAACTTGTTCAAAACTCCAGCCTTTGCAACTCACGCAAGGAAACTGAGAACCCTGAAAAACATTTCACAACAGTTTGGAAACTACCTCATGAGTGCAGTTTGCAGCCTGTTGCCAACAAGTCACAGCCCAGTGAGACACTGGCTTTGGACCACACTGATAGCACAACTGATACCCCCCCTCCACACACACACACACACCTCCCATCTACCCCATCACTGTTACACAGCAGAATGAGTCATTCTGTTGAGGGGAGGAGCACCGTGTCCAAAAACAAAGCATCTTTTTATTGTCACGCTCCCCCATTTGTCGAGTCAACGTGATGCGATCCAACGCTGAGAACACACCTGTGAAAATACTGAGTGTATGTTGAGGTTGATAAAGGTTGATGGTGTGACTCACATGTGATTTAAAGATGCAGGGTCATCAAACACACACATACACACACTCATCATGGAACACTTGGACAATTTCTAGAAGATTAAGGAGGGAGACTCCACCTGAGGGGTGACATCATGGGCACATGCCACATACCATTAGGATAGCTCCACGGTGTGTGTGTGTGTGTGTGTTTGTTTCCATCTGTTTAAGCGACTTGCCTCCACAGGTTTCTGGTTAATGGTTGATTTAGTGCAGAAAGAGTTAATTTTCCACCAGCAGTTAACCCTTCTGTCAGTGTGGCATGAGGGTAAGATGAAGAGGAGGGGAGACCTGTGATGGGTGATGATGGGGGTGGGGGTGTTGCCTTAATGACCAGCTAGAGAGCAACACGCTACCTAAACACTGATGGTTTCTTTTGCCGTCCAAAAACAACACAATCAGCTCTCATGGCTTTGCTTTAATTGCTGAAGGAAGTGGTTGGGCTTTTGGGGGGTTGGAGGGTGTCGGCGTAGTGATTAGCTGAAAAAAGGAGCAAAGTGGAGATTTCAAACTTGAGGGAAGAAGAGAGAGAAATTACAAAAATGAGCACAGTGAGCAGCTGTCACATTTAAAGCTGGTTACTTGCAGCAATGTTGTTCCAGTGATTAACGGCTGGTCTCGGGTCTGCTTTTCAGCACTTAGAGCAACAGCTTAATAGAAACACAGAGGAACAAGTCATCAGGGAGACGAACGACTGAAACTCACTCCACTCCTAAAATGTTGGAGGCATATTTATTCAAGGTTCATATTAATCTCAAACACTTGCAAAGACTAAAATCAAATCTCCGTCATGTACGATTGCTGCAACTTGTCGTGTTAAACAAACTCTTAATTACTCAGTGAGCGAGTCACGAACAGCGTTTATTTACTCCTGGATTCAGAGGAAAATAGCTCAGTGAAAATAAAGTTACAGGAAGCATTTAAGTGCCTGGCTGGATGCTGGAGGTAAATGTGCATTCAAGGTTTCTTCTCTCCTACCTTCCTGCCATAAATTCAGCTGTTTGTTTAAAGGCTGCCATTGGACTGCCAGCTGCACTCTGGTCAAACTGTCTGTTTTATTGTGGATGAAATGCAACTACATGTGCTCTCCTTTTTATTTGCAGACCCCTGTTTTTATTCCTTTTTTAACCCTTTTCTCACCACAGTGATGAATCTACCAAAAACGACCCCAACCAGGGAGGCGATCAAAGAACACAGGGTGTAACAGAGATGAGGTCTGAGGGCAGGGAGTCAAACCTTCCATAAATTTGTTGAAAACCTCCCTGTCAACACAGATGTGAGCAAACAAGCTGCATGTGTGCCTGGACACCACCACACAAAGGCGTGATAGTGATCAGAGAAAGCCACTTGCTCAGACTTTGCCTCAAAGCATTGTGGGTTTAGCAAAGGGAGCAGGGGAAGACCCCCTACATGGAGGCACTAGATGAAAAAGATCTGCTGGATGATTTTCTCGCCCGTGGGAGCTGCGAGCTTTCTTACCTCACTTTTTATTCCTTTTATGCAGCCAGAGACGTAAAGTTTGAGAATGGTGAGGTTTGATCTTACTTCGTATTCTTTATTATGGAACGAAGTGAAATAATTCAGTAAAACTTTATCAATGTCTTCACGTCAAATGCAAGAGAGAAAAACTAGAAAAACAAATGATCAGAGGTGTATTTTTATTTATTTTAATAGGACGGTCCCTATTTGTTTACATTGAGGGGGCGGGGCTTAGTATTTATCCTGCAGCCAGCCACTAGGGGGTGTTCTTTCAGCTTCTATGTTATGTTCCTGCTTTACTAAATGATTAAATGGGTTGAACATCAAAGGCATAATGAGATTTTCATCTGTATGTCTTTTAGCGGATTATTCCTAAACATCAGTTTTGGGTAGGCGTTGATGGAGAAGAAATTCAGCAACTTCACAGCAATCTCTTTTTTCCAAAGAAGTGGCTCACATATTGTTTTTCTTCTTCAAAATATCTGACATTCTCCACAAAGACGTGGTGAAGTTAAGTGCGGAACTGCAGCGTCCAGGGAATGCTGGCTTCTCGGCAAATTCTCTCCATTTTCTCGGAGTAAATACTAGGGAAGCTGTGAAATTAATGGTGCCCACTGTTCTCCAAGGCCGCACTTTAGCTGCGACGCTAAATGTCAACTCTCTTTTGAGTCAAAACGACGCTCGCCGTGGCTTTCAAGTCAGGAAGAAAGAAAATCAATGTGGCTCTCCAGCCTCTCGCTCGCTCCAGTGTCGGACAGGCTCAAGTGGGCCTGATGGTCTTCAATTAGGGGCCCAGCGAGATGCCTGAGTGACGCTGGAAAAAGCAGTTTGCCACGTTCATTTGAGCTACGGTGACTGCAGCGCGGTAGCTCTATCCAGCGATAACTCCCTGCAATTTTGGTTTCTATTGGCCCCATCTGCACCCATCACACCAGCTGCCAGACTAGCATCAAAATGATGTTATCCTGGGTACATTTCTGCCACTAATGGCTGCAAATAATTGCCCTGAATGACAGAACTACTATTTTTTTCTGATGTTGTGTGTATTAGAAAAACTTAGACCAACTCTTGAGCCCACACATCTTCATGTCTCTCCCACTTGTAAAGATGTCAGTGCAGCTGTTAGCCTGATTTTTAAAAACACGTCAGTCACTCTAGAGTCATGATCTGGTGCTAACGATGCTCTGAGAGGTAGCTACCGTGAGGAAAGTCTTAATGCTCCTCATCAGCTCTAAAGCAGCTCTCTGGGGAGCTGTGCATAAATATTTGGATGGTCGCTTGTGTAAAACCGCACGTGTGTGTGTGTGTGTGTGTGTGTGTGTGTGTGTGTGTGTGTGTGAGTGTGTGTGTGTGTGTGTGTGTGTGTGTGTGTGTTAGAGGTTTTTACAGCATGAATCTGTTTATTCGTTGTTCCTCAAATCTGGAGATTGAGGCCTTTCACTAATGTTTACAGAGTTGGGTCCAGATGTTCCAGGAGTTTCTAATTAACACACACACACACACACACACACACACACACACACGCGCGCGCACACACACACACACACACACACACACACACACACACATTGATGCAAAGTGGTTTGTCCTAATAAGGAGAAAAGCAGAGAGGAAAAGAAAGAAGAGATGCAAATGTAGCTTCTTGTGACTAGAAGAACCATCAAGGTGGTCCCACCAGCTGAGGGCCATAAACAGGCCTGGTCCCAATTGAACACAAACAGATCACTTTCACAACCACTATTCAAACCTCTCATGCCTTCCTCTCACTTTGTTCCTTCTCATCTTTTCATCTCGCCATCTTTTCTCTGTCCCGTAGGTCCCGAGTGCTCCAGGAACTTCACCTCCAACAGTGGAGTCATAAAGTCACCTGGGTTTCCGGAGAAATATCCCAACAACCTGGACTGTACGTTTATGATCTTTGCCCCAAAGATGTCCGAAATCATTGTGGAGTTTGAGAGCTTTGAGCTGGAGCCAGACACGACGCCACCTACGGGTGTCTTCTGCCGCTACGACCGTGTTGAGATCTGGGACGGTTTCCCTGGAGGTGAGTGAAGGCAGCAAACAAAATTCCTTTTGTAAAATATTTGTGACTGTCACATCTGAGTTACCTTTTGCACATTGATGGTTTTATTGCACGGAAGTCAGTCTTTGGTGATGGTTTCCTCCAGCTCCTGTTGTAGACAGCTTCCTTGGCAGCCTTTGTTCAAAGTTAATTCTAGAGGAAGTGCTTTCCTCGGGCCGTTGGGCGAAATTTAGGTCTTACGATCATCGGAATGCTTAGTCATCGCTCAACACTTCCTGATCACAAGAGTCTCCCGCCCTAGTAACAGGATGCATGAAGGCAGTGACTTGTTAGGTCTGATACGTCTAGGAGTTCAAGGTCTAATCTGGGATGTTGTGCTTGAGGTTTTGTTTGACAGCCCCATCATGCAGGAAATGACTCAAAAAGGCATTTCCTTTGTAAGCTTCCTTGTGTTTTCCTCCTAACGAGGGGACACAAAGATGCTCATACCAGTAGAGCTGAACCAGTTCTCACACACCTAATCAGAAAATCACCTAAAACAAGATTCAAAATCCATTAATCCTAAAAATCAGCAGGCGAGGAACGGGGTGGGGGAGTGAGGGTTGTGTTCAAAGACTTGCTTCCACAGCCTCAGATTAGCCTTTTAACTCAGCGAGCAAAATCACATCTTCACCTTTTTTTTCTTTTCTTCTGCCGGCGATTCCAATGCAAGGTGCAGAATAGATGAAAGCTTCTCTCACTCGTCTGAAAATTGAAAGAGTTTTATCTGGCTGCATTCACCCGGGCGCTCATCAGTATTCTCCGCTTCTTGCGTTCCAGGTGATAAGGTTGAAGTGTTAATCACAGCGCCTCTTCAAGTGAGTTTACTTAAAGTTCACATCTCGGAAGATGTTAACTTTGCAGGGGTGACCTTTGATTCTCCGGAGTGTGGCTCGTTTCTGTGTTCTCCCCTTGAGGTTTGGCATGTTTCATTTCAGAGATTTGTATTGATTGAGGAGCTGTCAAAGGCTTAAAAATGAGAACATCCTTCATCTTTTGAAGTAAAAATCTTACAAAAGACTTCAGAAGAAAAGAAACGGCATACTTGGTGCTACTTCTGAACCAATAAAGCTCACCGATAGGTCAGTTCATTCATCTGAGTCAACAAAACTTTGTTTGTCTGTTCGGGGCACTTTCATTTTTGTGGCATCGCACCTTTTGAGTGTTGCTGTGTGTGACATAAAAATAAGCCACGAGAGGAAGGTAGCATGTTGCCTTTTACCAGGCAGTTCCTGCTGGGCCTGCTGGATCGATAGTGCATTAGCGCAGGAGGAATGCTAGCTGCTGGAGCGTGCTGAGGTGGGAGATGTCCAGGCAAGCAGCCGGGGATTCACACCTCCTCATCCCCTCCTCCTCTCAACATACACCTCACTGGACAGGCACTCTGGAAGAAGATAGAAGTCTGCTCCCTTCTCCTCTTCCCTCAGGAAAGAGAAGGCAGGCAGGACACTGAGTTCATAGCGAGGTTCTTTAAAATTTCATGAAGCGGTGGAGTCATGCAGATAATCTAGATAGCTTTTTTCTCTCCCCAGTCCAGTACTTACAGGACTTAAAGGCACCCAGACATACTTACACCAGGCACCTGGTTTATGAAGATTAATCTGAGCCGTCACACCGCTGCCCTGCAAGTCCCCGTGGCCTGGCCTTTGCCTTTCATGTCAGAGCTGGGCTGGAAGTGGCATGTTTTGGATGACAGGAGGCCGCGGGGAGGCAGGACTGTCACTCGCCGCTGATCACAGCATTACTAATCACAGATAAGCTGCAGGTCCCCTCGCTCTGACAGGAACACACACTCATAAATGCACACGGATCATAGCACACATCAGAGACTCGGGACAAGGTTGCTGTGCTCTTTTCCTCTTGTTCACTTTTTGGCCAGATTTCTATCTTTTTCTTATGCCTCCTGCCCATCAACCGGTGTGTTTACTCCATTTTTCTCATCCTGCTCAGCGGAACACGCTCCTCTTGTTCTTTTATTGCTTGCTGTCTTTAAATGCTCCCCTATTGTCCCTGTCCAGCCTTTACTTGTTCTGTCTCCTTGGCTGAGTCCGCCTGAAGCCTAAGAAAATGAGTTCAGCTCCAGAGGGTTTGTGGTATTTACAGCTGGTAAATAGACAGAATGTGACCTGCCCCACACCACAAAGTCCCCTTTGCTCCTTTTTTGTCTTATAGGAATGTTGAGAAGCTTTTCCCATCCCTCTTTATGAGGCTCGTCCCTTACTTAACTCACACACTAGTTTTCACACCTCCATGGTGGGAGTAGCTGGGCCTATGTGTGGCACGGCTGTGGCAAGCAAACAGCTACTGAGTTTAGTCAAGTGTAACCAAAGAGACATTATTTGTGCTTTTCTCCTCCAGTTGGGCCTTACATCGGAAGGTACTGTGGTCAGAACACCCCAGGCAGGATCATCTCCTACACAGGAATTCTGGCACTGACAATCAACACCGACAGCGCCATCGCCAAGGAAGGCTTTTCTGCCAACTTCACTGTCATCGAAAGGACTGTTCCTGAGGGTAAGCTGGCACAATCAGGCTGAAAAAAAAAAATACAGGCGTGAGAAACTCAGGTAGCCAAGAAACATCTGAAGAAACCTGACATGGTGGAGGTAGAAACTCTAAACAGAAACCATCAGAGATTTGTTTAGAAGAGAACTGCTGGGCAGGAAAAGCAACATCAGAACCACTTTAATGCAAACAAGAACCGGATGTCCTATCACAATGGATTCATACTCACTATAAAACATTTGAGTCATTAAACAAACACGTCCTGCTTCATTATTACCGCCCTCCATGTGTTTGTTTTTCTGGAGTTTTAGAAAATCATCTCATTAAAGCTGCATTCCTGAACTCTGCAGTTATATGCTCTCTGTCGCCCTCTAGAGGCTTGCTGCGTAACGTCACTGTCGTAACATTAAATCTCTCTCTCGGGCATAAGAGGCATGTTTACATTCTTAATATCAGGCAAAACAACGAAAAAAAACTTTTCCACCTCCACACATTGAATAAATACTTTTACCAGGACTGTATAACAACTTTATGCCCGACCAAACACAATAACCCTGGTGAAATCATTTATTACTTACCTAGTCATTAGCAGCACGGCTAGGTCAGAGTCCGTAGTTCATGCCTTTCTTTCTAAAAGAGCTCTCCAGCGAGGAAAAGACGGCCCAATAATAACTCTGGTCTTTGCTCTTGCTCTATCACGTTCTTCTTTTCTTTTCCTAGATTCCTCTGATAAGGGATTTCTAGCTTTCTTTGGTGGATATGCCATTGCTAATCTCTAAAACTTGGGTCTACGTTAAACTGCTACGGCAAGCCAAAGGGGTGAAAAAAGCACGCGTTCCAAACGCGCATTATGTCCGCCAAAACATGCATCTTGAATGTGCGTTTTGATGCTGAATGGGGCAAAAAAACAGGCGTTCTAAAATCGCGCATTCTAAATGCGCATTATGGCCGCCAAAGCGCACATCTTGAATGCACGTTTGATGCCGAAGGGGACAAAATAAGGCACGTTCTAAAATTGTGCATTCTAAACGCGCATTATGGCCACCAAAACACGCATTTTGGCAGACATAACGCGCATGTAGAACGCGCGCTTTTTTTACCACTTTGGCTTGCCATATGGTGCCGTAAAGCAACACACAGTCAGTACTTCTGGTGGCGGGTCGCCGGTCAAAAACTATATAGCACGGTAAACAGACGTGGGACCCCCTAACACCATAAAAGTTCCAAAAATGAACATAATAGATGATAGTATGCCACCAAAACTTTACAAAAAACAATATTTTAAGGTGTAAAAGTTGTGGCTTTAAACAGTAAAAGGATGTCAAAGGAACTCTCAAAACCAAGCCATTAACCAACCAATAACATAATAACAGTTAATGTTTCAGATTCTGAACTAAAATGTGGTGCAGTAGTTAAAAGCCCTCCTCATGCACATTGCTTCAAGGAATGGAAGGTCTTTAATTTCAAGGACATGTTTCAGGGCGAGAGTCTGCCTCCTGTGGTTAGCAGGACCAACGTTTACGTACTGTCTCCAGAATCTAGCTTCTCCATCAGTAACGAGCTTGGACACACAAACCTCTGCACCCCCCTGGGGCTTCTACATGCTCCATTGCTGTCACAAGGCTTGACCTTCCTGACCCTGTTTTGCAAAGCGCTCCATCTAAACATTTCATTAGGAAAGACGAGCTCCAGTAAAAGTTGTAAATCTGTCCGGCAGCTAGACCACCCCATGCACACACACACACACACACACACACACACACACACACACACACACGGTCAGGCTCTGAATAGTAACAGAGGCGGATGACTTTCAGCAAGTCCACTAATCATCTCCAAAAGGGATTTGGTCTTGCCTGAAGGGAAGACACTATTAGTGAACACACCAACAACAAGCTTCCCTCAAAGTAAGCTCAACGACAACAACGTGTGTTTTCTGAGAGGGAAACAAGTGCTTTTAATCACACATCTAAGATCAGATAATGCTAATCAATGTTACCTATTTACTGGTAAAAGGTAGTATATCTGACCTGAAATCAGTAAATACTTCAGCTTAAGACTGAGTTGCTTGGTTTTACATCATCAGCTCTATCTGATAGAAAAGAAAAAACCCAGGCTTGTTCCAACTGAATCATTCATAATCCCCTTATGCATAATACACTGTGGATTTTCTCGCTTCTACATGGCGAGGAGAAAACCACTGATGAGAGGTGATAAGGTGATGAAAAGCGCTCTTGTTTTTCACCCTTACCCCTTCTTCTTGTTCATATTTCCTTCGCTCATCCTGTAATTCCTCAGCTATCAGCTCTTGGTAAGCCACATGATCAGATACCCTCAGCAGCAAACAAACGTCTCTCTTGTTTTTCTGTCGATTCTCTTAAAGTGTGGAAGAAAGTTCAGCAGTAACAGACGTTTTTCTCTAAGAGTGTGGAGGGGAAGACGAGGGAGGTGTGAGACAGTTTTGTCGGTCTCACACAGCGACACTTGGACCACATTAACACACAGTTCAGCATTAACAGTGTATAATACACACAAACACACACTGGATGAGGGTGTGCTAGCAGTACGACAGATGGGGATACCATCTGTGTTAGCTCTCATGGCACTTCCACACCACTTCTGGTTTTGGAGCAAGATTTCATTCAGGGAAAAACCATGGAATTAGACAATAAGATGAGGAAAAGTGGGCATTCAAACTCATCTGTGCCATTGTGAAAGTCTTAAAGGTCGTTTTCTTCATTCCACAGTTTTTTTGCTCCATCAGGGTCAGCGTGTCTGACCTGCTGTGGTTAGAGAGGCTGACCTGGAGCTGACCTGCTAGAGTCTTTAGCCTCAGACCTCAGGATGCCTGAAAACGGTTGCCCCGCGTCAACGTAAACAAGGGAAGTCACCTCCTAGCATAGCTGCGTGGGTCATAGGATGTGATACATGGCCTTTAAATGTAAATAATAAACACGTCTAAATGGCCAAAAATGTAGCTCTGTGCAAAGAATAAGATAAAGCACCCCTCTGGGAGGCAGTGAGGGAAACAGCCAGTCAATGGAAAAAAATAACTGAAGGGAAAGTCACTCCAACGCCTAACACCAGCTCAAACCACACTGAATGTTTTATGAAGACATTTTCTTCGTCTTAATGTGGAACACTTTTATCTAGCTTCTATTAGAAAGTACTGAGAGACAAGTGGAGAGGATTTACTGGGGCATTGCTGATCTGCTGGTTCTTCCTGTCATGTGCTGCTGTCCTCTCCAAGCAGGGAGGTGTGTGTGTGTGTGTGTGTGTGTGTGTGTGTGTGTGTGTGTGTGTGTGTGTGTGTGTGTGTGTGTGTGTGTGTGTGTGGTGGGGGGGACACCAAGAGTGCATTTTTCTTCCTGATCAATTTTCCTAAATCCTTTTCTAAACTTCTCTTGTTCCTGCTTCCTCAGACTTTGACTGCAGCGATCCTTTGGGAATGGAGTCAGGAGAGATAACATCGGACCAAATCATTGCTTCATCCCAGTACAACCCCAGCTGGTCCCCAGAGCGCTCCAGACTTAACTACTACGAGAACGCATGGACGCCGGCCGAGGACTCGAACAAGGAGTGGATTCAGGTATTGCTCATGAAGTTATTCTCTTATTACGGAAAATTGCTTCCTGAGATGTAGTTTCAGCCACATGGTGGATGTAAATCCCAGAAAATCCAAACTATTTGGAGGTAACTGAGGGTTTATGCAGCATTGGGAGTGACTCCTGCTCGGATGAGTGTTTCATATTAGTGCTTCTGTCTCTAGAGGCGGGTCATTTTCATATAGCACCAACAGTTTCAATAGCAGACACCATCCAGTGGAGTTCACACAAACGGCCGTGTCAGCTCGAACATTTACTATCTGGCTGTCCTCCTGCATCTTCCTCTCCCTCTGTCTTCCTGTCCGAACAGATAACTTCCCTCTTTCTTTAGAACAGAGGCTGCCTCCAGAGATGCTGGGATTTAATTCAAGCATCCTGCCAACCTTCACACACACACACACACACACACACACACACACACACACACACACACACAGAATCATAAACACACAAACAGGCTCTGTCATATTTTTCCTGTCTGTTGGCTTATCTGCACAAAGCGATCATCACCCACCAAGGGAACTTTATGTGGGAAGATTAAGGATTTAGTTCTTTCATCCCAAGACGGGGATAAGACACACATATCAAGTCCACTCACATCACAAACCCCCCCGAGTGTCACAAACATCGCACCGCTACCTAGAGTCTTTGATTTATAAACCCAAAGCTTCCAGACTGTTTTCCTTTTACTTTTTTCAGTCTTTGCTTCATTTGTAAAAAGTTTGGCCCCGACTTATACCTCAAGGGACGAATGATAGAGCTGACCCGAAGCCAAATATTTTCTTGGGGGTGGAGTCATAAGCAAGCTTTTTCTTTATTATTACAATGAAAATATTGTCTTGGGGCCCCCTGTTCCTAATTCACGCTAATTTAATCACTGAGCTGTACGCAGGTGTTTTGTGCGTTCTCCCATGCTCTGTTGTGTGTCTGGTGTTCTGGTTGAGTAGGAGGGCTTTGCAGGTCCCACATGGTTCTACAGAGGGTCTCAGCATGGGTCTGAGTGGATCAGGAAGTACTCCCTCCAGCATCTGTTGGATTAAAAATCCATCTTTCTTCAAGGAAAGTCCAAAGTTTATGGCCACAAGTTGTGTGTAAAGGACATTAAGATGGACGGATAACATAACTAGACACAGGAGCATAAGCCAGAAGAAGAACAAATTGATTTAAATGAAGTTTACTTCCATCTGACACAATAGATTCTGGTTACACAAATACAACATGGTAGCACACGTGAATATTATGGCTTCACTTTATGACAGGTCGTCCAAGTTCTTCATGTTACAGATGGGTTAGGGTTAGAATTAGGGTTAGGGTTAGGGTTAGGGTTAGATCATGTTGAAGAGTTGACTAGACTCTAAATCAGTGAACCGTAACTGGCGGCCCACGGGCCACATCCTTTCCACCCGGCCCCCCAAACCCCTTTGGGCCCCAACGTCGCCCAATTGTTTTTGTGCAGTTTAGCAGCAAAATTCATGTCCCACATATCGATAATTGTTTACGTTCTCCAAACACAACAAAAAAAATCAAAACAGTTTAGATGGAAAACAAAGCCATTTAAATATTAATAAATTAAGATACAATAATACTTGAACTTTATTTTAGAAGAGCATCTGGCCCTCACGGTGTCTGCTGGATAAAACTCCGGCCCTTGATCAAATTTAGTTGAGGACTCCTGCTCTAAAGTCTAAAATGACTCTTAAGTTCTGCTGTTTTCCCACCGGTAGTAAAATTAGAGCAGTGAACTCTTTCCATTTCTCATTTCAAAGGCAGCAAAAGAGTCTTTGCTTCAGCTTTTGATTTATGTTTGTTCAGGAATTTGATGTTCTTTTGCCAAGCAGTTATCACAAGCGGATTTGGAAGAGTCCTTATTCTCATTCCTCTTGCATTAATCCCGTTCATGGTGTTGCAACAAGCTCAGGCAGCATCCCGGCATGTACAAATCATCTCCGTTCTCAGACAGATCCATTCTGATCAATTCATGGTGTTTTTCATGATCATTCTCTGACTGCGGTTTCAGCCAGACGCTTTTATTATTTATGATGAGTTGCCTTTGATTCCTGAATGCTGCTTTCCTTTTTTTCTGAACATTCTCGGGATTTTTCATCCATTTTAATGCAGCCTAATTCTGATGCACAGAGAGAAGGGATGCTGGGGTCTGTGCATGTTTTACTGGCTAATTAGATTGGTTTTGTGTGGTTCAGCATTGAGTGGGGGTTAGCAAGGTCATTAATCAGCACAGAGATGGACAGATGTCCTTAGAGGGAAAAAATAAAATGGTAGTAATCCCTCAAAGTAGGTCTACGCTGCCTTCTTTTCTTTTTCCAATAACATTTAATCCATTTCTTTCTCATGGCCTGTCTCCCACTTGCTTTTAGCAAATTCATGTTTAAAGTTAGAAGTAGACTGGTGCATGCTATGTGCACTGAACTCTCTGTAGCTCAGCAGTAGGGGCAGAATTGTGTCTGTGGTGTGTTGCAGCAAATCTAAATGAAGGTAAACCAGACCTCTTACTTTATAGACTTCCACCTGTGTAACACATCTCTCAGAGGTGTTAATGATTAGTTTACAGCATCAAGTCATGGTTTCTTTGGAACTTTCGGGAAACTGCTGACTTTGTGAACAATAGCTTTATCAAATATATTAGAGGAAGGACTTGATGGCCACCAAGAATCACCCGAGCTAAGATCCGATAAGAGACTGACTGCAAGACTGAATCTCTGTTAGGCAGCTGCCATTGATTGCACAACATCAATAATTTAGACTGTTTTGGAGACAGCTCAGCTGTCAATACCTGAAAGCCTCTTTATTGAGTATCTTGTGTATATCTTTTCCCATATATACACTAATACAAGTAGAAATTAGCTTCACTGGCTCCTAACTTTATTTTCAGTCTTCCTGCCAGGATGCATTATCCCTGTTTATGTATCAATCAGCCTTAATTTTCTCCCCCAATTTCCATTATTTTACCATTTTCATCATTTTTAAATAGAACCAATCCAACAGAATACTGCCAGATAAATACAGACAAATGTGAACACTTATTTTCTTATCATCACATATTTTCTGGCAGTTCTGGTTCATCATGCCCTCACAGAAAAAGTTGTTCTGTCCAATCACTAACAATAGGGTTCTTTTATGAACATTGTTCTCGGCACTTTTCTGCGTTTTACAATGAATTTCATTTCTAATGGCCAATTCCATCTGAGTTTCCTGCTTAGAGGACATCATAGGGTCCTGTCTATGAGTCTTTCATTACTTGTATTGTTTAAATATAAAAGGAGGTAACCCTTCTATCCTCTGGCTCATGTCATGTGATAAATCCTTTAATCTTTCTTTCCTAACAGATGAAAGCGCTAAACCCCAGGAAGTATATAAATGTTTGTTGACACAAAATGCTCCTTTATCTCCTTCGTGATTAATCCCAAGGTAAAGCCAATCATAGCAGGACAAAAGGGATACATGGTAGTTTTAAACCTTCAGGTTTGGAGGGGTGAGGGTTACATGACTTGTCTTGACCTCATTTCCTCAAATCTTGAAAGCAAACAAAGCCAAGAATCCAGACCCAGCTGACCAACCAAACAACATTTGATTGCACATTTCCTGGACTAAAATGCAGCTCTGTGTTACCAGCTAACATCAGTCACTAAAGCAGCATGTCCTGTTTTCATTTTCATCTTAATGTGCTTTCCATTACCTCAAGCCAGCGATGTGCAAAAACACCCCTTCCATTGTGTCGCTCTTTACTTCTCTACCCGCTCCGAGGGCTTACCACCCTGCAGAGTGATGAGTACTCAGAATATGGACGGGTAATTAACAGCAACTTCTCGGTTGATGAAGTCTAGTGAGAGCAGGCTGGTACGCAGCTGCCGGTGAGATCATCATCATCATCGTCGTGCTGTACAAATGGAAACAATGGATGCTGTCTGTGCCTCGCTGCTTCTGGGGCTTCACTCTCAATTGGAAAATCAATGAGAGGATAGAGACTTAAACTCGATTAGAGTAGCCAAAAACTGGGACTAGTAATCGAAGCATGAGCATGATGTAATAAAACAAGAAGAAAACTCAGCTCAGACACAATCAGTGCCATTTTCAGTGTCTGCATGACGAAGAAGAGAAAATGTCTGAAAGCCATTCAGTCTGTGTGCAGCTGCACATCCTGGGAAAAGTTCAGCAAGCAGCTCCCAGACATGACATACCTTCAGGTTGTGTTCTTTTCCTTCCCCTTCACAGTTTATTGGTTTCATAATCATTACTCACAGCATTAGTCAGGACTGAGTGCCAAAGCTGACCTCAAGGTTTGAGTCCTAAAGATGATTCACAAACAAGGAAAATCCAACTTCCTCTTTAAGTGGAGACTGAAATGTTTAATCATGCAACATGTGACTAAACACAAGCACACTTCATATAAAAGAAACCAGACAAGCTTTTATCTCATTTTGGCTGCAAGCCGACCTATGCACCCCTCTTTGTCACCGTAACAGATGATTACGCATGGGAAGACATGCATAATTAAATGCCAGCAAAGAGGTGTCGGGTGCTAAAAATAAACTGTCAGGTGAGTAACGTGAAAAATGGGAGGTTGGAGGTGAAGCTCAGAGGTTCTGCAGCATTTTCATAAAAGCAGGATTAATTACGCTTTAAGAAATGTAGCCTAAAGGTTTCTTTTACCAACGCCAAAGTAGCTAGGTGAAATTAGTGAAAAGGTTGCTGAATGCTGCTTTTGGGAATATAAGCACATCTCTGTGTGTAGCAGCTCACAAAAATGTCAGCTTTCTCTTATTAAAGGGGAATCTAATCTGATTTTATGCAAAGGAAGTAAAAAGAAAAAAACAGTGATTTGAGGCTTTGGATCTACGTTAGGACGTCTTACTATACCATCTTTGAAGATGCGCACGAGGTTTTTGAGCCTCTGCAATCTGGGTTCTGAACAGGGACAGATACAGAGACCGGATTCTAAATGACATGTTCTTAGCAACAGATGCAAGGGATCTGATGGCTGTGTTTGATACAGACCACTAGGTTTTATTAGACAGGTTAGAACATCGGGTTGAGCTAACTGGTCCAGCTCTTCAGTGGATGAGATCTTATCTCCCAAGTAGGTCGTTCTGTGTGAGCATGGGGGCTTGTTTGTCCTCTGATGTTTTGCTGACATAGGGGGTGCCGCAGGGGTCAGTACTAGGTCCCCTGTTGTTCTCCATTTATATACTTCCCCTGGTACTGCTTCTGCAGAAGTATGGAATAGGGTTTCATTTATATGCTGATGACTGTCAGATGTATCTGCCAATCAGTCAGGGGTCGGGAGGCAAGATACAGTTTCTACAAGATTGCCTTGCGGAGATGCAATTGTGGATGGCAGCTACAGTCTGAATGAGGATACAATAGAAGTGATCATGTTTACTCCCAGTGACCGTCAGCACCATGGTGTGGACCTTTCATCCCTGTCTCCTTTTGAAAGGACAGTGGTCACGGATCTGGGGGTGAAACTAGATGCTGCTCTAAAGTTTGATGTTCTAATAAATGTAGTTGCCTGGCTCAGATTAGGCAATTACTTTCCAAGAAGGATTTGATGACTGTCATAAATTCTTTTGTTCTGTCGCAAGTGGACTATTGTAATGCCCTGTGTGCTGAGCTGGGTCAGTCCACGCTGCCGCGGCTGCAATCAGTGCCGAAGGCTGCTGCCAGATTTATTTGTGGCATCAGGAAATGGGATCACATAACCCCGGTGCTGGCCTTCTTGAAATGGCTCCCTGTCCAGTACAGGATTTACGTAAAAATACTGGTCCTTGTCTTTAGGTCTCTGTCAGGTACCTCGATATATTTCGTCACTGGTGTCTAAATACACTCCAGCCCGAACTCTCCGATTATCTGAGCTTGACTTATTGGTGGTTCCGAGAACGAGAAGGAAATCCCGGGGGAGCCAGGCATTCTCTGTGTTTGCACACAAACTTTGGAACCAACTACTACCCAACATTAGGCGGCCTCCTTCAGTGCAGAGTTTTAAATCCAAGTTGGTTCTGCATTTTTGCTCTCTGTCATCAGGTTGTTTCAGGCTGTTGTTTCTGTGGCTTGTCTCTTTTATTGTTTCTCTATTGCCTTTGGACAATTCTGAAACATCTTGTCCTTTTGTTTTATTTGGGCCATCTTGATTGGTGGTAAAAGTGCTCTGCAAATAAATAAATGATGATGATGATGATGACGACGATGATGATGATGATCCATAAAACATCACAAGAGGATATTTTCTAGATCGAGGCCTCCATCTGTATGTACCAGCTGCTCTTTGGATTTGCAGCACTTCTTTCACACCCTCTGCATTTCTTGTGTTATTTTTTCTGGTGAGGAATAAACTAATTCCCCTGAAGCTTCAGTTATTCACTCAGCAGAAGCCCACACACACACACACACACACACGCATTCAGATAAGAAGCTACCCCCCACCCCTCTGTTGGGGAAGCAGAGAAATGGATTTAAAGAAACACGTGTAGTTCCTTTTCTCCCATCGTACAGATCGCTCCTTGAATCAAGCAGTGAGAAATTCAGTCTGAGGGTCTTTTCTTGTACTGTTCCTTGAACTTCTCACCCTCCCTTTGGCTTTATCAACCACATGTCTACTTCCCACACATCTCTGACTGAGTTTTCACCTCAAATACATGCTACCATGGAAATGAGCCATGAAGATCTGAGACAGAAGACTAAAGACCTACTGTACCACTATCACAGAGAGGTAATAGAAGAATGATCTTGGATCTAATTGATGAATATCTTCACATTTGTGGTGAAAGGTTTTAAGGTTACACAAATATTAATGATGTAGAGTTATTCTCTGATTAATCCCTTGTATGATTGGGGCATCAACTAAAATGATGGGATGGTGCACTTCTCAGCCAAGGGAGTAGCCTCAGAACACAGACATGAACAAAATAAGGTACCTAAACATCCTCCCAGAGGAACTCCTATAACCATTCAATAGTTTGGTGATGGGACAATGTATTCTCTAGCATGGAGCACAGGGTCAGAAGGATAAAATCAGAACAAAGTGGATCAAAAACAAAACATCAGCATATAAACTCACCAGATCTTAATCCTATTGAGAATTTGTGGACAATCCTCCAGAGGCAAGTGGACAAACATGAGAATCTTACAAACTCAAAGCATTGGTGATAAAGATTAAGCTCCATCAGTCAGGATTTGGACCAGAAACTGATCAACACACTGCCAGAACTATAAACATTAACTCTTTGCATCAACTTAAAAACTGTTGACGAAAGCATTTGAAACATATGAAATCCTTGTTTCAGTAGCGATAGGAACATCTGACAAAACTAAATTTAAAACCACTGAAGCAGCAAACTTTGTGAAAACTAAAAATTGTGTCATCCTTTAAACCTTTGTCTGTTAAAACATCTACCTAAAGCACCGTGTGTATTTGTCATTTCTATTTCCTAAACTCAGTTTTGACTTCCATTTAAATGACTGATGTTAATTTCAGTACGTTGCTGTAAAATGGTGCATATCAGGCTTTAAATGGCTGATGACAAGCCTGAGCACGACTAATTCTTTTTCTGCCTTTCTGGTTTCATCACTTTGTGAAACCACTGGAGCCGTACACCTTAGCTCTTGTGAGACACGAGGCTTTGAGTCATTATTTTGACTTATAACGGGGAGATAGTAAATGCCTAGAACACCCACAAACACATCCATGCAAAGAGAACTGAACACATTTAGAACTGCGTTGGAGCAGGAAAATGAATCCTTAGAGACCAGGACACATTGAAGTGTTGCCCACATATCAGCCTGCCATCGCTGCAGAAAGAAATTCTGGGAATCAGAGCAGATTTCTTGCCCTAGCTGCCATGTTTATGGCTCAGGTTGTGTGGTCCTCCCTTCCAGAGTTACTGTGCACCAGCATGCCCAGAATGCATGGAGTCGTTTGTCTTTGGGTGGGCTTGATTCCAGGCATTCTCATTGGGAAAGTAACTATATGTTTAATGTGAAACAGATAGAAGTTTCATTCTGTTAGATCAGCAAAGTCTCCAAATGCACCGATGGTAGATTAGGAGTCATAATTTGCACTTTCCGCTAGCTGATTACATCAGCCATTAAACATGATTCCGCCTTTCAGCTCCAGAAGATAAATAGGTTTTTATCTGAGGATGATATATTTACCCAAGATTCCCATTTGCTCTTTGTTTCTCCAGGCTGGTTATTAGTTTATGTTTATAAGTCATTAGGTGCTATCTAAGTTCTGGCTTTAAAGGACTACTACAAGTAATTATTATCTGGGCCTGTTTGTTTTTATTACGTTCTCTTGGGTTTGTGATCGATTCCGTTTCACATCTAAACATCGTGGCAACTTATCTTCCTCGCTGACCCAAGGAACCCGGTTCTGTTAGCGCAGCCTGGGCCTCATTCCTTTGCCTCTAACAAGCATTAATAAATCATGCTTTGCTCATTACACAGGCCCTGTTATCACCCCCTGTCTGTGAAATTGATCTAGTCTGTGGACTTCTTCACTGCAAACCCCATGCTTCTATCTCTCATATCTTGCAAGGCACCCCTGTCAGTGGCTGACTTCCCCTCTCAAACCTCCCCCTTTCCTCTCCCCTCAGTGTGGTTGCTCTGCATGCTCGCTGTCATCCTATCTCCATGTTGCATCCTATGACCTTCTTTGGACTTTAAGCCAAAAAGTTTTTCAAAGTTACAAGTATTTAGTTTGACAGGTTGTTTACCTTGTCATCATGATTTGGTGTTATTGTAGTTGGAAGTGATCTCCAGTGCAAACATCAAGTTCTATGAAATTGAGTGAGCTCTTGAACTAGATCAAGATTTTACCTAATTGCCAATAACTGTACATATTCCGTTCTTTCTTCCATTATTCCATTTCTTTCTTCAGTGAATACCTATTTATAGCAGCAACTTTCAGTTTTGGTATATATTTATCAGTAATGTCCTAATTCAATCTGAAGAATTGGATCAAGGCCATATTAATGGTGACACTCAGCTCCCCTGATCTCCATTGTTCAATCAATTAATCAATCAAGCTTTATTATAAAGCACTTTACACACACGAAGTGACCAAAGTGCTGTACATGGTAAAACAAAACCACAAAAAGGACACAACGCCAAGAGAAAATTTCAATTAAAACAAACGTCAATGATAAAAACAGCCTGAAGATTTCTGCTCATTCAGTATTAAAAGCCAAACTAAAAAGATGAGTCTTTAAAAGAGACTTAAAATCATCCATGGTTACAGCCATCCTAACAGTTAGAGGGAGATTGTTCCACAGCTTAGGAGCAACAGCTGAAAATGCTCGGTCTCCCCAGGTCACCATGCGCGTCCTGAGAACTTCTAAAAACAACTGGGCTTCAGACCTCAACCCTCTCCTGGAAACATGCCTATGTAGGAGCTCTGATAGGTATGAGGGTGCCTGACCATTAAGACATTTAAAAACTAAGATTAAAATCTTAAAATCAATTCTAAAACATACAGGCAGCCAGTGCAAGGAGGACAGGATAGGGGTGATGTGGTCACGTCGCTTGCGACCTGTGAGCAGACGGGCTGCAGCATTCTGCACAAGTTGCAGGTGCCGCACAAGAGAGGAATCTAACCCAGCGTAGAGAGAGTTACAGTAGTCCAGTCTGGAGGTTATTAAAGCATGAATCACTGTTTCAAGGCCCTCATACGGCAAGTATGACTTGACCCTGCTTATTAGCCTCAAATGGTAAAAACTTGACTGGACCACTGCACTAACTTGCTTGTCGAATTTAAAACCATTGTCAAATAGCACACCCAAATTCCTGGCAACAGTACAACTAAAAGAATCTAAAAGACCAATAGAACTGCTGCACTCAGAAAGCAGGTCAGTTTTCCCAAAAACTATGAGTTCAGTCTTGTTTTTATTCAAATATAAAAAGTTCAATTCAGCCAGACAGTTGACCAGATTTTGAACTGCGTCACTACCCGTAGATCTCAATGGGAGGTAAATTTGCAAGTCATCTGCAAAGCAGTGAAAGGACAGACCATACTTCCGAAGGATCAACCCCAGGGGAATCATATAGAGGGAAAATAGTATAGGTCCCAAGATGGAGCCCTGAGGAACCCCAGAGCTCAAGGGGCCTTCAGACGAGGAGAACTCCCCCAGATGGACAGAAAAACGTCTGTTGTTGGCCTGTTGTTTGTAGTTTTATGTCAATTTTGGCATTACATAGCACCAATTCTTTGCTTTGCCAAAGGAATGCAGTGTTTTTGTCAACAATCAATGAAAATTTTGTGAGCATAATTTTTTAAATTTTGTTGTTAGACTAATTTTTTACTTTGTTTAATGATAAATTTCCCTTCGGCATGAATAATGGTTAATTTACCAGGAAAAACACAAGCTCGTTGTCTCTAATCTTCTTGTTATTGCTGTAGTTAAAGAACACTGCATAGAGCTGCATCATAACCACCGTTTTTAATATGTGGATTTATAAACACAGTTTGAAATGCTGCTTCTAAATTCCAGCAGCTTGTGTTTATAAATCCTGGTTGTGTTTAACGGATCGTGCGTTCACAAGCAGTGACTGTTGTTTAAAGCTCTGTATAATAAACAAACAGGTTATTTAAGACTTTTTAGCAGGAATTAAAATATAAAACATGTTAATAATTGGATAACTTTAACTTAGTTATGGACTGTAGTCGTCACGGTTATGATGTACAACAAGAAAACAGTCAAAACTCAGATCACTATCAGACAAACATGGACTTCTGTATTTGATTTATATATCAATAAACTTTAACAGTGAGCAGCTTTGTTGTAGTTTCCCTGAGTCTAAACTGGAAACAAGGCAGACCAACCAGATACTAAAGACCTGCACGTAGACCCAGACCTCACTGCCAGCCCTGCTTTTTCCATCAAGCCCGGCCACATACAGCTATTTACCCCACAGAGAAGAATTCAGCTGCTGCTGTATTAAATGGGAACCATCTCAGGCTGACAGGATTTGATTTTGTTTCTATTTTTAGATCCAGAAGAAATCTGGGACTTAACAGTGAAAGCCCCCTGAGCCTGTTGACAGGAACAAAAGGATTCAGTCTCTGTATGCGACTGACTTTTTGTTAGGTTTCATCCTTCCAAATCGTTCACGACAGTTTGGTGGAACTTATTTATCACTCCCATCTGTTTATGTCTTTTTGGTTCTGGAAGAGGACTTGTGGAATAGGAATGACCAGCATTTTGTGGCTGGCAAATGTTCCTTTCCTGCCCTTTGCTCTGAATCATTAAGTGTGGTAGGGTTCTGTATATAGACCTGGCAGTCCCAGCTTTAGCCGACTCTATATGGTTTTAACATCCTGGAGCTGCTCTAAGATGCTTGGAGACAGATAATCCTGTTTTTAATTATCTAAAATATGTGCGCACAACGGAGTCCGTCTGCAAACACACATAAAAGATTTTCCTGCTGCCGCTCTTCCTTTCACACCCTTTCACATCCAGTTGATCTCCTCTGAGTCGATTCAGTAATCTACTCAAGACTCTGGTCGTCATCCATCACAGCCCGTTCCCATCTCACATCAACATCAAAGGCCTTGTCTCTCATTGGGATCTTGGAAACCTGCTGCACCAACGCCCCGGCTTCCTGCATCAGTCCTGGGTTGTGGTGTGGCGTCTGCACGCAGCACCATTACTCCTCATTAACGTCAGCTCGGCTTGTCAGAGGTGGTGCAAACACTTTGTTAAAACTAGATGGGTAGCTTTTACTCTGCGGGGTTGGGAATTCTTTGAAGGCTTTCCAGTTTTCCCTCTTTTTTTCCTGTTTTGGATGAAAGGAGTGAGTTTAAGTAGCCTCTCGTGAGGTAGTTCACTGCCTAACTGACCGGTTCCTGCTCTGAAAACAGAAGCGTGTGTCAATTACTGACATTTTTTCTCTCCTGGTCATGATTGTGAGCCTGTATTGTGTTTGACAGGTTCAATAGAAATCACTGTGTTTTTTCTGAAGGCAACACACACGTACATCAAATAAAAACATGAATTAATCCTCCATCCTTTGGCTGTTTACCTCTGAAGTGTTCAGCTGTTCATGGCTACTTTGTAAAGGGTTTGTATTTTATAAAATCTCAATATTTGATATTCAGGTCATACCTCTCTTTCCTCCTGGCTGATTTCTGTAATGTGATTGCTGACTTGTCTAGTCGGTGTTCATTTTTATCCTATAAGCTCTTGTCTCCCGTTCCAGGAAATGAAGTTGTCATCCTGTCTTTTTCATTAATGAGATCATAACTTCATTGCAGTTCATTGAAAATTCAGGTGATGAGACTGTGACCAGAGGTTCACCTTTAACTTCCCATCTTGTTTGTGTTTTATTTGTACCGGCTGTGCATCAGCTCTGCATTTTAACTGAATCAGACCTCGGTCATTAGCTCCTGTCTAAATACTGCAGGAGGAGCCGTTTGCTGTGGCTGCTGTGGGATTCCTGCAGAGTCTCTTTAAGCAGGATTGTCTGACCCTTTTATCTCTGTACCCCCCCGAAGGTGGACCTTGGTTTTCTGCGGTTCGTCTCAGCCATCGGTACCCAGGGTGCCATTTCCCAGGAGACCCACAAGATTTACTTTGTCAAGTCCTACAAAGTAGACGTCAGCTCAAACGGAGAGGACTGGATCACTCTGAAGGAAGGCTCCAAACAGAAGGTACTCTTTAATATTTATGTGAGAAACTTTTCCAACCAAGAATTCTCATGCTGAAAAATGAATGCCCAAAACATGAAAAATTAGCAACTTCTTCAAAAAGAGATTACATCCTAAAAGAGTGGAGATTTAGGGCAAGTGTACATTATGTTGCACTTTGGTGCATTCAGGTTTGGCAGGGATTATGTAGTTTCACCAAAATAACTATGTATGCAAAATTTATAATGGTATAAATATGTTTTGTAGAGCTTTTTCTCGTGCATGAAATGCTGTTTTAAGACAATAAAACACACTTTGACCTTGACCGGGCTTAAATTTACCATTAGCTCGTCAAACCCGTAGGGCGTAAACCATTTTTCTGTGAACAGAAGCCATTCAAAAAGGAAATTAAACTGGAAAAATAACTAAAACTCACTTAATTATTGATTAGAATTATTTCATTAATATTACAAAACACATAATTAAAATGTCTTTGCTTCAAATTAATAAAAATGCAAAAAATAGTTTTTTTAATATATTTTTGGTCATCAAAGAGTTAATAGTAACACATCTTGCAGGCTTTTTATGAGGGATTGTGTTTTTATGCAGTTCTAGTTTGATGTGTGTGGTGACAGACAGCACTCACTGTCTGTGTGAGAAAATGTTATGTAACTGGTGCACTAATGCAGCACCGAAGCGTCTACTGGGATGACTGTGAGAAGCCTGCCTCTGTTTTATGTCAGCTTTTGTTCAGCGTGTCGTAAAGAAGCAGCGATGACAATAAACTGCGAGGGCAAAAGATGACGGATGGAAACAGCAGAGACTGTCATGTTTGAGCAGCTGGTAGAGTTTGGTCCAGATGAGATGGACAAAGAAAGATGGAGAGGAGGGATTGAGTGTTTAATCAAAGGACCACAGGCTGTGAGCGTTGAGCTTTCGTCCATCTGGACGAGCAAAGAGCCCTGACCTTTGGCGTCGAAAAACATTTCTGTGTTCATTTGTGTGGCATATGCAAATAACAATTAAATGTTTTTGAAAGAACAGGAGTTGAACCTGTTGTATAAATAATTCTGATGCTCTCTAGACACACACCCACAAATACACAGACACACACACACGTGCGTGTGCCCCCAAGCCTGATTCTTTTATAGTCCCTGCAGAGTACAACTGTTCCTTTTTGTAAAGTGGCAGCTTAAAGGTGCCGCCGTAAGCCTGCCTTGTGTTTTTCCGGCCTCTAAAGTGCTTTTGTGTGGAAGGGAGCTATTTGCTACATGCTGAGGCTGCAGTTTGGCGTCTTAGCGCAGCGCTGGAAAAGCCACTTTACAGTTAGCGAGTGGAGAGGAGACCCTGTGTGACATTTAAGAAAGTGGATGACTTTGTAGCAGGGTCTCTTAGTGATGTGGCTGATAGGGATTGCTCAAGGAATTGGTGGCAAAGTGTAATGCAGGCAGGATGACCTGATGGGTCAGCTATGGTGGTGTTTTAGTTCGTCCTAGATTAGCCAAACTGCTATCTGTGATTCGGTGCATCCTACTCCTTTACTCCTTTCAGCAGGATTCCTTTCTACCCTAGCTGCAGTCAGGGAGGTCAGGGGACCATGTGGTTACCTTTGAGATTCAATTACTCAAAGGGAACTGTGATGAGAGTGAAGAGTTGTTTGACTGGGTGGGCAGCTTCTTCATATGGCACCACCAGTAAACTGTCATCTGACCCCAGGGGAGGGCGCTGACACCTCGACCTTTCAACAAGGCGCCGCGGTGCACCCGATTTGGAAGCAAGGGATAGAAAATAAAACATCTTGAGCCAATTCGTTCTTGTCGGTGTTACACAACCAGTGTCAGGTTTCACAACCTTTCACAGGTCTGCAACACGTGGCTGAGGAAAACGGACGGGGGCAGTCCCTGGATTCATTTTCTTTCTAATTTTAAAATTTCATGTTAAACATTTTTGATTTAAAATCTTACCTCTGCTTTCACCCCCGCTCAGGTTGTTCTCTCATGTCTCTTTCAAAGGTTTTCCAAGGCAACACCAACCCAACTGAGGTTACCAAGACAAAGCTGCCCAAACCCACGCTGACCCGTTTCATCCGGGTCCGTCCAGTCAGCTGGGAAACAGGCATCGCACTGCGCTTCGAAGTGTACGGATGCAAGATATCAGGTTGGTTCTCACTTGGATCCTATACATAAAATCATGAACATGAACTGTTATTGATCACAGCTGCAACTGAGAGAAAAACACACAATCCTTTTTAGTCATTTTAAAATGCAATAATGTGCATTTTTCTTTGTTCATTTCAGTTTAGCTCCTTGGTTTTAGTTGTTTCCATCATGAGCTCCAATTCCACAAACATCAGAACCAGCATAATAATGGTAACCCAGTAAGGGTTATAATGATATCCAATGTTTAAATGTATCCCATTCAATATGAATAAACACCTGGCAGGTATGGGAGTGGGAGCTGGGGGTGGGGGGTAACCTTTTCATCCCTCTGGCTGATCTCATCCCAACGCTGGTGTGCCTTTTGCTTTTAAAACTTTGATTTTTGCAACAATCTCCTCATCTTTTCCCATTTGTGGATGTTTTTTAAGTGGTGTGTTCTTTCTTGTGGTTTCATTACATCTGCCTTCATCTCAGTGGTTAACAAACACATGCACTAGATTGGACTTTTTGCACTTAATATCAAATTAAAACTAAGATTAGTATTTAATTCAGATGTTGGGACTATTTATAGCAAACCACATGTCCTGACTGGGTTTAGGGTGCATAATCAGACCGCCGCAAAGAGCATAAACACATCACAGGATCTATGTCACCGCACGGCCTCTGTAATGACGTCAGCATCCATGAACTCTCTGAAATCTCTGCCAGCTTCACAACCAGAGAGAGAGAGAGAGAGAGTAAACTCTGTGACTTGCTTCTCTTCTCTGAAACCCGGACACCAGAACTTTGCATCACTCCTCTTCCTGTAAAGTGCTGGCATAATAGTAGCTTAGCAACACAAAAAGTGAGTAAAACTAGAGATGGAGATCTTTCATAACATTTTGAGGAGGTCTCACCTAACCATCACATAAGAGAGCTGGGCTAAACGTAACAAAATGTTTCTCCATAAATGATTCCAGTCGCGTGTCCTGCTGCCACAAACAGCTACTCATTATTAAACAGATCCACCACCCCACTGTTGGTAAATATGCCACATAGAGTAAAAATATCTACGATGAAGTGCTGATGCTCCACCCAAACCCTGAATGTGGGCCGCGCCGCCCTGCATCATCTCCACTCCTATCGTCCACAAACATAAACACAAGTGGGCGTGTGATCGCATGCATCCCTCCAGCTTCTCTGATCGCAGCTGAAGTCGATTAAAAGCTCCAGATGATCTGGGAAGTTCACTCGAGTGTCTGAAGTCACATCAGGCTCTTTTATCTCTCATACACACACACACACACACACACACACGTGCTTCTATTCACACACATGTACCTTTCTCCTATATCCTCCATCTTCAAAGGCGCTCAGAGTGCAGTGCCTTAGCTCTGCTCTGCCAAAGGCTAGCACCGCTGATCAAACAGATTTTGGCCAAAGACGAAATAAAGTGGGAGAAAAAAAATCCCCTCCAAAAAAAGCAGCTTCTGCACTGCCAGCATTTGGCACTTCTCTGGGCTACGATCAGGAATTTGTCTCAAGGGTTTTTATGGAGCTGTTTTAGATAACAGGAGAGAGGCTGTCTGAATGAAGCCTTGTTCTGCAAATCTTTGCTCACTTTTCCCAGATGCAGCCTTGTTACAGAGCACTGCAGCAATACAGAGTTCACTTTGTCTCTAATGGACACATGACATGTAACAATGCCTGGATTTATCCCTCTGTGGGGGACAGATAATAAGAGCAGGTCTCCCTCTGTGTGTTGGGATTTAAACTTGGTAGAAAGTTTGAGCAACAAACACACAGTTAATCCCTACAGATGCATTTAATACGCCTGGCTTTTTCCTTAACAGAAACCTTTGTGAATTCTGAAATCACTCCCACATTTTATATAAACAAATTGATTGATAAACTCTGATTTAAGAAGGAAATTTAGAGATCTTCAACTCAAACAACCACGTGTTTCCAGGCTGAAGCAACAAGCGCCGTGACCATCTGCTTTTAAGAACAATCAGACACAAAGATGCTAAAACTTTTCAAGAGTTAAAACACAGAAGATCAGAGAAGTATCATGGCATGAGGATGAAAAAATCAAAAACTGCACAGGAAGCAAAGAGGTGCTCAAAGATGTTCTCCCACAGATGTTGACAGCTGTGATGCAGAAGGCAGATGAGTGCTGCAGCAGCAGATAAAACACAAAGAGACTGAGCCTCTTTGTGTGTAAGTGTATGTGAGTCTATGGAGGGAGGGGTAGCGAGATGAAAAGGAAAAAGGGCTTCCAGAATGCAGGAGGTGGAAGCACCAACTGCGCAGAGGGTTTTAATTGGCTGCCTGGAGACAAGCGCTTCAGGCAGAAGAATTAGTATGCATGAGATCTACAGACAGAGAAGAGAGGGAGATCACAGTCCCATAACAAAGAGTTTGGGCAAAAACCCTCCTTGCTTTGACTTTTGTCAATTCCTGTCCTGTTCTAAGAAACTCATCAATTTGGACTGTTTGTACACCGGTCAGTATGCACATCAAGGCGGATGAAGATTAGATTATTTATGTTTCTGCTAACATCTCTGCAGATTATTCGTTTGCATCATAAAGTTAAAAGTATGTTTTCCTGTATCTTTTTGAATCTTAGAGTACCCGTGCTCAGGCATGCTGGGTATGGTGTCAGGCTTGATCTCCGACAACCAGATCACTGCATCCTCCCATTCGGACCGGAACTGGGTACCGGAGAACGCCCGGCTGCTGACCAGCCGGACAGGGTGGACCCTGCTGCCCCAGCCTCAGCCCTTCACGAATGAATGGCTGCAGGTGGATTTTGGTGAAGAGAAGCTGGTGAAAGGTTTGATCATCCAGGGAGGAAAGCACCGTGAGAACAAAGTCTTCATGAAGAAGTTCAGACTCGGCTACAGCAACAATGGTTCTGACTGGAGGATGGTGTATGACACCAATGCAAACAAGCCGAAGGTAGGTTCTGGCTTAGGTAAACACTTACGGAATTGCCCAAAGATGTAAGAATTTATTTGATCAGTTGTAATAAGAAATAATGAATGTATGACATGCAAACATGTCTTGGTGGACTAAATCCCCTATAAAACACACATACAGTTAGTGTCTTCAATCATCTCACACATCTGAACATGTTGACATGGATACTAAAAGTCTGAGGCATCATAATAACTCAAAGTTTAGTGAAAGTAGGCGTGTCAGTGGCCAAGCCAGGTTCTGAATGTCCCAGCCAGCCCTCCCAATCCCCACTGGCTAGTTTCAAATGAGCAAGTCTTTCAGATTAGAGGTAAGACGCCTTCAAGAGCCAAGAAAGAATGTGCATTTGCCTTCTGTCCAAGCATTAAGCTACTAAAAGAACCCTTGATCATCCCATTGTGTTTGAACTGTGCACACTTCAGTCAAGGGAAAGAATTTGAATTGATGGCTTGATTTTTCACACAAATTAAACTTCTAAAGATCTCTCAGACATGTCAGAACATCCATTCTCATTATGGGGCCTTTAGTCTATTTTCACCAAAGCATCTTGCCTGACAGTTGTGAGTAATAGAGACTGCTCTATTACAGCGCTGCTGTGAATGAAACAGGAATAAATATCCAAACGTTCTCCCTCTTGATCTCCCTTCCTGCTTTGTGTCCTGCACAACGCAACTCCTTTAAAGAACAAGGAGACAAATTGGGAAAGGAAACAAAGGAAGTTTCTCTGTCTACATCAAAGATGTTGTCTGCACCTCTTACCACCATGCTTTAACATACATGCTGCTATCTGCAGCCACACTTCTCCAGGAGGAGACCCTGTCCCCAATTACAAGTGTCCCTGACAGGGCATAAATCTGATCCAGATGAGCTGATGGCTGATTTATGAAGGGAGTCAGGAGGATCCATATTCTGCCCGTCGTAGTTAGCTCCCCTTCTCCCCTCACAGGAGAGTCCCAACACCCAAAGCTCACCGGGCTCTTTCCCATGATCAAATCCATTAATCCACTCCCATCAATCCTCCATCTTTCTCTTTGCTTGCCTCTGTCTCCCACTTTCTCCTCATTTAATCTTCCCTTTTCCAGAGGATCCAAGTTGAAGGAGCCTAAGTTGCCTTTGACGGTGGTCTGGGTCATGCTGCTTTCTCCCACCCAGTGTCGCCCATCTTTAGATTGTAGCTAGACCAGAAAGATCTGCTGACCTTTGCTCGTCCACCTTTTTCCCATTATTTTCCACCTTCAAATGCTATATATGATGTTCAGAATGCAGAACTAAGTGTTTTAGAGAGTGTTAGCAGGTCTTTCTAAAGAATATCTCCTGTTGAGAGCCTCGTGTCCTTTTCCCCTGCCAGGTATTTGAAGGTAACAGCAATTACGACACTCCTGAACTGAGGACAGTGGAGCCCCTGCTGACCCGTTTCATCAGAATTTATCCAGAGAGAGCCACTCCTGCTGGGATGGGTTTGCGACTGGAGCTCCTGGGCTGCGAGATTGAAGGTAAATAGGAACAACCTGTAGATCCTCATAAAAATATTTGTGTCCTTTTTTACCCTTTGGTGAAGCTGATTTGTGTCGGATCAGTGGTAGCAAACCTTTTCATCCAGATGTGCATATTTCCTTCATGTAATACCAAAACTAATACTGTCTACCCAGAAGGCACACCTAGGCAGGAATCCTTCCAGTCACAGACTTTGTACGTGGTCCTGACTCACATAGGTGAGCAATGTGTCATCCTAACTACAGGCATGACTAAATGTGACATTCACATCATGTCTCCACCACAACCCTGGTTGTTTAATGATGAGCATGAAGGCTCTCTGTGTTCTGAACACAGCTGGCCAGCTTCCCTACAAGGGACGGTTGTCTTGTCTCGCTGTTACATCAAAGCTGCCGTCATAGCTCGCCACTTCTAGAGGGGATCAGATAAAAGTCCACCTGGCTTCCATCACTCCCATCACAGCCCAGCTTGTCATTTGTTTTTCAAAGGACTACCCACTCTGCTATGTGTGCTACATGACATAAGATAAACACACACACACACACATGCACACAGACACTATAGTCTCACAAACCATTACTTAAGATCACTTGAAGAGTTTCTTTGCAAAAACAGATAACTCTGTTTTTATAGATTTTCAAAACATGTATCTTGTTATTATTTATTCGGGTGATGCCGGTCATAATAAAGTTTAAAAATGGCTTTTATTGTGTGTAATTGCAAATGAACTTCATTGATTTTGACATAAAAAATAAAAGGAAATCAGTTTTCTTGGAAAGACGGGGAGCAGCTCAAGACTTTTGCACAGTAGCGTAGCACAGAAACAGCTCAGCAGCAGAACCTGGAGCATGTTCGCCCTAAGTGGATTTACATATTGGATTTCAGGAAGGCCCGTTCTTTGGTGAGCCTTATGGATTCCCACTGGGAGCTTTAGACAGATAATAATGCTTGTTTTCAGTGTTAATGCCCAAAACACTCATACTCACCAAGACAGATGCACTCAGCGCAACCGCAGTCACCTTGCCAAACTTGTGGTTACAGAGTAGCATACACAGTCTCTCTCTCACACACACACACACACACACACACACACACACACACACACACACACACACAGGTACACACACACACACAGACTGTACACATTTTCAGCCAGCTTGCCCCAATCTGTCTCTGCCTCTCTTGCTCCACCTCTCTCCTCGTTCTTTTTTCCTCCGTCTGCTCTGGGGAAGCCCGATCATTACTCAGTCAGTGTAAACACTCACAAAGGCACACACACCGCAGAGCGGCTGTGTGGTAGCGGAGTGCAGAGTGGTTCGTGGGCCATGCCCACATCCAAGTGAAGCGAGGCCGTAATGATAGGCCGCTGTGGCCCTGCATATAGCTGGTCCAAAGTCTTTTTATTCAGCATCTTGTAGTTTGAACTGCTCAAGCCCCAAGCAGCATGCACCAGCTTCAAGGCTGTATTTATACACCCACACCTCCACAGCTTGATAAAAGGAGGGATGCTAATAGCTCGAGCTGCTCTGAAGTGTGTAGTTTTCAGCTGCTTTGCTTTGGTCTTGCATACTTGTTTATTTACTTGTTGTGGGTTAATTTTAGCTTTTGTTTAGCTACAACGCAGAATTAAAACCCAAAGACTTCATGTTAACACTTTGTGTCACACTGAGTGCTAAAACCTCCATGTTTAATGACATTTCTCCCTTATGTCTGTAGTGTAACACAGAAATCTAAACTATGTTGTCTTTCTGATTCATATTTCAGCTCCAACACTCCCTCCAACCACGCTGGTTACAAGCACCACTCCCTCAGACGAGTGTGACGACGACCAGGCAAGCTGCCACAGCGGCACAGGTGATGACTACGATATGACAGGTGCTAACATCGCCTTCATGAGACTGCAACCAAACACCCCCTCCCGTTGCTCTCCTGCCTCCTGCTCGGTCCTCCTCCCTTCTGATAAATTCCACCACTTCTTTTCACTGCAGCTAATCTGACGACTATCTTGCACACTCCTGAGCGTGCATGCAAACATCGTGTGCTGGCTTAGATCAGATCTCATTAGCTGCACCTGCAGTTTTTACAATCTTCATATCTCCACGTGTTAAAACTCACAAGAGACAGCTGTTGCACAGGCAGTAGAAAATCAAACACACACATGCATGCACGCACGCACACACACCTGCCACTTACAAGCCCTTTCTCAATCTATTATTTAGACTCTCTCATGCTTTACCTCCTTCAGTCCTTCCAACTTACCCAACAACTCCCTGCATTGCTGCTTGCACTCCCCATTAACCAGCAGTCTCCAATGATGAGCATGGCACTGTCATGTTTTAAAGCCTTAAATGGGTAGTTGCTTACAGAAATACCAAAGGAGGACATGGATGAGAATGAATTTAACTGGCATGTGTTAATAAGTCAACGTTAGCTAGCATGGTTAGTGCATGAGTTCAGTTAGGTTGTTTGAACATTAATTTTACTGTGTGCAGGCTAGGCTAGCTATAATAAAGTACCATGTTGTGACAGGTGGTGCCATGACTACGGAGACCACCCCCTCTGAAGTGGACACCATCCCAGGTGAGAACATCTTTGTTTACTTAAAGGAAATGGAATGGATTTCAATGAAAGGCCATTTTTGGTTTGGTTGTCTTGAATGGCTTCAATTTGGAGAAAGCTAACCGTTATTCCAAAGACCAAGACTAAAGTGAACAACTCTAATCTCTAAAAGTCATAGAGGTTCATGCAAAAACTATCCACACATAGGTGGGCCCCATATGGGATCTGCATGGGCAAGCTGTATGGGTCCCAACAGGGTTTGCCCACAGTTTCCACGGTGGCCCCATGGGGGTTTGCCCAGAAAAACATTTGCCCACGTAGATTTTAATGGGCCCTACATGGGTTTTCAGTGGGTTTGACTCGAACACCGGCAAACCCCTCTGGGACCACCATGGAAACCGCGGACAAACCCTGTTGGGACCCATATGGCTTGCCCATATAGATCCCATATGGGGCCCACCTATGTGTGCTGGCTGGGTGCTTCTCACTGGTTGAAAGTCACAGAACTGATGATGTAGGACCAATGAATGATAAATTCTCTTATTTTGAATAAAGTGAATCCAACGGTTTCATTCATCATATATTAATAGGTTTGTGGTGACTCCTGATATTACCAAACAAATATATTCTTTATTAACTTATTAAGCAACAAATCTTTTTTACAACCAAATATAGATCAATAACTTATAGGGATAGTTGGTAACTCTGATCTTGTATGATATAAACATAATTCCATCTCTTTAGGAATGGGAATTGTTATAGTTAACTTATACTAACTTTAAAATGACCAAAACTTTTCCTTAAATTCTCCAAACCAGGGTAATAAAATATTGTGTGATTATTTATCTATGCATATACCTTAGCTAACATTAGTGCTAGCACGCCTCTCTCTCTCCTCTGATGTGTGTCTGTTATTAAAGCTGATGATACGGCCCTGAGAGGCTCCTGCTGACAGGGTGAGGGAGGTTGTGTGATGCAAGGTTAGCTGATGATTAGCTCTGGTGCTCTGCTGCTGCCTTCTCAGCATAATCACTAATCACTGGGCCGACACCGGCTCACACAAAAGTACGCAAAACTGGAGCAGCACAATGCAGATGACCGAAGGAAATGAGGTGTTCTGTGGGGTTGCGTCCAGACAAACCCTCATGGCAGGGCTCCTATAGCAGGTTGATGAGGCAGCAGCCAGCTGAGAGACTGCCCCAGTCTGACCTTGGCTAATGGGCTATAGGCTCCACCCTCATCCCAGCCACCGTCAGCTGGCTCTCTGGTCAGGCTGCAGTCTGCTGGGGCAGCAGCTAGGATAATGGATGACGCCTAGACATATTTTGTGTTTACATATAATCTCGTTTCTCTGGATAAAATCATTTGGTTTTAGGAGTATGATACCACGCTTAAGCTCTGTGTGTGGCTGTCTGGGTTTGAGTCTACCATGCACCCTAATCTCTTAGAATGTAGTTTCCATTGGTATTCAGCAGGAAAACTATTTTTCTTTTAATGGAATGGCCAAGTGAGTCATGTGGCTGCTCATCTTATCCAGAGCTTGTTGGTTGTCTCAGTCAGAGTCTCTCAGTGATGGAACAAAAAAAAGAAAAGAAAAGAGAAAACCAAAGTCAATTTAATTGGGAGTGGAATTTGTATGTGAATGTGGCTTGGAATCTGTAATGTGGTTTCAAATGGGAATTCCATCCTTTGTGCTTAATGGGCATATAGAATCATTGCCTGCAGAAGCTAGTTAAAACCTTCCCATTATTAAAGGGAATATTGGCTCTTATATTTTGTCATTTGGAAAGCAGCCTTGTCTTTTTATCTCTAAAGACTTTTCATGCTGCAGAATAAAACCACGGCCAACATCCCAAACATCTCCCTCCCATGTGTTCCTTGGAAGTCCTCCTCTATCCAATTTAAAAATAATAAATCTAAAGCTCTCACACGTTTTCTGGCTTCAGTGGAAGCTTCTCAGACACGACGTTGTGTCCACAGGGGACACATTGTTGGAAAGGGGCCCCCGCACAGTTATCATAGCTGTCTTAAAGTCTCAAGTCCCTGCTCTCATTAAAATCCTCATCTCTCAGCGGGATGCTATGGATGGCTCTTTCTAACCTGGAGACTGTATCCAGACCCCGTCTTCCTATCCCGTGTCATGGTTTTGAAGATGTTTCCAGCATGCCGCCCTATCAGGCCCTTACACACTCTGTTACACTTATTAACAGACACCATTAAATATGGCCAAGATAAAGGGTATGTGATGTCTGTGTCAGTTCCCTTTTTCTGTCTCAAACTGCTTTCCACGGCTCAGTTTGACGCTCGGCCAAGCCAACAAGTGGGAGGCAGAACTTATCTTCTGCAGTACGTTACTGCCCTCTAGTGGTGATCTGGTTAACTGGAGTAAACCCCAAATGTTTGCATGTAATCAAGGGGCATTTGACTGTTCTGATACGTCCCACATGAGCTTGACCTTTCTTCAATACCCTTGCAGCTTTTCTGTGGTTTGCCTGCGACTTTGGCTGGGCCAATGATCCATCCTTCTGCAGCTGGACATCAGAGGACACTGGTTCCAGGTGGCAGATCCAGTCCAGCGGCACCCCCACTCTCAACACCGGACCCAACATGGACCACATGGGTGAGCATGTTAGCTTGTTGAGTCATATAATCAAAACCAGAGGTTTCCTTGTCTAATCAGTGTTAATTTATCCAACAGGTGGATCAGGGAACTTCATCTACACTTTAGCAACTGGTCTCCAAGAGACTGAAGTAGCTCGGCTGGTGAGTCCAGTGGTCAGCTCTCCAGACTCTGACTTGTGTGTGTCGTTTTGGTACCACATGTTTGGTTCGCACATCGGCACGCTGCATATCAAGCAGCGCAAACAGACAGAGAACGGACCCGTCGACATCCTCCTGTGGACAATCAGTGGGCACCAGGGTAACCGCTGGAGGGAAGGCCGTGTCCTTGTGCCGCGCACCAACAAACCCTATCAGGTAGGTCACACTTGCCTTCTGAAGTTCCATTGGACTGTAACTGCATTTTTAATGGTCCTAATCACTCTAATTTTATTTTTTAGGTGGTGATTGAAGGTCTTGTGGAGAGGAAAAGCTGGGGAGACATTGCTGTGGATGACATCAAGGTCCTCAATGGTCTCAGCATATCAGACTGTGAAGGTGAGTGTCCTTTATTACTGTCCCTGGATTTGATCGCTGAGTATTTTGTTTTCTTGCAGCGTTAAATAATCTAAACTTTCTGTTTAAAGATCCTGATGTACCCACCGAGCCGATGCTACCTGAGGACAGATTTAATGAAATCTGTAAGTCAGAACCTTTTTAGAGTAATCCTTTGCTTTTCATTGCCTGTTCCAGTCACTTAAATCCTCACTCCTCGTTTCTGTTTCTTCACTCCAGTTGAAGAAATCACAGAATATCCAGATTTTGTGGAGACCAACCAGATCAGCGGAACAGGCAACATGCTCAAGACACTCGACCCCATTCTCATCACGATCATCGCCATGTCCGCCCTGGGGGTTTTCCTGGGCGCCATCTGTGGAGTGGTTTTGTACTGCGCTTGCTCACACGGGGGCATGTCAGAAAGGAACTTATCAGCCCTGGAGAACTATAACTTTGAATTAGTGGATGGAGTCAAGCTAAAAAAAGACAAACTCAACGTACAGAGCTCGTACTCGGAGGCATGAGGAGGGTCTGATGTGACTATTTTCTACAGCAGAGCTCGCACAAAGACTGTCATTTAGACATATCCTCTCGTAAATCTGCGAGACGGCAGCCTCAGCGGGACTGCCAACGCCCTCAACTCACTGGACGAGGGTCAGGTTCAGGAGCCAGTCAGAGGTTTGGACTGATCCATGCTTTTTCTCAGGAGCTGCAGTAAAAAGAACCTACCAGTAGGGGACACTGTGTACAAAATAAAATACAGGAAAAAATATGTACAGATGATTTAGATGATGCTATAATTTTGTATTTTGATTTTCATTGATTTTTACAATCGGATGCTGGTGTTGAGACCAATTTATTAATATTGTGAAAAGTATTTATCATTTTCTGGGAGAGATTTTTTTAATCAGTTCATAAAGTTTGTTTTTTGTTTGTTTTTTCCAAGAAAGAGATGTATCAAAATCCTAAAAGAACCATATCCGGCTAAACTGTACATTTTTTATGACGTGGCATATAGAGTGTGCCCTAAACCTCTGATCCTGAAACAGGAACCCTTTGACCCCCAACACCCTAAAAAGTAAGGGTCTCATTCATGAATGGTTCTGACAGTGCCTTTAGTCTTTTTCGTTAGACCTCCTCTGTTGATTTTTCGTTTTACTTGTGATGAAAGGAAACAGGGGCACATTACCTTATTATAGTAGGTCACAGCGCTTTTTCTTTATTGTCTTTGTCCAAAAATCACACTTTGTAAATAAGTTTTAATATATTTTATTGCCATTTTTAAAGAAAGTAAAAAAGAAGAAAAAAAGCTGCAGTATCCCTTTTTTCATGGGTTTGTGTGTGTGTGTAAATATAATCTTCTGACTGTTTTGTGGAAGGTGCAGTGTGTTGCTTTTAGATTATGTTGCTCCGGCAAGCAAGATTTTCTGTGTACCTTTGCAGCAACTTCAATGTGCATTCAAGCCATTTGTCGCTGGAACAGAACCTGCACATAGAAAACAAACATCCTCCTCTCCTAACTATCACATCTTTTCTGCGAGTTTAACTGATTTTGTTGCAAAATCGATTTAATTTTGTGGAGCATACCAAAAGAACAAAAACACCAACCGTCATGGCTTTGCTTTGGGTACGAGCGAGCGAGGCTAGCTCACCTCCAGCATCACTGTGGATCGTTCACTGAAGAAGTGCTCTCTGGACAATGCAGCTTGAATGCACTTTGTTTTTTGACTTCTTTATGATAGAAATCTGTTCAAAGTAGTTTTTAACCCACCAACTGAAGAATGGTGCTATCAGTAAGTCAACCCCAGTTTTTCCACATGCTAAAGTGTAGCTTAAGGCCCGTTTGGCCACCAAGAGTTTTACGTTTTTTCACATGTAGCAGGCTTTTTGCTGTGATGTCAGAGCTGATGTCATTAGAATGAGACACTGGTACAGCGGGGGCTTGAGTGGCATCACCTGAATCAGGTTACCTGACCTCCCATCGTGGCTTTACCAAAGGACGGTCGCCCCTGTTCTCGTTAGCTGGGGGCTTCTCATGTACACACATCCCATCATGTTCACCCTTCATATAGATCCTGCTTTGCCGCATCAGGAAACACCCAAGTAGGAGGATTAAGAAGGGGAAAACATGGACACATGAAGAGAAGAACAACACGTGATTGTCTGCTTTTTTATCTCCTTTTCTTAAGCTCAAAAAAGTGCAAATGTCACCAGATTGTGAACACTTGAAGGCTGATATTTGTGGATGAACGGATGAGACAATCGCACCGTTACACACTCAACAGAAGGACGGGATTCTGGGAGGACTCTGTATGAACACAAGGACTGGAGGGCCTTCAGAAGATGTGGTTTTCTTCACCACAATCAATCATTAAAAAAAAGAAAAACCTTGATTTTAAGAAGGGTGACGTCTTTTAGGTCCATGTGCTTTTGTATGTCGTGCCGTGGTGAACACATTCTCAGCTTGTTGATTTCCGACCTGACCCACTCTGCTCACGGCCTGAGGGTTCAGCTACAGCGGACTGTAGCGGCGGCATTTAGAGAAAAAGGATACTGTAGCGTGGACTCAAAACAAACAAATGTTGCACTGAGAAATATATTTAAGAGGTTTATGTGTTTATAGCGTTCATTTGCAAATAAAAAAAGAAGAAAGTCAAAACAGAAAAAATGAGTTCATTTTTTTACAAATAGTTTCAGATTCTCTGATATAATTAAAAATGTAAAAGTATTAAGATGTTTTCATTATTGAAAAGACATACCAGATTTTTCAAAAGCAATGTCCATCTCCCTATATGTACATGCCATATTAGCTCTTTGTTTTGTACTGTCATTCAGATTTTGTGCTGATTTTTCGTTTCTTTATACAAGAACAAGAAAATAACTTTTATTTTCAATACTGCTTCTGTAATTTGCTGTTGTAGAAAAAAGAATAAACAGCAATGGCCTTAAAAAGCATTTGGTAAAACTGTGGTGTGACATTTTTGATACAAACAAGATAATTAACACTAAATAACATCAGTGCAGCAACATTTGTGTTAAAAAACAAAGAAAAGCAATAGTTTTTAGTTTTTTATTCACTTTGGGCAATGAGGCTTCTAACATGATGATGTACAAACAATAGCATAGTAGGCTAATACAAATGCATGGTCATAATGTTTAACTTTACATCTTTTTTCAGAATAACATAGAACATTGGGAAAAATGTTGAAAAGCTACTTAACCATTTTAGTCCATTTAGTCTTTGGTCTTATAACACCTGAGTGGAGGATCTCCTCTTTAAAGGCATAATAAAAATAGACTACAGTCACATTGATCACTCATAATAAGCTGATGTGCACTGAGCTCAGCCTAAACTTCTACATCCACCTTTCAATCAGATTTTTATTTATATTATAAGGGCAGCATAAGCTCAGGAGGTACAGTGGGTTGTCCAGTAATTAGAAGGTTGCAGGTTCGATCCCGGCTCCCGCTAGAGAATGCTGCTGTTGTGTCCTTGGGCAAGATACTTCAGAGTCAGGACCTAGTGTCTGGTGGTCCTCCAGGGTCCAGAAGCCCCATGGCAGGGTCGTAAGCAACCTACCTGGGTCAGAGTCAGGACCTGGTGCCTGGTGGTCCTCTAGAAGTTGTAAATGTTCAAAGTGTTGAACTCTGACACCAAGAACAGGCGGACTAAGGGTTTTAACCCAGGGAAGGGTGCGTAATAGTGGGCCACAAGGATCGACTGGCTGTCTCCCTGGCCTTGGCTGACATGGTACCTGGGCTTGGGTGCACTGTTTGGCAGGTTAGGGTTCTGGTACTGGCACTAGGTCCTGACTCTGACCCACCTTGCCTGCTGGTGGTGGTTGGAGGGTTCGGTGGCACGTGTGGCACGTGCGCCCCAGGGCAGCTATGGCTACATTGTAGCTCATCATCACCATCGTGTGAATGTGTGCATGACTGATTGTGTTGTGAAGCACCTTAGGGGGTTCTACGGCGATGGTGGCAGAGGAGTTAAGTGGCTGCCTTGCAACCGGAAGGTTGCAGGTTCACGTCCCGCTCAGTCTGTCGCTGTCGTTGTGTCCTTGGGCAAGACACTCAACTCGCCTTGCCTGCTGGTGGTGGTCGGAGGGACTGGTGGCGCCAGTGTTCGGCAGCCTCGCCTTCGTCAGTGCGCCCCAGGGCAGCTGTAGCTACAATGTAGCTCATTACCACCAGTGTGTGAATGTGTGTGTGAATGGGTGGATGACTGATTGTGTTGTGAAGCGCCTTGGGGGGTTGTAGAACCCTAAGAAGGTGCTATACAAATACAGGCCATGTATAATATTTATATAATATATAAATAATATTTTATATATAATATTATATATAAATAATATATTTTAATATTTTGGGAGTAAAAAACAGATATAAACTACCAAAATAAATCTTTATTAAAGTTTATTTTATACTCGACTTGATAATGAAGGATATAATTATCTGTAATGAATGATGTTTTAAGTAATTATCCGATTGTTGGTGTGTTTCTCTGACTCAGTCATCACAAACAGGCAAATTAAGCTCAACCACCAGAGACGTGGATCTTAGCAGGATCCTTTTCTTCAGCTCCTCTAATGATGCTTCATCTAATAATCTAGCAAAGCAGTACTTAGGATTCATTAATGAATCAATGGAACCAGCAGCAAAGACACCAATCATTTTCTTTATTTGGCACATTCAAAGGAAATATTTACCTAAAATTGTCTCAACGCATTTTAAAAGGGAACTACGTTTTTAATGTTATAATTTAGAAAACTAGTGTTTGTATTGATGTTGTTAAGGACTTTTATAATAAAGATGTATATGCATAAAATATTAAAAATCAAAGGGTGTAGTCCTATTTAAAATTTTCCAATGGCTGCATAGGACATAATAAAAGATCAGCAATCAGATTTCAGAATGTGACAACAATCAAAGCAAATTTGATTATGTTCTGATATCTAAAACCATATAACTAAAAGATGACGTTATTTGTTCTATTGCTGTATTTTAGTTATAAATAAATTAATATTTAATTAGAGTAATTGAGACATTGTAAGGATATGTTTGAAACGACTCAAATACCACTGCAGTTTTCAGGTTCACCACTAGGTGTCTCTTGGTGGACATACACTCCTTCATGTGTATTGTCCCTTTTGTGTCATTGACGTAAAGCTTTGTTTATAAAAGCCACAAAGACATGCACTAAATCTCCAAAGCTTCATGGCAACATCTTAAAATTAGATTTATGTGATGTTCCATAAAATATAGTGTTATGAAGGAAATCTGCTATATCTGTAGGTTTTTTGGTTTGTTTTTCAGGGATTCCATAAATAACAGTCGGCTGATCATCTTACTACTCACTAAAACATGTAGCATAAAAAGAAAAACAGGATATGATTAAATGGTTAGATATCCGTAGACCGGTCTGGATCTGGATCTCTATCTCCATAAAGAGCTACTTCCTTCTGCCCATTTCTAATAAACATCATTTTATGTCCTTTTCACTCGGGGACATAATCTGTGCACTTACAGCATTGTACTTCTTATGATTCATATCAGTTGAATGAGAGCTTCATCCGGCTCTGGCTCAGGGTTCTGTGTGTTCGCTGCAAGAATGTGTAGCTTCCTATTAATAACTACAGGAATTTCATTTTTATCCTATAATTGTCTTAAATAAATAGCTCCTGGCAGAAGAACCTAAACATATACCAAATCAAACCATGTGAACATTGAGTGTCCAGCTTTTTAAAGCAGCCATACTGTATCTTTTGACCCTTAGAGAGGACTGCCGTGGGACACAAGGACATAAAGAGCTGCTTTCCCTAAACGTTCCCCAAAGACTAAACAGGATTCAAGGAGCTTCCGGTTCCAGTAGTTTGTTTTCTCCAGCATTTTTTCCACTATGTCCTCAGAGCAGAGGTGGTAATAACTTTCCACTAAGTTTAAAGCAAATAAAACCCTTACTGGTTGGATTATTTACACTCAGACAGATTCAAGAGGTTATTTGTGGTTTCTGGAGCCGTGGAAAACCAAACAAACAAAAACTGTTTTGATAAATGAATTAAAATTATCCATTTAGGCTCTTTGTTTAGAGACGTTTACAGGTTTTAAAAGTGTGTTAAAATCATAAAAGGTGTAAACAATGACATTTTGTAAAAAAAAAAAAAAAAAACACAGTTTGAAAAATCGTTTTTAAAACTTTTTATTTATTTGTTTGTTTATTTGTTTATTGGTTGATTGCTTTACTTCTTTCTTGAAGATGATGATGATGATGATGGTATGGGGTGATTCATTCTCATTGCTGTAGTTTTACCCTGACATGTGAGCAGCATCTGTATAAATAGGCAATTACATTAGTGGGGGTGCCGAGCAGTGACGTAGGCATAAAGTCGGACAAACTGAGCGAACGCTCAAGCGGAAACTAGACATGTTTGTCTTCAAAATAAAAGTATTAGACAAAAGAGCAATGTGTCCATGAGTTTGCAGCCTACTTCGTTAAAATATAGTTGATTATTTAGCATTTTTATCTTTGTATTAGACGTAGGTTTCTTTTAATTAAGTTTATATAATTCTAAAATGGTTTATGTCTATATTTTAGTGCTACATTCAGTCATGTTTTGTCATTTGACATGGGCTAATATCAATAGTAGTTAGGTAGTTGGTTAGTTAGTTTCCTTATCAACTAGAACAATATGACATATTATGGCTGGTGTATGGCTGATATTTTGTGAGCCATTTATGGACCTAAAAAAAAGTATACTAAACTCCAACCAGACATATCTGTGGGTCGTCTGTGTGAAACTATCTGCTCCAGTTTGACCTTTGACATGTCACATCTGGGCCAGTATTACATCAAATGAAATGTACTGGAATATGTGTTTTCTCTAATGCTGGCCCTCTGTACAGTCAATAAGAGTGAATTTTGTAAAATTATGATAATATTTTTTTAAAGCTAAAACTTTACATTAAAACTTGTTTTCTGAAATACAAATAAAAAAACAACATATCTATAAAATAATAACTTGATACTTGATTTTGTGACTAAATATATCTAAACAAATTATATATATATATATATATATATATATATATATATATATATATATATATATATAGAGAGAGAGAGAGAGAGAGAGAGAGAGAGAGAGAGAGAGAGAGAGAGAGAGAGAGAGAGAGAGAGAGAGAGTAAACTCAATGACTTGGACTTCGCTTTTACTTTGAAGTCTAAAGCCGGAAGTGATGACGCTGCTGGACGGACGCAACATCAAAGCTCGTCCGTCTCTCCTCTTTTCCCTAATTTAGACTCGCTCCGGCGCTGCTGGTATACCGCTGTTCTCCCAATCTATCAAGTCCCAGTTTTGGCTTCAGTTTTAAACGCGGGAGGCGGTTTTCCCACCGGGAGAAGTTTACGGGAATGAGTTCCAGGAGGAATCTTTGAGTTACCGGAGGAGAAAGTGGCCGCCGGCTGGTGCCAACGGGGCAGATAGTAGCTGCGTAGCGGGTCATTACCGGGAGCTAAGCGCTCCTGTATGTTACCTCGGATATAACAGCACAGCGGCCAGGTACAAGGTATTTACGGGACTTTTTCCTTACATTTTTTATTCATAGAAATGACTTTAATGGTGTTAATCATGTATGTCGGTGTAATTACACGGTTAGCAGCACAATTAAACACTTTCTAAACAAGTTTTGAATGGATTTTAGTTCTTTCTGGAGCTGAAAACAGGAATTACATTCCCTGTGATGGAGTTTCCTGACTGGAAGCAACAGGTTGGGCATCAATATGGGATAAAGGGAAGTTTAGAATAAGACAAATCCCCTAGATGTTTCTGATTACTGGGGTGTAGATTTTGGTGCTGAGTGGGACTGGGGGAGGATGATTTTGATGTAACTGAGCAGATGCAACAGGCTGCTCTTCTCAGGGCTTCAACAAGTGATCCCACATGATTTATTGTAATTATTCAGGGATCACATCACATGAGGTGCTGAAAGCCCAGGGAGGGACAGAAGTTTAGAATCTCCAGGAGTGTGACCTTTTTCTGCTTGGTCTGGTCAGGTGAATGCACATCTTCACGACCTCCTTCCTGCTGCTTCATCTGATGAGAAGTGTGGGAGGATGAAAGGCTGAGGAGTCCAGCTGACTCCACAGGGCAGATGAAGAGCTATGAGCGCAGTTTAATCAGGAAATGGAGGCAGGGACAGAGAATGGGGGGATGTCAGAAGGAGATATGGAAGACACGCAGGGGGCAGAGGAAGGACAGAAGGAGAGGAGGGGGAGGGAGGCTAATTGAGGAGGAGGAGGAGGGTAAATGTAGGACACTTTAGGGGGAGTTGATAGGCAGTAGCGGAGCCATAGCCACCAGCTGAATGGCCCCTGGGCCCCATAGGGAACAGCTGCTACTGCAGGAGCCAGAGCTGATTTATGAGGCCACTTACGCAGAGCCACACCCAGGACTTTCCTCTGGACACGTAACATGAATGGGTCGGTGTCTCCATCTCTGGGTGGCGTCCATCTGATGTGTGAACATGCCACCCTAAAGAGGGAAGTGATGAATGTGCTCATGGTGTTGCGTGAGCGTTCTCCGTTCCTGTGGGACAGATGTGATGAATGTGTACGGTTACCATAGGGGGAGATCCTCAGGCTCAGAGGCGAAAAGTGGTGGACATAATCACCTATGTCAGCTATTTACCACACCATGCATATGAGTCCTGCAGGAGTCTGCGCCCAAAGGAGCTGTTTTCTGTCACACTGAACCTCAGGTCCAACAGTCCGCTCTAACCAGCAGGATCACTGCAAAAAATCTAAAACCACACAGGAAGTGACACGTCTGCTCAGATTAACAGTAGAACTGACACCAAACCGTCACTACTAGAACGTCCTTGTGCAGTCGTTTTGACAGCACCTTTTAAGTTTATAAGTTTAGATAATATTTCATTTAATTAGCTAAATAAAGTATTTTCAACCAATAATAATGATGTTTTCAGAACCGGAACTGTCCAACAATCATTAAGCTCTCTACCATTTTCTCTCTTCCTTTATATTTTAGTTATAAAGTACAAAAATAACAAAATTACCAGAAAGAGGAAGACTGATCAAATGCTGGAGATGCTCTTTGACTGTAAAATTCTTGGCGTTCTATTTTTACCTTGCCTAGGAAAACCAGTGAGAAAATCACTGGTAGTCACAATGACTGACTCTGACCAAAATAGGTAGAAATCATCATATTTTGTCTGTTTTTTGCACAATAAACATGAAATCCATTTTTAATGAAAATTTACAAAGATTTAGGAAAAATCAGGGACTATCAAGGCTATGTGTTTTTATTTGATAAAGTAATTAAACACAACTCAAAACAGTCAGAATGACTGCCAAGGCAGTTCTAGCGTTAACCCAGCTTTTAACATTTGGTAACACAATAACTTGTTTTGGGCCTTTTTCATTCTCCTTGCAGAGTCTCTCATTATGGAGGAATTTCATTGTTGCATACATTGGAGGGTTTATCAGTATATACATGTTTAAGGTCAAAGGTCGGACATTCTCCTTTAGAAAGAGCAAAATTCACGATTCCTCCATCAATTACAGTAAGTGTAACGAGACGTGATGTGTTGCTTTTTGAGATCTTTTAGCCTACTTCATGTTGTCAGATTTCTTTATTCTATAGGTCTGGTTGTAGCTCATGAAACTGGTTCATGGTTTAGCAAGAGGGACATTTATCTACTCTGTTTTGAAGCTACAGCAAGGGTTTGGTCTCTCTTCTGGTTTTATGTTTACAAAGCTTTTTTCTTCCTGCTTGTCTGTAGTTGGTCTTTCTCTCCACATGTAGCTCCACTGTTCTTCTGAGCCATTTTTGGTGGTGCCTCCTGCTTCTAAAAACAGCCTGTGAACCACCAGGGAGGAATGGCGTGGTTAAAGCTGACCTCTGCTTGCCAAGGTCTGCTGTGAAAATGAAGTCAAACATGCTGTGTTGGTGGTAAATAATCTCAGACTTCTGCTGGCGATGCCGTGTTTATCGTTGTGATAGTGTGGGGGTTTAACCACCAGCCTCTGCAAATCAGGGGAGGAATGTTTATGTTCTTCCACTGTGTCTTTTAGAAACGTGGCTCTGACTTTTAGCCAGAGCTGGAATAAAAATAACAAAAACGTCTTAAAATATCCTAATTTCTAACCAATATGGGTAAATAAAGGTATTGTAAATGGGACAAAGGGGGGTAGCACCAATATAGCGGTATATGAAAAACTTCTTGTTATGTTCTTCCTGTGTTTCTTTTCTATCTCCATTGGTTTTTCTTGCTTTAAACACAGTATAACGATGTTTCTTTACCTTAATTTACTGACGGTTTCGCCCAAGGGCGTGACGCTGAAGATGGCGGCAGACAGTCGCCGAAACCATCAGTAAATTAAGGTAAAGAAACATCGTTATACTGTGTTTAAAGCAAGAAAAACCAATGACAGTATATGGAAAATTTATATCATAACAGAAATAAACAAACCGGTATACGGCACAGGCCTAACCAGAAGTGCTACATGTTGCTGCTGCAGTTGATATCAACACTTAACATGAGATTTTCATAGAAATCACTTGTGTGCTTGCTTTAAAGGAGCTAGGGGCAGGAAAAAAGAAACGATGCTCACGAGCGACGCGCCCGGCTCTGCGAGTAACTGCAGCCCAGCACGGGAGCGTGCACAGACGGCTATGTTACACAAACACAAAAATACCATTACCTGACCCTCTTCACACGCTCTCACGCCACACCTCCAATATCTCACGCTGAAAAGGCAACTCCCCGCCGCTCTCACGGACAATATTGCGGCGAAGCAATCCACGCTGCAGCCCTGATCACAGCTAATGCTACTACTGTAGCATGATCACAGCTAATGCTACTGCACGCTAGCTCTCTCTGAGTCATCGGTGAGGTCAGATCATTGTCATCATCTCTAAACACAACCTATAATGTTTCTTACCTGCTCACTAGGAAATGAGCCATGGCAGCATCCTTTTTGAGTCCCAGATATAGTTGAAGCAGCCTTCATTCGTCAATCACGTATCCGATATAGATTCGGGTCCCTGCCTGTCTTTTACCATATTTGGTTTTTGACTCACGAGATGCCGCTGAATAAACTTCTTTTGTGCCACGCTTGGTCGTTTGCTGGTTGCAGTAGAATCCATTCCCACAGTTCTTCTTTTGGAGTTTGGCAAGCAACTTAAGGTGCATTAGCTCCACCTACTGATTTGCAGTGTCGAACACATTTTCTTTCTGTTTTGAAGCTGTCATGAACGCGCAAGCAGTGTCAATTGACGCCACATCCGTAGGGCAGCGCGGGAAATTCGTGACCGAACTGCAGCGCATTTTGCAGCAAACAGCCTGTTCAAGAAAATGGAACGATACATGGGTGGCCTCATTCTTTTTGGTTTATAACGCTTCATCACCCATTAGCTTTGAAAAAATGAACATACATGTTTAATTTTTTACAGATTTTTTAAAGATCCTGCCCCATGTTCCTTTAAATCACGTGATCACATGATTGCGTTTTAGATCAGACGTTTGATTCACAAAAACAAACAATCTTGGAGTTGAACTACATTAGAGACTTTTTGGACAATCCTCTTCTCATCATCTGTCTTTCTCCATCTCTCTAAATGCTGAATAACTCCCCCCTAAGGAGTTTTGGCTGGTTTACAGGCATTTGGATGCAGACTTCCTGTGTGATCACACTGAGTTTCCTGTGCTTCTGCAAAGGAAGAACAGACTCAGCATACACACCCTCAGCTCCAGTTTAAGCTCTGGGTTCAACCTGACTCCCGCAGGCTGTTAAAACTACTGCTATAATGTCTGCATAAACATTGACACACAACGCAATAATGCATGTTTCTACAACTTATTGACAATAAAATCACACTTAATAAAATGATCGTTTGATCAGGATTCCTTCAATCATTCTAGCAGCATCTGGACCACATTTTGAGTGTACACTCAAAGAAATGAAATATTGAATTTACTTAACCAAGCTATGTCAACTGGTTCCACTAAATCTAGTTGCTTAAATGTAAAGAGTAATATAAGTTGTTATGTTAAAGTAAACTAATATTACTCCTTAGATTTAAGCAACTATGTTTAGTGGAACCAGTTGACATAATTTTTAAGTAAATTCAACATTTCATTTTTAGAGTGTAGGCACACTTGATTTAGTGTTTCAGGGTTTTACAGGGTACCTAACTGTATTACACAATCTTACGATACTTTACCCACAACTAGGGATGCTCCGATACCAGTTTTTTCCAAACCGATACGATACCGATACTTGGATCTGAGTACTCGCCGATACCGATTACCGATACTTCTACCACACAAAAAATGCAATGAATTGGAATACAGGTTTTATTTTCTTCTCTGCTTTCAACAGGAAAAGACAGTGAGTTAGATAATATATATATATATTAATAGAGATCACATTAGGTGAAAAATAACCATTTTCTGTGAAATCATTGCACAGTTTTCTACAAACAAAATGAACTAATTGGCACTGTCTCCAGCTTTCATGAACATAACATTTATGAACCTACTGCAGTGTCCACATTTAAATCAAACATAAAACTATAGTCAGCATTAGCAGCAATAGTGTGGACTCTGACCTAAGCTTTTTTGGGAAACATGAGCGGCAGGTTCTTTTTGATGAAAATAATCATCTCTGCATTTTGTCAGGTGTGAGCCTGTTTCACAATGTTTGAAACAGCTCCCCCTATTGGTCAATATAGAAAACTACAACAGAAATGACAAGTCACAGTGAAGCTACTTTAATGCAACTGGTATCGGTACCTGGTATCTGTTAACTTTTACCAATACCGATACTGGTATCGGGATACTGGTATCGGCCTGATGCCGATACCAGTATCGGTATCCGTGCATCCCTACCCACAACAATAACTACGTTTACATGCAGCCAGTATTCGGGTTATGAACGGGTTAAGGTTAGTATTCGGGTTTCTGAAAAATTCGGAATAACCCGTTTACATGCACAAATAGAGAGAGTTACCCCTGTATACATGGAATTTTTAATATCCCGATTACATAGCGCCAGGATCAGGACGTTCGTGCTACGTTAAGACGCAATATGCGTCATTTCCTGTTTTCTTCTTGTATCTAAAGACGACAGCAGCAGCACGCAGATAATGGATCGTTCGGAGCTAATAGTGATCGTCTTTGTTTGCACATTGGTGCTGTTACTGACCTGGTTTCTTCATCGCTCCAAAAATGTGGTGTGCTGCATTTCGCCATGTTAAACTCAGGTTGAACTCTACGTGTTCACTTCCAGGTTGCTGGCGCATACCAGACGTTCATCTACTCAAAAGACCAAGATTCCTTGCGAATGGAACATGCGCAGAGTACAACTTTTGAAAGGGTTATCCCGATACGCATTTACATGACCTGATATTCAGGTTAGAAAAGGGTTACCCCAGGGGTAATAACCCGGTTTTTAAAAACCTGGTTATGCTCATATGTACATTTTTGCTGGTGTTTACATGGCCTTGCGGAACCGGGTTATTGCAAATAACCGGGTTTAGAACGGGTTATTGGCTGCATGCAAACGCAGTCAATGATGATTTAAGCACAAAATGAAATAAAGCTCTGGGGTCTTTGCTATCTCACAGCAGTAACCTTCTCGGTCATCCTCCTGCCGCTGGTTCATTTTTACAGAGTTTTTACATTTTCAGCTGATTCACTAGTTTGGGCCATGTTTGTTTAATTCTTGTGTCCTAGTAAGTAACCATAAAGTAGTGATGCAGAAACCACAGCAGCAGCTGTTACAGAGACACACATTTCACCTATGATCTGTGCTGTTTAGATATTTGGTTGTTTTACTGGTTCCTTGTCTGGACACTCTTCACAAAAGTTTGGTTCAGATATTAATTGTTACGGATTTACATCCAGTCCTTCTGAAGCATGTTTAAAAATGTCAGAGCTGTAGTGCATGTGTGGAAATATCTTTACCCTACTTAGAAATTACCAGATAAAACAGAGGGGGAACAAACATCAGAGTAACTATTTTTAACACATGGATGGGGCCATGGACACTTTGGCCTTTTCCAAAGACTGTGGCTTTGCCTCCACTGTTTTCACTCAGCTGCTGTGGGAATACAAGATGTGGCTGCTGTTCTATATAAATTTGTTTTGACTGCAGAAGAGATTCTATTCCTGCCTAAGTGTTATAGATTTTCTGACTAAACAGAATAAGTCTTTTCTAAGCCAAAACCTCTCCAGAAATGTATCTTTAGCCTCCACCACACACAAGAGGAATGTTGGCCGGCTGGGAGGCAACATATGGAGCATGTAGGTGTTTTTTTTGTCAAATGTAGAACAGATTTTTTAAGTCCAGCAGCTGGTTCTGTTTTAAACTACTGATACAGGTGGAATGTAGGCTTCATGATTTTATTAAATCATCACGGTCTACAGAGTGGGCCTAGAGGAAGCTTTTTGGAAGCTACTGTAAAATGCCTGAAATACCTTTTTTATTCTGAAAATCCTGGATCAAAAACAAGTAAGCTGCTTGTTCCTTTCAGCTTTAGCAACCACAGAAGGTAAATCAGGTGTTTTTGTTAGAAAGTCAACATAACTTTGGAATTACAGTTTTGTACATTTTGCCCCACAAATAAAATGATTAGTATATTTTATTGTTTAAAAATTAAACACAACTCTTAGTTTGATAGGTGAGACTTGGACGTTGCAAAGCTTTTAAAATTGAACTCATGTAGTTTTCTTTGCAGTGGAGATCTGGCTCTTAAAAGTCCCTTGACACCAGCAAAGTCAGTCTTGTAGAGATTTGAAACCAGTACCTTACTGGTCTGTCTATGAATGTTAGTGGCCACTTGAGAAAGGCATTCATGAGGGCATTTACAAAATGTCCATAAACAACTGGGAGGTTTCTTGATCTCCTTGCATCGGTTGCAAAGTCTCCATGGAATTTGAGGAAAAAAAAAACTCAAGATAGTCAAAGAGTTTTCAGGTTAGTCTGTGTGAGTTAGAAAGTGACAACTTTGATAGGGGTTGGTGACCAAGTTGAGATCGTTAAAACAGATTTCAACAGGAGTGTGAAATTATTGCGTTAATTGATTTGTTACAGCCATAATTAGTGTGCTATGTTTTTTAATCGCGTTAATCTAATTATGGATCTATAACCCTAACCCTTTCTATTAGGACTGGGCGATATGGCCTAAAATCATTATCACGATATATTGAAGAGTTTGCCTCCATAACGATAAATGGACGATAACTACATGTATTTAGCAAAAACAAAAGTTGTCCACTAGATGGGGCTGTCACAGGTATTATGTTGAGTCATGTGACTCGAGGTGGTACAGCTTCTTAAAAGGACATGAACGTCACCAACCTACACACATCTTTTCATTATTTATTACCAAATATATTGACATGAGAAAAATGATATCGATAAAAGTTAGAAATTTTAATAACAATAAATTTTCAATTTATTGCCCAGCCCTACTTTCTATAGGAGGATCTTTGTTGACATATTTTTTCATCGTTGTGCGCATGCGCGAGTGGCTGTGTGGCAGAAGACAGCCTGCTATCAATACGCGACGTACACTTTCATGCGAGTTTATGGGCGAAATCCCCAAAATATAAACACTTTAACATCTAAAGAACAGGAGGAGGGTTAGAGAGAAGCTGGTTAAGTCTTCATTGATCAGTGTTGTTATTTTTTTACTTATTCATTTATTTATTATTATAACGATCGCGGGCTGAGACACCTGAATCAGAACGCGAAAACTAAATGACTCCGTGGATATAAAACTACACGAAGATGAATATTTTATAAAGCATCTTCTCTTATTAACAAATGCTTAGTTACAAACACTTACCATGAACAAATGAGCCGCACAAACTGACGTTGCTGCAGCAGTCGGGTCACCCACAATCATCTATTTCGTATTTCGCGGTCCTTTACGGAGGAAATTCTAATAAAACTTATTATCAAGCTTCCCACGGGCCAAACGATCAACCACACAGCAAGAATGATCCATCTGCTTCGCTAAATCCTCCTCCAAGCATGGGAAAAAACAATTGAATTATAGGCAAAATACGCTGTTTGTTGCCACCCAGGTCCCATGATGCAATGCGAAAAACATAAACATCGACGTCACAAAAGATCCTCCTATAGTTGTCTGTGTGACAGGATAACTAGAACTTTGTCTTTGTCTAACAACATAAAATGTCAATTAAAAATATAGCTGCACCAAAGTGCAGTATTGATATGTTTAGTTTTAGATTAAACAGCAGGCTGAAAACATGAATATTGTCTAAATGTGTTTATTTTTACTTTTAAATGACAGATTTTTGTATGTATCCTGTCCTTTTCCTTATTAGGAATTCTATGGAAACTAAGATGCTCATAAAATGTGAAAGGGATGTTATATTTTCAGAGATTTATTTATTTATTTATTTTTTCTTTTATTTATTAATTTTTTTAAAGTGTCTGGAAAGCCAACTTTAACTCAAGCAGGAGTATCTGCAGAGATCTGATTTTATGTGCAGAAAATAAACATTAATGCACTAAAAGATTAAAGACATCAGCATGCCTCATTAGTATTATTTGTCACACGGACTCCTTTAGCAAAGGGGAGGGTGAGTGTGAACACTTTGAGTATCAAACCCTCTGTCATGCTCTCAGAGGGCATCCTGATAGATTTCTTTTGTCCGTTCTGAGAGGGTCTTTTGGATCGGGTAGTGGGGGTTGGATACAGACCGTCACTGTTTGGTATTCTCCTTCAGCTCTGCTCGTACATCAGAGCTCAGACATGTCCCCTGCTCTGCTGTTGCAGGGTAGATAGAGTAAAGGGGGGCGCTGGTTTGGCTCTGCTCACTGAGCAGGGAGTGAACTGAGCTATTGTGTGGGTGATAGGAGGAAAGACGAAGAGGAGGGAGGGTGGGAGTACCATGATGGCAAAGATCTGCCATGGATAGCAGCAGAGGGACTCTACATGTCCTAGAAGTCAAGCCTCACAGATCTGTTTCATGCTCTTCTCTTCCCTTTATCAAACTTGTATGGTCTAAAGTTAAAAGAAACACTTTTATGAAGCATCTGATGGTAGACTATGAGTGATAAAAAATGTCTTAGTCAGCAGAATTGAGGAAAGTAAGAGGTCGTTTACTTACAACCCAATGCTACCCTCCTCCTAACCAAGCTGAGCACCTCCCTTTCCTGTTTTTCCTTCCTTTCCTTTCCATTCCTTCTTTCTGTTCACAGACTTAGAAGAATGTTCTGAGACTGGAGCCCCTTTTGCTGCTTAAAAAACACTGTGACTTTAAGCTGCAGCCAGTTTTATATACAGTGTTTTAGTTTGTTTCACTCCCTGGTGCTACTGGTCATTATTCACGGCTGCTTGCTGACAGAAGGGCTTCTGAAGATCCACAAATATGGTTCGAGTTAGAGGAGAGCTTATGCTGCACACACGTGACTCACATATGCTAGGAACATGTCTGAATTTATTATGTCACTGGATGATATACTGAAAAAGGTTTAAATATTTTGAGGAGCTTTATTGGTAAAAGCTATGTGTTAATAGCACCCATGGGTGCACCAGAAGTGCTACACTGTTCTGCTGGTGATATTGATGTTGGTGCATAACCACAGAGATCCATGTAAATAACTGTGAAGCAAAACAGGGCGTTTGCATAAGAATTTATAAAATAATGTTCTACAAGTAAGGTACTAATCATTTACTTTTTCACAGAAACATAACCACAACTTTCCTTTGGTTAACCTTTAGCTTCTGATAGCTTGCAGCTGTGTGCAGGTATCTGAATGAAGTGAAAGTCCACTAACAGCAGGAACGTTTAGCAGTTGACCGTTTGTGTTACAGCTCCATCACGGAGCTCACATCTCCTCTAAGGGCAGAAGCAGAATGACAGTTCACTATGTTCAGAGAGCAGTCAGTGCCCCAGGAATGTCTGACAACATTACTGGTTTTAGTCACGGACCACAATACGGGTCAAGGTCTTCCATCTGAGAGAAGTTCTGAAGCCCATAAACCACTGGTACGTCTTTAGAGGCAGCTCAGGTACATGCACATGTGTGTGTGTTGTTGTCTGGGTAAAGCAAACACGTACAGGTAGATACAACCAGTAAGAGTCAAGGCAGAATTGTAAGCTAAATCAAATGATGCCTCTGTATTTTAACATTGCTTCTTAAAGTTAAAGTCCCAAGTCATCATCACACACTGGTGAAATTACATCTCCGCATTTGACTCATCCCTGTGGTGGGGAGCGGTGAGCTGCAGCGGTGAGCTGCAGCTGTGGCCGCACTCGGGAACTATTTGGTGGTTTAACCCCCCAATCCAACCCCTTAGTGCTGAGTGTCAAGCGAGGAGGTATTGGGTCACATTTTTCAAAGTCTTTGGTATGACCCGACTGGGATTTGAACCCCGATCTCCCAGTCCCAGGGCGGACACTCATACCACTAGGCCACCGGAGCTGGTTCTTTCACTCCTCTTTCAAACTACCTGTCTTAAATGTGGACATTACTGTCCTTAAAAGAGTGTCCCTTGTCTTTGAGATGTAGATGGATTGCTTAGTCTTCACCTGAAGAGCTGGCTCATCTGTGCAGGGACGTTCACTTGTGTAGCTGCTGTTCTGAATTTTCTTTCACCAGTATGGAGGTAACACGTTCCTTGGACTGCTTATACAATGCTGCCCAGCTTGTGTTTGGGTGTTTGGTCTTTAGAGTGAACCAGTCTCTGTCCAAGAGTGGGTTAAGGACATTTTTTTAAGTCATGAAAAACCAAAATAAGTAATAAAAACATGTTCAATGCTGCTGACTAATGATTTAATCTTGCAAGATAGAGGGGTCACACAAACACATATCACTCAGTGTGGGTATGCAGCCTCCACTGAGTGTAGAGAGCAGACATGTCTTATAGGATGCAATGACATCAACATCAGTTTCTGTAGCTTGTGGCGTTCTGTCTTTATTAGACCCGGTCATGAGCCTTTGTTTTTTACGGATGCAAGCTCGTTTTGATTGGTGTCAAATTACCTTAGGTGTGAACCTTACAGACTCATACATGAACTTCTTACTTCTGCCTAAGCATCCTTTTTATTAGGGATGGGACGAAATATCGTTTGGCGAAATTTCGCGATATAAAACGTGACAAAATGCATCGAGTCAAAAAAAAAAAGGATCGCGAAATAAAGACTAGATGGCACTGCTGCATGATTTGTGTATGGCGGACATACAGTCTAAAGCCTTTTTTATAAAACAGCCGCTAATTTGCGCAACGCCTATGAGGCATCTGGGAGCGTTAGGTCGTTTATAAGAGCTCAGACCGTGGCGGTAATGTTGCGCAATCATGTCCGTTTTATAAAAGATTACGCGATGGTGGCATAAAGGAGGTATGGGGGCGGTCTCCGCGCTGTCACGGACTTCCGTTTATCTTGGACATAACTTGCTTTTTATTGCGATCAAAGCCGCGCTCGTTGAGTTTTTTTTCCACATTTCTCTACAGGTGTGTGTCCTCCACCATCACTGTGAACAGTCAGATGATCTGAGCTGCAGATCTAACGGAGAGACGCTCCCGGAGCGCCGCATCGCTCCAGTTTATCATCTCAGCTGGTTCGAAAACGAAACTTGTGGCCGTGTTTAGTTTCACTTTCATTTTGTAGTTCCCGGCCGGAGCTCGGCATTAATTTGACACCTCCCTCTGTTAAGTTAATGTGCGTTTATAAAACCGGCGAAGCCGCAATATTACAGCAATATTACAGCAATATTACTATCAAGCGTGGCAACACGAATGCCGCAAAATTCGGTAATATTACGCTGATTTGCCAGCATGGTGTGTCTTATAAAAAGGGCTTATGGTGGCAGGCTGACAGCACTATCTGCTGATTAAGCAGGGTAAAACTAAATGAAAAAAAAAAATCCGGGGAACGTCGTCACGTCAAGTCACAACGCCTGTTGCAACAACACTGCAGGCAGGAGACATTGTTTCTGCTCAAAGATCACTGATTACACCAGAACATGTTGATATGTTAGTTTTTTTGAAGAAGAACCAGTCCTGAGATAACTTAACCTAGGGTTAGAGCAGCACTAAGGGAGTGTTCTTGTTTGTGTTTGGCCTGTTAGGCCTTGTGTTTCCCTGTGCGCAACGGAAACAAAAATAAACAAGTTGTTATTATACAGTAATATTTTTTCCTTTTTTTTTCTTTTTTGATATCGTATCGTGACATATCGTTTCGTGACTATGACATATCGAGGTGCATCGTATCGTTAGTTTAAGTGTATCGTCCCATCCCTACTTTTTATGCACCCATGTCCAAAACACTGAAAAACGTTGTTCCTCAAACAAACATGTCAAAACTGTCAAAAGTTCACACCCAAGACGAGTGGGTATGTTACTTCCCTTTAATCTGGCAGAAACCACACGCACATGTCTGCTTCTCAGGTGCGATATGTAGGATCGGATGTTTAGGGATGCTGTAGGGTTCCTGTGATCATAGTGACAGGGTTGGGGGTTCTTAGATCGCATTTAGGGGTGCCCCAAAAGTGGGCTAGAAATGCCTTTGCTGCTTCTCAACACATTAATCAACATGCTTTGGCTATAAAGCGTATAGATGAAACTAAAAATCATATAAAATAGTAAATCAAACAATACTTTAAAATTCCACCAGAAGTGTTGGGTTAAAAATGAACTGGAATTTTATGTTTGTAAAAATATCTTTAGTTTCTCAGAAACTCCCAATAAATCTGGAATGAAATGTTATGCTGCTTGTTTTTCCCTTTCTCCTTCATCTGATTGAGCTGTTTTTCTTTTTCCTTATTCCTTCACTTCCTTATAGCTTTGGGTTTTGTGGATGATGTGCAAACGTCTCCATAACAGACACCAGCCTCTTTACTCAATCATCATTTCATCATTTATCTAATAAATCCAAGCTGTGTGTTTAAAATGCAGTTTCACCATCTAATGTGTTCTTGGCGTTGCAGTTTTAGAAAAGTTACGTAGAGGTTTGTGGTTTCTTAAATTCGTCCACATTGGGGTGCAGTTTAAGCTGTTTTGAAGGAGTGTTGACAATAGTGTTTTTCTAAATATGACACTTTGTTGGTTTAACTTTTCAACATGTTGAAATTTCCCCTGAAAGAAAAAAATATTTTCTAAATAAATAAAAGTTTTCAGGATGAGCCTCTAATGTCAGCTTGATGAAAATTTACCATTTTCTAATCACCTCCAGCCCAACCCAAACGAGAGCAGATGAGGGTTTACGTCTGGAGAGGCTCAGAGAAGACCTGCTGCCTCTCTACTTAGACAGGATCCAGCTGTGACCGTTCATTCTTGTGATAAGGATTCTTCCTCATGAACACATCTGTTTCATTCGACGTAACCCACTGGGGGGCTCTGACATTTCTTTGTCCAGATTCAACTACAAATGTCATAAATGTATTGCTGAATAAATGTTAGCTACATCTATAGAAGAGAGGTCAGTAGGGCATTGAGCTTTCTCTACAAACTGCAGCTTTGTTTATTTTTCTTCATTATTTGTCCAAATTCTGTAAATATCAAGTTTTATTTTGACATTTTAGTTATGATTGAATCCTTATTAGTAGCTCTACGGTGCAGTGAAGACTTGTGCTTGGTAGGTTGCAGACGGTCATGGTTTCCATTTATATTATTTATAGGCCAGCTGTTGGCAGTTTCACACACTGGTTCTATAATGCCAAAAAATGCAATTACAATATGTTTACGCTCTTAAAAATGTTTTTTAAGGTGAAGTTATTTCTGTTTAATTGACAGAAGTAGTTTACAGATAGAGAATGGGTAAATGTGAAGTTTTATTCATCCTCTTAACACAAAAACAACAAGACTTCATTTCCAGAGCTGTTAGTTTAAAAAAACTGAATTTAACAAATTGACACACAAAGAAGTTCTTTTTAAAACACTTGAATTCTTCTTGTTTGACTTCATTTCCTTTTTTTAACCCAACATTCCTCTGTGCAACTGCTAGGCTTAAAGACACATGGTTCTTTTTCTTTCTTGACACCTCGCTGGAGTTTTATAGTCTTAGTTTGCATCTGAATGAGTCTTTAAATTACAAACTTTAGCTGAAGGCAGAACTCCAGCAACAATAAAGATAAAATATCGGTGTGGTTTTCTTATAACAGGAATGAAAAGTCAATGTGTTTTTTTTTCTGGTGAGGCTTTCTTGCCCTGCTGTCTGCACCTTTAACTTGTCAAACAACAAATGCTTCCAACAGCTATCTTTACAGTCAATTAAATAAAGTTGTTTAATTTTCATTCATTGTCTAAAATATGGTCACATTTGCAAAAGCCTGTTTTTATTTGTAGTTTTTTAGATGTACACATAAGCACACCCACTAATGCATGTACTGCAGTGGAGATCCATGTCATTTGATCTAATCTGGGGGGCTGTAGACAGGCTGTCTGCCCTTCTCTGTCTATTTAAATGGACACACACACACACACATTCAGGAATGTAATCGTCAACACCACACTCACCGTCAGAGTCTTTTACCAACAGCGTGAGGGAATGTAGAGTCCACAAAAGGGCTAGCCACAGCTAAACCAGTTAGCGTAAAATAAACTACTGGGTTTAATTAAAACATCAAGGTTTATTATTCAGTGTTGCAGCTTCTGTGGAAGACTAACAAGAGATTTCCCAGGAGTTTTTCATTCATGATTAGGCCAAATATGGCTTCAGATTCTAAATATTTTGCACATGCAAATCTATTGCTGGCTTGTTATTTTTAATGTAGCACGAAGACCATCGACTCAGTTTTTACTGGCCTGTTAATATAGTTATCAGATTATTCCCCCTCCCTTTGTAGATATGCATATTTTAAACATTACAGCTTTCGTCACATTAGCATGCTAGTTGCTCCACATGGGTAATTAGCGTCGGCTCCTTCGAACTCTATGCTAATGGAGCTAAACTTGTTTCCAAAGCAATTTCCCAAACCTTAATTTCCAGGCAGCATTTACACACACTAACCCACTCAAAATGACTTCTTACAAAAAACCAAACTGACACTCAGAGGATTTCTTTTACCACAATTCATTGCTAACCTACTATTAGCATCTCTGTAATTTTCTGCAGTTGAAGCGATCTATAGAGCCATCACTCCTTGTGTTTGTGTTTAAGTTTACTAAGAGGTACACTCCCATTAAAAAGAATGTCCACCCTCTTTCAGTCTAAGAGACATGCTTATAAAGCCCAGCCTCAAGCACACAGCAACACACAACATATTTAATCATCTTAGTATTTTTTAAATAAAAGCAAAGTGAAAAGCTGTTTGTGAAAAACCGAGTTCACCTCATGACCCAACAGCTGGTAGAACCGTTCTTTAGCAGCAACAGCTTTCAGTCGTTCTTTTCTGTTTGACTTTAACATCTCTCACATGTTATGGAGACATTTTGACAGTAGACATTAGTTCCTCTTTCTGAAAGTCCCACCACAGCATTTCTGTCAGGTTGAGCTCTTGACTTTGTAGATCCTTGATTATTTTACCTGTCATCTGTTCTGCTGTAGGTCTGCTGCTGTGTTTAGTATCACGGTTCTGTTTTATTACCCCCCTTTGGTCCAGACTTCAGCTGTGAGACAGATGGACTCATGTTGGACTCTAGAAGACTTGAGTCTACAGAGGAGTTCATGGTGGACTCAGTTGCTGCCCAAACCATCAACACTCCAATACCATGCTGACAGCTGGTACCAGCTATTTCTACTGATATGTTGTTTAGGGCAGTGTTTCCCAACCCTGGTCCTCAGGGCACACTGTCCTGCAAGTTTTCCATGTCTCTGCTTCAGCACACCTGATTTAGATTGCCTCCTCAGGAGGACTTCAAGTGCTGTAGATACCTGTTAATCACTCATTCATTTAAAGGAGCTAGGGGCAGGAAAAAAGAAACGATGCTCACGAGCGACGCGCCCGGCTCTGCTAGTAACTGCAGCCCAGCACGGGAGCGTGCACAGACGGCTATGTTACACAAACACAAAAATACCATTACCTGACCCTCTTCACACGCTCTCACGCCACACCTCCAATATCTCACGCTGAAAAGGCAACTCCCCGTCACTCTCACGGACAATATTGCGGTGAAGCAATCCATGCTGCAGCCCTGATCACAGCTAATGCTACTACTGTAGCATGATCACAGCTAATGCTACTGCACGCTAGCTCTCTCTGAGTCATCGGTGAGGTCAGATCATTGTCATCATCTCTAAACACAACCTATAATGTTTCTTACCTGCTCACTAGGAAATGAGCCATGGCAGCATCCTTTTTGAGTCCCAGATATAGTTGAAGCAGCCTCCATTCATCAATCACGTATCCGATATAGATTCGGGTCCCTGCCTGTCTTTTACCATATTTGGTTTTTGACTCACGAGATGCCGCTGAATAAACTTCCTTTGTGCCACGCTTGGTCGTTTGCTGGTTGCAGTAGAATCCATTCCCACAGTTCTTCTTTTGGAGTTTGGCGGTTGGCAAGCAACTTTGGTGCATTAGCTCCACCTACCGATCTGCAGTTTCGAACACATTTTCTTTCTGTTTTGAAGCTGTCATGAAAGCGCAAGCAGTATCAATTGACGCCATATCCGTAGGGCAGCGCGGGAAATTCGTGACCGAACTGCAGCGCATTTTGCAGCAAACAGCCTGTTCAAGAAAATGGAACGATACATGGATGGCCTCATTCTTTTTGGTTTATAACGCTTCATCACCCATTAGCTTTGAAAAAATTAACATACATGTTTAATTTTTTACAGATTTTTTAAAGATCCTGCCCCATGTTCCTTTAAGTCATGTGTGTGGCAGCAGGGAAACACTGGTGTTTGAAAGGGCAACATGGAAAACATGCAGGACAGTGTGCCCTGAGGACCAGGGTTGGGAAACACTGGTATAAGGCGGGGACCCTCAGGATACCTCACGATACGATAATATCATGATATGGTGATACTGCGATGATTGATATATTGCACAAGTTAGCCTACAATAGTATACACAGCTGGGAGAATAAGTATTTGACACATCAGCATTTTTGTCAGTAAGGGTATTTCAAAGTGGGCTGTTGACGTGGAGCACCTGAATGTGACCAGTTTATGGTGAACTGATGCTAATGGCCCCCACAGTGCTCACAGGAACATTCAGCATTTTGGAAATGCTCCTATAATCATTCCCATCAGAATGCTTTTCAACGATACGATTACAAAGATCTTGGGAGAGTTCTTTGCTTTTACCCATCATGAAGTCTTTCCTGTGTGCCTCCTGGGTAATGAGAAGCCTTTATAGGCCATTAATTAGGACTAAAGCAGCTGATCAGTTAGTACTGATAGGGGGCTATCTATCATTTTTAAATAAAAGCAAATATATACACAAAAACAAATGTTTCTTTCTGTAGACAGCAATGCTTTCTCTTTTTTAGTCTTCATACATGGCTGGAATCGTTTTGTCAGTGGCTTGGTATGACATCTGGGTTCAAGGATGCACATCATAAAGCAAAATCTGTTGTTCTCAACAGGGCTGTATGGGCAAAGAGCCCATTGATGTACATGGAGATGGCATGTGTTATCAATGTAGCTTCAGTAGAATTAAAAGGGAGCGTTGCCTGAATAAAAGTAACACCAGGCTGTGCAGGCGAGCGCAGCCCCAGATGATGCCAAAGGAAGTGGCTGTGCATGCTCGTAGCGTACCTTTATGAGGCAGTTCTTGCATGCCGCATAGTCTTATCCAACTTTGTTCCATTCACACTAATCCAAAGTGAGCCACAAACTTTAGACTTGAAACTTGCAGATGCATCTTTTAATATTTGTCTTTTCCCTCTGCTCGACTCCGCCATTGTGTCCCTTTTGTTCTTCATCTCTGCCTGGTGTTTTCTCATGAGGAGCGCCCCCTAATGAACTTCTGCAGTAGTGGTTAAAAAAACAATATAGGGAAAGAGCGTACTGGGACTCGTTCGTGGGTAGAAAAATTGCAATATTTTGCCAAATCGGTATTTTGACCCACCCTTAATGTTGTTTGGTTTTCACGCAGAATTGTGAGCATCAACTGTTGCATTTCTAAAATAGTGAAGTCCTTCCTTCTTGGCATTGTGTTAACACACACATGTATGCTCCAGACCAGCAAACAAAACCTCCTGCTTTCATCGAGGGGTTGCTCTGTTGATGATCAGGCAAAACCCTAACAAAATGTTATAAGGGCCCTCTTTATTTGCTGGATCAGTTTATTGTTTAAATTCACACATTATACAGATTTGTTATGTAACAAACTACAGCAGACACACTATATCACAAAGACTTTTTGCTAATAAGAGATAAATGATAAAGTAATTCAGACGTGGAAAACGATGTAGATGACAGTGAAGCTCAGGCACATATTGGACTAGTTTTGATTGTGACAGGCCTAATTGTGAAGTTGTTTCTAAACATTTGAATCATAATCATATTTTCAAGCGTAACCCTAGACATTCATGAACATTTTCTCTGCATTTCCTAATCCAGAGGTGTGGTTGGTTTGAGGTTTTGTTTTCAGGGTAAATACCCCAGAAGATTCGGCGTGGTCGCTAAAATCAAATGCCTTTTCTCTTAGCTGAACTGGAGCTGGTGTAGCTAGTGTGGTAAAACCTGAGAAATAGGCTGCCGTTTACGGCTTTCGTATTTGGTGTTCAGTGTTTGCAAAATTTGCCATGAAGGTTGTTTTGCACTCAGCACCTCCACAACAGATCCACTTCTCCTAATCACTTAGTTCAGATTCTTTGCCTCCATCCATGGCTTCAAAGGATGTGGTTCTCTCAACCTCACAATTAGAAAAGACTACTTCCTGCAACATGGACTGGCTGAGGTTTTCTTGTAAGAGAAGAAACTCCTTTGTCTCTTATTGTAAACGTCATCACTGTGACATTTCCTGTTTGGTCTGTTGTCCAGGATAACAGATATCTAGTCCTCCATCACATCCTTAGCCTTTCTTCTGAAATCCTTAAACATAGCGTTTGTCTTGTTAATAATACCTGAGATGAAGTGATTATTCTCGTACGGTGCAACAGAGCAGTTCACTGGTTGCCTTAACTCCACTTCCTGTCCACCACTGCTGCAGTCTCAGCTTGTCTTTACCGATGCAGATCAACCTTTAACTGCAGCGAGAGGCCCTGCAGTCTGTTTTATCCATTAGCAAGTCAGGAGCTTTGCATTAGGATTACCAGATGCATCAATACAGTCTGACCGGAGAGCCTGCAGTCTGACAGGAGATCGATAAACGTGACAACAGAAGGGCTGACTCCAGGGAGCCGAGGCTGTTTACAGTAATAAGGAAATCTGAGGGTGGAGAGTGTGTGGCGAGAGGCTCTTTGTGTAGATGCATGTTTGTGTTTGAAAGTGGTCTGAATTTAATTAGCCGTCTGTTTATCTGTGATCACCTGAGGGCAGATCGCTGGATAATTTATTACCTCCAGTTACATTTACAGAAGGAAGACTCACAGATTATTCTTCCCTCCTCTGGATCCCTTTGCTGTGAGGATTCATTCATTTTGGTCACAGAGTATTTAAACAGTTAGTGTAAATAAAACAGATAAAAGTGGTGCACTGTTTTTATAACAGCAGTATTCTGTGTTTTATTCTTGTCTTGTGTGTTTTTAGATGGATCTGAGGCTGATCTTGATAACATTTGGACTCTACTGTTGCTGCATTGCTAGCAAAGGTGAGATTTCTGTCATCATTTAAATCTTTTATTTTGGGTCGCATAAGGTCGTCTGGTCTTTTTATCATGTGTAATTTATGGCATTTGTAGGATTTGTGAAGAAATGTAACTTTACTTTTCTAAACTATAGATGCACATAACTATTGCTTTGCTGTTTTTAACACAGAACAAAGAGATTTAAGCAACAAATAAATAAAACAATCATAAAAACAAAACATTTAATCACTTTTAAAATGCATTTTTTCTGCTTACCAGCTTAATGGGCTTTTATGGTTCACACAGAGGAAGGCAAGCTGCAAATGTGTAGCTAAAAACTTGATTTGATCTCATCACCAAAACACCTTGAGTCAATGCAAAACTCAAACACACGGACAGCTTATTCAACCAGTCCTGGAGCCGGGACACATCTAAAACTTTGTAGGACAGTGGCCTTTTGAGAGCCTGACCTCAGCGCTGCTGCTTTAGATGATAGGATTCTCCAACAGGTAAAGTTGTAAATATTGTTATTTATCTGGTGTTTGTTCTATGGATCTATGACAAAGTAATTCATGGCTCTTGCATCTTTAATCTAAAACAACAAAGTAATGTTAAAATTAGGGATGTCAAATGATTGCATTAATTGAGATTAATTAATTACAGCCACATTTAGTGCACTCATTTTTTTATTCGAGTTAATCTCATTTTTAATCTATAACTTTACTGGGACTTTGGGATTTTTAATTTTTATTTATTTTCTGTAATTATATTTATATTTAACTATCGTGCCATACCACATGTGAGAAGTGAGAGAGTGAGTGCTTAATGCTTTTTCAGCATTTTATTTTGTGATCAACTGTCAGTTTTGATATGCTAGCTTACAGCACTGTAATTTACAGGACTATTTTAATTTTAGATAAATGTTTTAGTAACAGTTCTGTGATCACTATTTGCATTGCTCAAAAAAGCCTTCCTTGATGTGTTAACTTAGATTATTCTATATAGACCCGATGTTTTATTTTTAAATTCTAATTATTCAAGCCCGACAAAAGAGCACAGTATTATTCCACCTTGGTGATGTAAAAGGAAAGTTTAGAAGTCTGTTAAACAATAAATGACTTTTTAAAGCCAGTTTTTTGTTATATATTAATCTTTTAGTCTGCCACAATAATGTAATGAATTTAAATAAAAATATATAAAAATGAGGGCTTTTCTCAGCCATTAGTAGGTGAGATTAAAAAAGAGATTAATTAGATTAATTAATTACAGGTCATAATTAATTAATCTAAAAAAATTTAATCTCATGACAGCACTAGTTAAAATCTTATAAAATCCCCGAAAAGTTTCTTGCAAGAGAAAAGATCTTTCTAAGCTGATAGTAATTCTAGATATAATGGTAAATTTTGAGGAAGGCTTAAATCATTAGTACCCAGTCCTACCGTTCCATTGTCTCCAACACAGAATCCTAACCCTTTTTTCGTTCCTGCGGTCTCCCGTCCTTAACAGTTAAGAGAAAGTAAAGCAGCAGGAATGGCAGAAGCAGAAGAGTTTACAGGAAGTACATTCTTCATAGACAGATTTTGAACGTATTACTAAGAACAGTATTCAAAGCACGACCTCCTGCTATACTTTATTCTGCCCAACTCTGGTCACATGATGCTGTTTTGTTGTTTCACACTGAGCCCATGTTGAAGCTTCGTGGACTCATGGGTTCTACAGAGTTAAACTGAAGCACCCATGACGTCTAGAGAAAAACATGGAAGATGTGTTTTGTGTGTTTTTAATCACCGTTGAGCTGCAGTGTTCATGATGAACTGATGTGTAAGCACGGGTGGGTTTAACTGTGGCGCTTACTCTGCAGGGTCTGCTCCATACCACTGCTCCCTCTGACTCTTCTCTCTTTGTTTCCCATCTAGAGGGGAACGAGTGCATCAACGCCAACGCCAAATACTGCGGAGAGTGCATCCAGGCGGGAGCCAAATGTGGCTGGTGTACAGACCCAGTACGTAAATCAAAGCTGTCAGCTGCACTCACTGCTCACTATTGCAGTGCATCGCTAACAAGCAGACATGCTAGGTGCTCAGTAGAAAATAGAGTTTTTTAATTGTTCGTTGAATCCTAAAATGATGTCCTCTCTATGTTTCGTCAGTTTTTGTGATTGTTTTTAATTTCTCTCAGAACTTCCTGAAACAAGGCGAGACCGTGTCGAGCCGTTGTGATGAGCTGGAGTTTCTCATCAAAAGGGGCTGTAACGTGACGCTGATCGAGAACCCCGTTGGAAAACAACGGGTCCTCAAGAACATTCCGGTCACAAATCGTGGGAAAAACAAAAAACTGAAGCCAGAGGAGATCACTCAGATCCAGCCCCAGAAACTAGACATTACACTCCGATCTGGTGTGAATACATCTCTGGAACAATGTTTATCAGATATCTTCTTTATTTTCATACACCTGTAACAGATATTATGATGTCATGTTTCACATAGGTGAGCCTCAGTCCTTTAACTTGACCTTCAAGCGGGCAGAAGATTATCCCATCGACCTGTACTATTTGATGGACTTGTCCTACTCCATGAAGGATGATTTGGAGAATGTTAAGAACCTGGGAACGAGCCTGATGCTGGAGATGACGAAGATCACCTCTGACTTCAGGATAGGTGAGGTTTGGCGCATATAGGACATTTAGGAAAATTTGTCTTCATCTGAATCCACTGAGACAAAAATGAAACCACAATATAATAAATCATTTTTTCTCCAGGTTTTGGATCATTTGTGGAGAAGACAGTCATGCCCTACATCAGCACCACCCCAGCCAAGCTGCTGAACCCGTGCACAGGCGACCAAACCTGCACCAGCCCATTCAGCTACAAGAATGTGTTGAAACTGACCAGTAACGGCTCTCTGTTCAACACCCTGGTGGGTCAGCAGCACATCTCTGGAAACCTGGACTCCCCCGAGGGCGGTTTTGACGCCATCATGCAAGTGGCTGTGTGTGGGGTAAGAGACCGGTTCGACTATAGCTCACAGCATTCACCACCAATTAAAATAACTACGTGGTGATTTGTGGAAAAACTGTTTTATGAGTTCTTTGTGTTTATGGGGAGACTTGGATACTTATCAAGCACTCCTGGGTTTGTTTTTAACACTCTAGTAATCATTTGGATTTTAAAAGCTGACCAGAATAATTCTTTATTTTGATTAGTTTTCCATCATTGTTTTCAGGATCAGATCGGCTGGAGGAACGTGACTCGCCTGCTCGTGTTCTCCACCGACGCCGGCTTCCACTTTGCTGGGGATGGCAAACTGGGTGGGATTGTTCTGCCCAACGATGGAAAGTGTCACTTGGAGGACAATATTTACACAATGAGCCACTATTACGTAAGCGGTTTATGTTCTCAGACTGTTTCGTTTACGGCGTCTGTGACTTGAATCTGACTTTTCTCTTTCTCCTTCTAAGGACTACCCGTCTATTGCTCACCTCGTTCAGAAGCTGAGCGACAACAACATTCAGACTATCTTTGCAGTCACAGAAGAGTTCCAGCCTGTTTACCAGGTTAGAACTTCCTTTTCTACAACTTCCTGTTATTTGTATGAAAACTGTAATCTTCCAGATGTTTTCCCTCATTATTCAGATCATTTTCTTTTTGGGCATTTGCTGGATTTCAAATCTTGATCCAGCTACGTTTGAAAATCTTGTCACACTTTTAGTATTTCATTACCAAATGTGTAGAAGTGTGCACCAGAGATCTGTCTCATTAAGTGATGGCTCGAATAGGAAAAAGGGAAGTAATGTAAACTCACATTTTGGTATGTTTTCACTTGAGCCACCTCAGCTGGTTCCTCTCGATGTGGAGGAGCAGCCCCTTTGAGCCCCTTCTGAATGACCAAGCTCCTCACCCTGTCTCTGAGGTAGAGCCCAGACACCCTGCAGAGAAAACTCATTTCGGCCATTTGTATCCACGATCTTGTTCTTTCGGTCACTACCCAAAGCTCATGACCATAGATGAGGTTTGGACCATAGACTAACCGGTAAATTGAGAACTTCTCCTTCCAGCTCAGTTCTCTCTTCATCACAACAGACCAGTACAGCGCCCATATCACTGTAGATGCAACACCAATCTGCCTATCAATCTCCTGCTCCCTTTTTACCTCATTTGTGAAGAACTGGAGAAGGCATTCCACCCTTTTCCGGCTCAAGACCACGATCTTGGATTTTGGAGGTGCAGATCCTTATCCCGGCAGCTTCCCACTCAGTCGCAAACTTATTCTGCTGCCCCACTTTGAAATAGGGGGACCACCATCTCCACATCTCCTCTTCGGGCTGTACCCGACCAGGCTCCATGGGTAAAAGCCCAGCCACCAGGCACTTTCCAGTACGCCCCACAACCAGGGGTTGGCTACAGAGGGGGGCCCAGTGACCTTCATCTGGATGAGAGAACACTGTTTCCATAGCTATTCCATCATCATGGTCATTGAGCTGCACTTTTTCAGATCCCTCTCTTAGGATCTCTTTGCCATAGTTGACCTTAGTCACCGTAGAACTTAGCTCCTAGGATAATTGGGACACTCAAACCCCCTGAAATTATGACCAAATCTGATTTGTATATAAATGTAACCCCGTGCTTTGAACACAGAAATTTACTAGAGTTTAAAACTGTCACTTTTGCCAGTTTGGGGGTAAAAATATGTAAACATTTGTTCACTTTTTAATGTGTGTCAAAAGTCGTTTATGACACACATTTATTACCTAAACTTACATATCGTTGTTGTACACATTTATGAATATACCTGTTCTAACCATTATGAGTCAAAATCTGGATTTAAATAAAATACTTTCAGTGATTCTTTTGTTGTTTTTAGAAACCACTAAACTACCAAAGAGGTCAAGTAAAACTTTATGTTTTCGCTTCAGGAACTGAAGAATCTGATCCCTAAGTCTGCCGTCGGCACGTTGTCTGCCAACTCCAGCAATGTCATCAACCTAATTGTAGATGCTTACAATGTAAGTAAATGAACTAGATTCAGACGTTTAAATGATCTTTAATAAAACTTAGCTAAGTGTTTCTCTGCTGTGCAGGAAATGACAACACATGTCTCTTGGTTTTTGATAGTCTCTCTCATCAGAGGTGATTCTGGAGAACGGCAAGCTCCCAGACGGCGTGACCATAGCGTACACGGCTCACTGTAAGAACGGAGTGGTTAATCAGGGTGAAAACGGCAGAAAGTGTTCCAACATCTCCATCGGAGACGAGGTGAGAACCTGAAAAGGGAATTGTTTACAACTCAGGTTCATTTGTGACCTGGAATCAGTTTTTCTCCTGGATCCTCTTACTTCCAGGTCAAGTTTAGCATCACCATCACATCTAAGGGTTGTCCAACTAAAGGGAAGCTGAAGCCCATTAAGATTAAACCTCTGGGATTCACAGAAGAGTTGGAGATTAATCTAAACTTCATCTGTGAGTGTGAATGCCACAAAAAGGGCATCAAGGACAGTCTGGAGTGTCACTTTGGTAATGGGACATACGAGTGTGGAGCCTGCAGGTGAGTCTATTTCCACAGGTGTCACATTTAAACGCCTCACAGAATCACAGCTTTTACCCCTGGTGTCAGGTGTAACGAGGGGCGCGTGGGAAGAAACTGTGAGTGTAGCAGCAACGAAATATCCACGGAGGACATGGACCTGGCCTGCCGTAACAAGAACAGCACCGACATCTGCAGCAACAACGGAGAGTGTGTGTGTGGGAAGTGTGAGTGCAAGAAGAGGGAGAACCCGCAAGACAGGTACAGCGGCAAGTACTGCGAGTGTGACAACTTCAACTGTGACCGCTCTGGAAGCTTGCTGTGTGGAGGTGAGTGTTTATGTATTATCAGTGCTATCGTTTGGAAACACCATGTGGTCCTTGTTCTGATAATGTTCAGAAACAGTGATGACCCGTTAAAGGTGCCCCTCTCTCTGGTGTTCAGGACACGGACGCTGTGAGTGTGGAAAGTGTATCTGTGAGCCCATGTGGAGCGGAAGTGCCTGTGACTGTTCTCTGGACAAAAGCACGTGTTTGGCCGGCAACAAGCAGGAGTGTAACGGCAGAGGGATCTGTAAATGTGGCGCCTGCAAGTGCACAGACCCCAAATTCCAGGGTCCCACATGTGAAGCGTGTCCCACCTGTCCAGGAGTCTGCGCCGAGCACAAGTAAGGAACATTCATTCTGGTCCTGATGAAATACATGTTTAGCTCTAAAGCACCTTGAGATACAAAGAAATGTTTTCCTAACAAATCTAAAGCTCCAGCCTGTTAAAGTGGTGATTCCCAAAGTCACAGTGCAGAATTCCCTTGTTTGAAATTTCCTGAATGACCTTTAATGATGCTTACATTCATCAGACTTCCTTCTTATGCAAGGGGAAAAAATGAATACTTGACCTGAAAAAAAAGTAAAAGAAAAGATGCTAATCTAATTTGGACGACACTGATAACACTGGTGTTTTCTCCAGAGAGTGTGTTGAGTGCAAAGCGTTCGGTACCGGTGAGAAGAAGGACACGTGTCAACAGGAATGCAGCGACTTCAATCTGATTGAGGTGAAGAGCAGAGACAAGCTGCCCCAGCCCCACGAATCCTCCTATCCCGTCGTGCACTGCAAGGAGAGGGACGCCAACGACTGCTGGTTCTACTACACCTACGCAGTCAAGAACAACACAGAGAAGGTGGTCCATGTGGTGGAGAAGCCGGGTAAGCAGAGCTTACAGGGTGTGGAGGACATAATTACAAGGCCGCTGTGGTTCAGCAGCAGAATATAGACCTTTTGTTTTGGTTCACTCATCAGCTCTGCTGCTCTGTTTCAGAGTGCCCCACTGGGCCTGACATCGTCCCCATCGTGATCGGCGTGGTCGTCGGCATCGTCCTGATTGGCTTGGCCCTGCTGTTCATCTGGAAGCTGCTGATGATCATCCACGACAGGAGGGAGTTCGCCAAATTTGAGAAGGAGAAGATGAACGCCAAATGGGATACAGTGAGTGTCTGGAGCAGGAATGCTGTGTGAAAATGAGCCGGAGCAACGTAACTGGTGTTTGGCAGTGTAGTTGTTTAAAAACCAGGTGGAGCTCGGCCTCACTGCCGACCCGCTCACAGCCGAGGGATGAAGTTATGAAGGGTATCTGTTGTTCTTAGCTGCAGATGAGATCTGCAGACGTGTTTATGTCGTTAGGAGTCTGATTTGTTCTGTGTCGTCTCACAGCTGTGAAGACAGATCCAGTTTGTTGCTTTTGAACGGCTCAGCCTGAGACGGAAAAATGTTACCGACTATGTGGACTTTTTTGGGAATGCTATGCACAAAAGTTTTTCCAGGGAGGGGCCAGTGCTTCTCCCCTCCCTGCTTCCTTCCTCCTGTCATATCATCAGCCAACATCAATATGACACAAATCTGGATTTCCAGTAGGGTCAGGTTCAGCCCTGTGTCTCCACCTAGTGGTAGGAGTGGGTCATAGACCTGGGTTAGAGGATCAGGACTCGGTCTGTGGATTTCAGGGTTTAAGTCTGGGTGGAGCAGCCACCCAAGCTGTCTTTAATTTAACTAAATAACAGAGTTGAATAAAACAGCAAGATAAAAGAGAATAGGAATATTTCTCAAGCCTTTCTCTGTTTTTAACTGGGCTCTTGCGAATTTTCTGTGTGGAATTTCATCACTAGAGCATATAAAATATGTTTGTTTAGAAAATTAGCTACTTTTAGTGTTTACATTCTTTCATCTTAAACGTGTCTCTTTTATTATGTGGATTACTAACATTTTAGCAGTTCAACAGAGAAACATGCTAAATTTAATACAAATTGACAAATTTGAATAAATCTTCAGCAAATCAACAGAAAGTTGTATGAAAATGCTAAAGCATCAAAGATAATATATATAAAGAGCCCTGGCCTGTTTTAGATCATAAGGCATTCCTTTAAAAAATAATAATAAGCAGAAATGTTGGCATTTGAAACCAAACAGCTTTAATTTCCTGCGGTTCAGCCCAGCAGAGAAGTCTGTTCCTCTTATCGGTTGTGTTTCTGAGAAGCTGTTTTCACACATGAGCTCCATCCCTGAACTATGCTTGCTGCATTCCAGCAGGCTGGTGTGGGACAGTTCTGACATTCCCAGCCTTCCTTTACCTCCTTCCATCCTCGTAAAACTGATTTAAAATCACCTGTTAGGATTATAAATGTATTTCCTTTATTCTGGGTCTTTGTTTTCACTCTGATGTTCTTTGTTATGTTCCTTTTTTGTCTTCCTGTTCTGATGTTCTCCATTTTCCTGCTCAACTCTCTTCTGTCCTCGTTCTTCACATTTAGCAAGAAAACCCAATTTACAAGAGTCCAATCAATCAGTTCCAGAACCCAAACTATGGACGTAAAGGCGCTGTTCTTTAAGTTTGTATTTCTTTTCCTCTCCTCCTGCATGGGGTGTTTGTGTGTGTCCTGCTTTCACGTCCGAATTTACTTTTTATTTTATTTTTTAAAAAATGGAGATCAGTGAACGGATCAGAGTCATTTCAGCAGGAAGGGGGTGTTCCTCTGTGAAAGGGGCAGCATGAGTGTGTTTTACTAAAATCTCATCTGGTAAGTGTTTCATCTTTGTGAAAATGATGGTTTTGTTGTTCTCCAGGCTTTTTGTCACACAAGCATGTTGGTTTTTAACATGTGATCTGAATCCAGCCCAACGAATAACTTTGGTGTGGTTTTTGGAAACGGTTTCTAACTGGTTCATGGAGTTTGGAAGAGTTGTGGGAATCCTGACTAACTTCATGTTTTTTTGTGTGTGTTTGTGTGTTTCACAGGGTGAAAATCCCATCTACAAAAGTGCTGTCACAACTGTTGTCAATCCCAAATACGAAGGCAAATGAAAACCTCGTCGTTTTCCTCGAACTCTGATATCAATCATCCGACAGCTGCAGAATTCCATGCTGGTTCGGCTCTAAACGGGAGCGCTCAATCAAGGATTTGTTTGTCTTGTCTCTGTCATAAAATGCTACGGTTTGGACACCTTGTCTGTTATTTTTACTAACACGTTTGATGTATACCCACATGTTGGATTTCAGGTGTACAGTATGCTGTCTGTGTATATACTTTATGTTGCATATTTGCAGAAATGTATAAAATCATGATTTTATTTGCTGCCAGTGGACTGTTATGGGCAGAGAGGTTTTTTATTAAAACAACTAGTTTAAAGATTGACAGCTCACATGCAAGCCTTGAATAACTTCTGTTCTGTATTTGCAAAGACCAGCTGTAATAATTGAGTTTAAAGGGATATTTTGGCCATTTTGAAGTGTGATTTTATTCTGGTAAGAATTAGAAATAAGCTGGTAACTTTATATTCTAATAGGATGGTTCTCCATAACATGTAAGATAGTCATTATTTGTACTTTTACACAGAAACACCATGCAAATGCCCAAAAATCCCATTAAATATGTCACTTGTGTGTAAACTTGTAATTGTGTATTTATAGAAATGAACCTCAGTATCAGCTACAATAGAAACCAGCACCTTCAGCAGTGGTTGTAAATGAAGTTATGGCTTTGGAAACAGTGTTTTAGGATCTAACTGTTCTTACTGAGCACTGTTGACTTATTTTAGTCACACCCCACAATGAAGTTGACTATTATTGGTATTATTTATATACCTGTAGTATTACAACAGGGATTGAGCACCACTCATTATGAAGTTGCAGTAATCATGAACAACCAAAAGTTTTAGTTGCAATCATGTGGTTAGATCTGGGTCCTGCAGTTATGTTTAATTCTCAGGTTTCTGCCTAAATGTCACCAAAAATATATTTTCTGAGTCATTTGTGTTATTCGTGCTGTTGCTCACACTGACTGCCTCTGAAGTGCATCACACACACACACACACACACACACAGCCTTTCACCGAGTTGCTTGTAAAGTGATCTTTTTATTTCTGTACCTTGTTCTCTCCCTGTCCTGTTCTAGAGACATTTTTTAAAAAACAACATAAACTGTGTTTTCCTCTGTGATGCTCTAAAACTGTCTTCATTTCCTTTAATGATGATGCCAAACCAGAAGAGGCACCGGTAAGCTTTATTGGGAACTTTAGGCATACTACAACACAACATGAAAGCATTGATGCTAATGACAGTTTTATTATTTTATAGTGTTTAAATGGATTTAAACAAAACTTAAGTCATTCAATGGTTTTTGGTTTTTAAAATGGATAATACAGTTAATCAGACATGTTACAACTGATTATAAAGAGTCTAAATGAGTTCTGGTTCAAAAATAAAAAATTAAATCCTGTTTACTGAGTCTGGTCTCTCAGAAGGTAAACATCCAGCTGATGTGAAGATAGAAGATTTATTTTTGGTCCTAGTCTTCAGGGCTGCCAATTCTCACACACACTTTTGACTGTCTTCACACGCTCTCATGTCACACACCCAAGTTCTCATGCTGAGAAAAAAGTGAATCTGTCTGAGCTTTACGTGTCACACTCCCCTAGCTACAACGCTACAAGTTCAGTTTAAAATTGACCTTATATGAGCAAGAATAGGGATTTAACGCCCTCCAGTGGCAAAAAACTAGAACTAAACTATGTTAACCATTTGAATATTTTACCCTCCTTATCTCAGTGAAGCTGGAAAAATCCTAATCCTGTTTTTTGTCCTTTTATGAATATTAATATTAAGAAGAAGAGGATCCTGCTACCTGGTAGACAGATATGGGGTTCCATTTGTAAAGTCAGAGTCATAAATTAACAGCAATATTTTGGGTTATTTAGCCTATCATAAGAAAAAAAAAATAGGAGTTCAGTTTTCAAAGTCATGTTTTCACCATGTTATTCATACATTTATAAATGTTAAAGTTCCCAACTAAATATTTAGTTAGCAAGCTAAATATTTGATTTAGAGCTAAATATTTATTTTACAAACTAAATATTTAGGTCAGACCAAAATATTTAGTTTGTAAAATATTTTTTTTAATTTACTAACTAAATATTTAATTTGGAGCTAAATAGTTTACAAACTAAATATTTAGCTCCAAATTAAATATTTATTTTCCGACATACATATTTAGATCCCAGCTAAATATTTATTTTGGGGCTAAATCTAAATATTGATTTTGCTAATTAAATATTTAGCTCCAAAATAAATATTTAGCTGGGATCTAAATTTTTTTGGGGGAAATTAAATATTTAATTTGGTGCTAAATATTTAGTTTGTAAACTACATATGTATTTTACAAACCAAATATTTAGGTCTGACCTAAATATTCAGTTTGTAAAATACATTTTTTTAAATAAATATTTAGCTTGCTAACTAAATATTTAGTTGGTAACTTTAACATTTATAAATGTATGAATAACATGGTGAAAATATGACTTTGAAAAATTAACTCACGTTTTTTTTCTCTTATGATAGGCTAAATAACCCAAAAATGCTGCTGTTAAGTTATGACTCTGACTTTACAAATGGCACCACATAGAGAGATGACATCACAGCTGCTTGTTCAAGTCATGATTTGCATAAATACCAGCAGATGGCGATGTTGCACCATGAATGGTTTTTATCAAAATTCACTTGAAAGATTTGATTAGTTCTGCTTACTTGACGAAAGCATGCAAACCAACTGCACTTGAGTTTTTACGTTACTTGTACTTAGTACGTATTAGTAGCTCCAACATATAATCACCTACTCCTGTGTACTCATTATTTTAAGTGCAATCACTTTACATGCTCTTTCCAAGTAAGGGTAACTCATCAGATTTAAGGAATGAAAACGGGTTTTAATCTCCTAAAATAATCAGAATTATAATATATCAAGGTAAAAACACAGATGAAAAGTTCTATCAATTGTTTTTATTGTTCTTTCTTTTATAACAGCTTTAAAAAAGTTGACCTTTAATGAGATCCACAAATAGCTTTAAGACTAAAACAAATCCCATATAAACACTTTAAACAGTAACAGTTGTTTGACCATCCTTAAAAATTATGCTGACACGTGCATTTTTGTTTCCCTGAATAACGCTTCTTAGAATCACAAAATAAAAATTATATATTAAAAGAAAATGTGCCAAAAAGTGCAAAGTGGCTTCATTCAATCAGCAGAAAGAGCTGACAGAAAATGTGTGAGTGAATGGATGTAAATCTGCAGCCTTTAGCAACTTTCTGATGACTGACAATATTATCTTCATTCATTGACCAATAAAAAAACTCATGAACAAGTGAGACCTGCCAAATGTCACCAGTTGTGCATTTGCATTCTAACTCATCAAGATTTGTTTTTGTAACATTTTTAAGTTTAGGAGGAACTTTGTTCTCCCCAAACCAAGCATCATTGCTAGAATAAAACCATAAGTGTTTTTTGTGGCTTTAAAGTAAATGTAAAGTATACAACAGTCCAAACAAGAGACAAAGTACCTCAGGTAGGTTCTGGAGATATTCCATTACAATACCTCCTCAACAATGATGGCAGCAGTGGAGCTGGAGCTGATTTGGAGTCAGTTGCACATCCTCAGACAACAGTCATAATCCCAGCAGATCCTTGCCCAGGTCTCATCAGTGTCACAATCCTGGGATGAAACCAAACAAAAACACTTAATTGCAAACAGGGAAATGTTGGAAACTGTCACCATTTTACCCGTTCTGTCGACACTGCCTTCCAGCGCTTTAAAGGAGTCATTTGGGAGTCAACTCTTTCTCTTGCAGTTTCATAGTGAGTTTTGATTAAACATCACAGCTTGGCTCAGTGCAAACAATGGCAGTGTATAGAGGTCCCTGTCATCCTCAGTAAAAGTGATCAAAATATTCACTGGCATGATTTGGCTGAGCCAACTTGTAGAAACACTCCGATCCAATCACGTGATTTTAAAAAAAAGATCAGAATCAGGTGGAAAAGATAGGAAGTAACCTTATAAAACAACAAGCATGACCTCTTAGCTGCAAATGCAGCAATCCATTGTGGAATGAATTTAGTGATGATTTGAAATTGTGTGGATCTTTGGTGCACTTCAAAAAGTTACTGAAAGGTAACGTAACTATTGATATATACACGGATAAATCTATATAAATCTGTCTTGAGTTGGTGACCTATCAGCCAATCAGGAAAAAAGTAAATCTTGTTGCTAGGTAAGAGTTCAGAAAATACTCCAATCTGAATCTACCACAAACACAACATAGCATCTTCAATAAGCTGAAATCATTTACATGTGGCAAAAATTACTTAATAACCTTTAGATTTTTGGTGAAACTTGGGTTACAGCGTTGGTAAACTTGAGTAAAAATATGAGTTTAAAAAGCAATGTTTTTATTGTAGGATAGCTATGTTTTCATTATCAAGACTCATGAAATAGAACTTTAAACAGGTGAACTAAAGAGCTAACAGTTTAAATAAATTAAGAAAGGTGGGAAACTACAAAAGAGGGTTAGTACACTGAAAGGATAAAAAAAAGACTTTCTCAGAATTCTGACTTTGGGTTGCATGGAGATTTGTTCACATGAGACTTTTTCTTTGAATTCTGACTTTTGACTTTTTAGAAAATAAGTAAGAATTCTGTTTCTTTTCTTTGATTCTTTTCAGAATTAAAGTAAAAGTGATCAAAGTAACACATCTTCTTCCGTAGTAACTCACATACATACCACTTAAAGTATTTTTAAATGTTAACTGGGCTATAAATGTGTGTAAAGAAATACATTTTATAATGCAGATCAGTGGTTTGTCATTCTGAAATATCTGAGACGATAACCGGAAGTGCCAAATAGTCAAACCGGAACTGGTTGGAGTGAAACGTCGCACGGAAAAAATGCTGTCAAACTATCTGTGGTGCCAGCTGTAAACAGGAGCGCAAGTTAGACCGCGTTTGCTTTTCATTATCAGTTTTAGGTAGAATTTGTCATTAACCAGTCCTGTTCTTTAAGAGAAATGGAAGACGACGTATTAACGACGCTGAAAATATTGATAATAGGCGAAAGTGGAGTAGGGAAATCCAGGTAAGATGAAGCTTTTATCAAGATGTCTCATTATGTTAGCCAGCTAGCTTTAGCCTCGTTAGCAGTCAGACTATTGTGAGCCTAAAGATGAAGCTGTGTTTCAGAGTAACGAGGGTTCGACAGCATGATTTATAATGAATCTTTTAGGATTTAGACCGAACTGTCATGTCAGAATAAACAAGGCTGCTGCTGCTTGTCCAGCTACCAGCTGCTAGCTACGAGCTCATCTTTGTTCATGATGAAGAGGTGCTGCTACTCGCCTTTACTGCCAGAGGACGTCATACCAGTCAGATGAGCTAAACAGCTACTTTTGCCACAATCAGAGATAAAAATGATGTTTTAACCAACATTAGGTTAGTTAGCTGGTTTTCTAACTGATCCAAGCCTTTGACACCAACCAGCAAATGTTCAATACAACCAAACAGCTGTTTAAAACATCTGGTTATGTTATGAAAAACTGCTTGTTTAACCAACAATTTTATCTTTTCAAGAGTCCTGATGACCAGATCAGTTCATATGATGTGATGATGCTCACCTGGCCATCCTAGAGGGTTTAAACAGACTGATTAATTAGCCAGTATTAACCACTTGTTAAATAATAGTTTATTGGCTGTCCTGCCAAGGCTAACGGGTGATTTTCTAGTGAGAAAACAAAGTTCACTTCATCACTCTTTTAAGTGTCCAAGTTATTCTAAATTATATGATTTTTTTTAAGTATTCATGTTTTTTTTTCTCAACAGGAAAATAACATTTACCCTACTGTTTATCTTTTTATCTGCCCTGATCTCTAAAGCCATAGCAAAGGTAGAGATAGTCATCAGGGAAACATTTTAGCTTTACTTGCAGTGTGTCACGTCTAAAACGGTCCAGGTAGAAACAATCCTCCTCAGTCTCTTTGTGTTTGTTTATATTTCCAGACATCAAATAAAATGTGTATCATCTCTCCAGGCCAAGGGCGTTGTGTCCTGAAAGCAGTTTTGTGATATTAATTCTAATAAACTCCATATAGTAGACACATTCTTAAAATGATTAGTTTCAGATGTTATCATGACAGTCATCCAGAGCTGGGTTTGGTTTCAACGGGATGAAACCAGAAGCTTGTTTTTGAATGGCATGTAGCTATTTTAGTTGTTTTTTTATTTATTCTTGGTGATGTCAAACACACACTTGACTTTACCAGAACAAATGATGTAAAAATGACTTCAACTTCAGTGGAACATGTAGAACGAGTCACCTTTAACTTCAGACACTTACCATTTTGTCTTGATAGAACTTTTGAGGATGATGCTTGAGTCAGAGGATCATGATCAGTGACGGGATTCAGGACTTTGAACCTGATTAGTCATTGAGTAGAAATGAACCCTGTCCTCCTGATGATGAAATCATCTGGATCACACACAAGTGATGTAAGCTGAGGGTGAAGAGATCAGGATGTGGAGTTTGATGGCACAGAGCAGGACATGTGAGCCAGAAACCTGAGCTTGAACTGAACGCAGAAGCACCAAGAAACAAAGCTGTTCACTTTATTAGGTTGTGAATAAAACTGAGGCCTACTCTTCTTTCTGTCTACAGCCTCCTCTTAAGATTCACAGATGACACTTTTGACCCAGAACAATCAGCCACAATAGGTGAGTATAACAGTGATCATTCTCTGCTTCGTAAAAAGATATGACAGGTATATTGTTTGGGTCATAGCAGGGGATCGTATGAACGCTCCAGAGGAGCAGCTCGTGTTTGTTTAGGAGTAGTTGGGAGTATTATTTATGAGTAATTACATGTATGCTTTTTAAATTTAAAGGATTGCCACCGTTTTGGATCACATTAATACAATTTCTATGCTTGACTTTAAGAAATCTGTAATTTAAAAAAAGCCAGAAACAAAACGTGAGTTTGAGCTGAACCAAACATGCTGTTGTACTGTTGTAATCCTCGATGCTACATCATCACTCCTTATAAAGAAATCGTTCAGGCTTAGTGTTTGTTTTTAAAATCAAGACTCTTGTGTCAAAGTAAGACTTTAAAGGGATATATTATGCAATTTTGGCTTGCTTTTAGCACCCTAGTGTTCCATCAGCGAAAGCAAAAGTGAAACGTATCTCCTCGCTGTGCGTTCATCTTTTTAACAACAGCTGAAATGTCTCCTCAGCCTTCATTAGTGTCTACAGGAGCGGTTCATCACTAAATCAAACAAATCAGCTGTGTTCATGATCTAAAACATGCAGGAAACATGCTGGAAGCAGAGTGCAGCACCAGGCATGTCAACGTAATTTTTTCTAAGTTAAAGAGAGACCGGACCTGCACTCTGAAGTTGCAGTGCGGTATTCTGGCCACAGAGGGCGGTGTGGGTCTGAGTGAGATGTCATTAACCCGGTAAAGGGTCATTTTAGCACATAGTGGCTCAGAGAATATGATTTTAAAAAATGAAAGTTGAATAGTATGGCTTAAAAAACACCTGCTATGAAAAAATATTAAGATTTGTAGCTTTTTGACTGAAATAAGAACTCTTGATTTGTTTTTGTATTTATTTTCCTATCTACCTTATTCCTAGTACCCATAATGCCTTGTGTGAATACTAGGTGCAGCTTTTAGTAAATAAAACCAAAACATGTTGATTTTTTTTCCCAATCAGTCTTAAATGAGCATCTTTAGGGTTTAGTGTCTGCATCAGGTGAATAACTGCTGCGTTATCCTCCCATCAGACAGCTGATGGGCTGTAGGAGTAAATGATGCCGGTTTCTGTTGCAGGTTCAAAATGAGGTCAGACAGGTACGAACACAGGAAATTCATCTGATTTTGATCACAGCTACAAACAGAAGAGCACGTACCGGAGGAAATCTTAGAAAATATAACCCAGTTATGGAGAAGAACGTTTAGCAAAGCTGAAAAATCATTTACATTAGCTAAAACATCTTTTTACTGCTGCTTCTGTTGTCTCTGGAAGTTATACACGTTTCTACGGCACATAGGATGAGACGGAATAAAAATAGGAGAGTAGAGCTCATAATAAGGAGTTTTAATCTGTTTTAAATTCAATAAGGAGTGCAAAACATAAATAATAATAAATAAAAGCAGTTTTCAAAGTAGCCAGTAACTCCTGTTCGACTCAAAAGTCATTTTAAATGTTTAATTTATGCTTATTTTATTTGGGTTGTCAGCATCACTGTCAGAACTTTGTTTTATTTCATCGTTGAGCTAAAAATAGTCAGTAAAAGTGACTCTTTATTACTACGTGGAGAGAATAAAGGCTAATAAAGACAAATCAGTTCTCCGTCTGACCCTAATCCTCTGGTGTTTAGCTGAATCTGCTGCAATGCCCTGAGTGTATTTATACCCGACCCTGCATTTATAAGCTATGATGTAGAGCTGTTTACAGAGCTGCCATAAGTGAGCTGGCCTGCAGGAATCCGCCCAGTTGGGCTTCCCGTGGTCGTGGCATCTTGTTGTGATTTTACAAACAGATGCGTCGGTGTGCGCTCTTTGGGAAAAGCCTGGATGTGTGATGAATCGCAGCACCACGGATTGTTCCAGGTTCAGGGAAATGTTTACTGTAAAAGTCGTCTCTGAGTAAGCCTGAGGCCTTATTCCTCGGTTTGGGGAGAAGACGTCAACAGCAACGTCAAAGACAACACTGGTTTGATAAAAGCTGTGTGAGCTCTGAGCCCTGATGGGATATTCGGTGGCATTACTGTTCTCTGAACCCTTTCACAGGTGTAGAGTTTTTAACTTTTGTTTTGGTAGACTCAGGCCCGTATTGTTTTTAGTTGAGGAGGTGAAACCACGCTGTCCCTTTGGCGGTCACAGCATCATTTATCTAACAGACGTGTAGCGGGCCCGGTGCCCATCTGAGCAGCGCGGGTTGAACAAAGGTTCAGAGACGGTGTGTGGTAATGTATGTTTTGACAATTCATCATCAATGATTCCAGTCTGCCGGCCTGATGTGATTTTCTTGGCAGTAATTGGTCAAACCTGTGAGAGTCATCATGGGAGGACTGGAGCGGGGTGAGGTCATCCTGTCCCTTTCAGGAACGTTAACGGACTTTATTTTCTTCTCTAGGTGTCGACTTCAAAGTGAAGACCATTTCTGTGGATGGCAACAAAGCAAAGTTGGCAATTTGGGTAAGTTAGGCACCCATTGAGTTTATTATTAATAACTTCTACAAACAAGTTCTTTCTGTTAGAGAAACTCACTGATCTTTCATGATCACCACAAGAGGGCGCTATTGCATCACTATTTCTGTTCACACATGCTCAGAGGTGTCTGTCAGGGCTCCTCGTGTCCATCAGGATTTTAGATTTAGTTTGATTCATTTATTTAGAGTCCTGAGCAGCTGCTTTTTTCTGCAGGATACAGCCGGACAGGAGCGCTTTAGAACCCTAACACCAAGTTACTACCGTGGTGCTCAGGGAGTCATACTGGGTAAGAACGCTGTGTGTGCGTGTGTCTCTTCTGGCCTTCTCTGTGAGGGTTGCAGCTCTTTGAGCGTTTGTTTGCTTTCACACAGTTTATGATGTCACACGACGTGAAACCTTCACCAAGCTGGACAACTGGCTGAACGAGCTGGAGACGTACTGTACGAGGAACGACCTTGTTAAAATGCTTGTTGGGAACAAAATTGATAAGGTGAGTGGGTTTGTAGCGGTGAACAAAATGTTTGGGTTTCCACTCGGCTGAGAAGTCGGCTTCAGTACACTTTGTCTTGGTGAATGTTTTTTATGTCTTTAGATGGAAAATACAGAAATGTACCCTACAGATGAAGGAGATGTGTCTCTAAAGAAGTCATCTTTAATAAATAATAATGATCTTAATCAGTCAGAATGGAGCTAATGTCTGTTTTATCTGTGAGAAAATCACTTTTCCTCTCCGCTCTGCCCGGCAGACTTCAGATAATCCAGCAGCTCTCCTTTTGTTTTAGGAAAACCACGAGGTGAACAGAGCGGAGGGGCTGAAGTTTGCAAGGAAACATTCCACACTTTTCATAGGTGAGTGTGGATGCTTCCCTACCAGCTGGGATCCTGGATTACAGCACAACAAACACAGATAAATCGTACATTTCAGCTGCTTTGAAGTGTATTTCCTAACTGCTCCTGGCATTTCCCTCCCCGTGTCCCATCCTCAGAGGCGAGTGCGAAGACGAAGGACGGGGTTCAGTGTGCGTTTGAGGAGCTGGTGGAGAAGATCATCCAGACTCCCGGTTTATGGCAGAGCGAGACCCACGGCAGAGCCGTTCAGCTCACAGACGAAGACGCTGGAGCTGGATCCTGTGGCGGCTACTGCTCCCTGATCTAGAAAACACACACCTGCGTACAACACACACTCAAACACAAGCACACACACCTAAAGAAGAAGCTCCTCTCAGTGCTCAGAAAGCTCTGGGGTCTTTTTTTTGTTTTGAGAAATTTATCTGAAGTTTTTCAACCTTATTTAAAGTATTAACTATTCTAATTTCACACCTGTATCTTATATCAGTGCAGTCCAGTCAAACCAAAGTGTGTCAGACACGTTCCTGTCTGTAAAATATGTTAATGAGAACAGAAACACTTTGAACTGATATTTTTGTTTTTGGAGCACCATGCTGAGAAGATCCTTCCATGTCTTTCCCGTCATTCCTCAACGTTCCGCTGCTTATGGAAAAGCTAATCAAGCAGAGCTTCCAGTCCGGGGCTCGGAGCATGTGTCTCTGTTGTCCGCACACAAGACTTTTTCTTTTATTGACTTTGTCTGCTGGTACCAGCAGGTCTCCCACTGGGTGACAAGAAAAGAGGGATTTCTTTTGTTATTTTTAAATTATTCTTTTTTTTAGTAAGAAGTTGTTTTAATGGAGTGTGACTCACTCAGATAACACCAGAAACCTCACTAGCCTGCTTCTATGGATCCGTCTGACCAAAGGAAAAGTGTTCAATATTAAACAGGCCGCTGAGTCAGAGGGGTGTTTCCACACGGTTTGGAAAATCAAAGTAAAAGCTTTGTGCTCCTCGTTGCTGATGGATTTCACAGCGTTCCCGTCTCCCAGTCCGTGTATCTGAGAGATGTTCTGTACCCAGACCTCTGACCCGCTTCCTAGGATTCAGCTGAAATCCTTTGATCTGCAGGCATGCATGTCTCACCACATGTAACAGTTTTAAATCTGTTTTTATTTGCATGGTTGATGTGTTCGTCTGCCCTCAGCAGCCGTAAACTATAAAAGTAAAGCACCGCCACATCTCGATTTTAATAATATAACAATAATCAGGCTTTTACGCGCTTATCGAGCTGGGATATTTTGTTTTTTGTTTGTTTTGTGGTGGGGGATGTATTGAAACTTGTAAATTGTGTATTTTAGGGATAATTCTTGTATGATTTGTAAAGCTGAATGTATACATAAGTCACTACAAACTGCCCCGTGTGTTAAACTAAATAAAGTGCTTTTTTAAAAGAGTTTCTGCTGGGACCTGTGATTTAAAAGTCAGCAGGGATGTTATCATTGCCATGATGGAAATGTCGCTGTTAGGTGACGTTTTTTTCACTTTGCAACCTTCGCATTCCTCTGTCTTCAGAACAAAGACGTTTGTTTAAACGGTGTCCGAGGAGCCCTCTGAGCCCAGACGTGTGATCTGTCTAAATCATCTTTTTTGGCTCATTTCTCAGGAAACGCCACCGCAGCCGTAACTCACTCTATCAGTGCTGTAATTCATTCTGGGGCAGAAACCAAAGGGTTGCTTTTGGCAGCCGAGGTGAAGACTCTTCTCTTTCAGCGTATCCATCATCTCATGCCACCGTGTGGGAACACATCTCCATCAGACAGCCAGTTTTCTCAGACATATGCTGGAAAACCATCAAATCTGACGATTTGAGCGATTTTAATTACTTCATATTTATTGTCACAAATACAGAACTAACAAATGTAATTTTACTGTAGAACATTTCTATAATGACCCATCAGGTTAAGTGTATAGATAACAAACACTACGATTATTTTAACCATTTTGAGGCGAGTTTCTATGTAAATTTCTACATTATTTCAAAGTTGAAAACATCCCCTAGTGGCTGGCTGCAGCGTAACTTTTAAGTCCCGCCCACTCCATGTATAAGTTGGGACATTTTCCCAACTAAAAATAAAAATGCATCACAAATTTTTGTTTCCAGTTGTTAACTGATTGATTTGAGAAGTTGGGGCTCTTGTTCCAAAAATACAAGATAGCGGTTAGAAGGTTGAGCTCTGTTGTCTGGTTTTATGACGTCTGACAGGTCTGACGAGCTAACGGCTAGTCCGAACATAGCTGAGGCCAAAGAAGTTGTTGCTGTTTGAAGAAACACGTATCAAACAGGCTATAAAAAATCCCTAGAGCTTCAAAAATGGAAGTTCATAGTTTGTGTCGAAAGAAAGGACATCCCATCATTACAAAGACCAATAAAAGGGAACTGAAAGATTATTCTGGTAGATTTCCCTCATGAAGTTAGACATCACAAAAACCTATTACTGTTAGGAAGATTGACTAACGTGACCAACAGTTCTGTGGCATCCCTAAATAAAGTATCACGCCAAACTTCCAGAGTTGTTTCTTCTCACCATGTTGCATTGAAACCATTAGAGCTGCACCACCAGGACCCATTGATGGACTGCTTTCTGACCTGCCGTTCATGTCTGAGCATGCATCAAGGCGCTAAGCTAACAGAAGATCTGGCACCCATTATCACCGTCCTGTTTCTCTGTCTCTGCTCCCCTGCCTGACAGCAGCAGGCCGTATGGATTAGCGCTCAGATGAGCCCCTCAGGAGAGCAGTCATGCTGTCATGTGTAAAAACGTTACGAGACGTCGGGCATCGTTTCATAAGGTGTCGAGTTCCCAGACGTCACTCACTTTGTCATGCTCATAACCACGCTGCTAGCAGGTAATTGTTTTGCCATGCTGACATTTTACAGCAGGAGTGAAGAAGAGCGTGATCGGAAAGATCGTCCTCCAGCTCAACCACCTGAACTCAATAATGTATGGAGGAACTATTATCTTTGCCATAAAGAGGAGCGGATAATGACCATAAGATCAGGCTGATACTGAGAGGTGCAGCAGGCCAACTCTGAGTTCACTCCAGCTTTTAGATGAAAGTTCAGGGCCTACTTGGGTAATGAACGTTTGAAAACCAAGCCTTTTCTTTCCAGACAGGCACAGAAGGCACCTGTAGGTCTGCAGACTGTTTTAGTGTTTACATTCTGAGGTGAGGTAGAGGAACGCGTCCCTTTATTTCTGCTCCTTCCTTCCTCTGAAGTCAACCGACGCCGAACTCTGGTCTCTCTTAGGTTACCTCCTGAGCACCAGAGGACTGTGAGGTAATGACCAGCATGACCAGAACTGATGGCTCTGTCACTGCAGGTGGAAACACCGTGATTACTTGAACCCTTGTGTTTACATTTTTTGCACCCGTTCACATTTAGACCCTGTGACACTTCATCAGGCAGTAGAAGAGTCTTGTTTCAGGTCTGATGTGTTTTGATCTGTGTGGCCTCACGAGTTCTTTAAGTTACACAGTAGTCTTACCAGAACCTGCTTGTGTGGGCCTACACTTTTATACTGGAGAACATCTCATCTAACGGGATACCTGAACTGTCTCAGTGGTAACTTAAAATGGTTTTTGGGGAGATTAGCAGGGATTTTGGGAAACTAAAACCTTTGAAATGCTAAGACTTTGAAGCCTTTTAGCTAATACTGTATAAGAGCCCCTTTTTCTTGTCCTGTCTGAATTGTGGCCATACAGTAGTTCTTGCTCCTAGCTGACAGGTGAGTATGAATGCACATTAAGTCCAAGCAGGAACCTCTGTGGATGTAAGTCAGTTCAGTTGAGCTTTAATTGAGTTTCCACACATTTATTACCCTGCCAGTGGAATTTGAGTGTAAATGATTGTATTGTAACCCACTCTTGTTATTTTCAGAAACACAGCACTATGTGCAAAAGCTCTAAAGAAAGCAGGAGATGGAGACTCCTCACCCCCAAAGAGAAAACTCTTCTTGCCGTTGGGGCTACTTTCATCCGGACCTCAGGTTACTGTGGCAATAAGCCGCAGGGCTACGGTCGCCTTGTAGAAACAAAACAGAAGGATGAGTAACTTCATTCATCATCTGTAATATTCCGTGTTCGTGGTCCTTCTATCGTCTGCCTTTACATCCTGGATTCCCCTGCTGTGTCGTCATGAGCTGTGTCAGATCTCACTTGTGCTACTGCTGCAACCTGAGGCAAACACGCGTGTACTCAGGCCACCGGCTCCTATAATAAACTAATCACATTGTGTCAACATGGGCCGGGTGTCAGTTTCCTACATGCCTCAAACACTTTCATGGACTAAACTCCCTTTTTGGTGAGATGATTGGCATGTACAGAAACAAATTCATTATTTTGTATAAATAATCTGGCCCCGGTTTAGTCATTTCTTTGCTTATTTTTCTTTGCCAAGCTGATCTTGAGTTTTTGGGTCAAATTAGTGATTTTTTGGGTCTAAAAGATTTGTATTCCACTAACTTTGAAGACAGAATTTGGTGCTTGAAGGTCTGAAGGATCCACAGGTTTCAGTCAGACCTCTGGGTAAAACCTCTCAGGAGCTTATAGGAGGAAAGTTCAGAGGTTGAAATTCTCTGGCATGTTGTGTTGGTCTCAAATAGTCTTACAGGTTGTGGAGTTAAACTTATTACAGGTCTGCATCACTTTTTTTCTGTCCATCTGCAGTCCTTCGAGTCTGGAGCGTAACCTGAGTTCAGGTTTATTACTTCAAACCACAGGAAGCTTGGCTGCCTTGACTCTTCAGTGGACAATTGAATTAGAAAACACAAAGCACACGTCTAGCAGCCCCATCCACCCACCAGGGCACCAAAGTCAAATAAAACCCTCTCTGAGGAAATCGCACCCAGGTCACGCAAATACCAGATACTGGGTGTGTGTTATCCACTATGTCATTGTTTTTATTCAATCCGATTATGTGGAATAACAGGGGTGTGACAGGTGTGTTGTGACTGTATCAGGTTCATGCTCAGGTACTTCTGTCTTTTAATGTCCTGAGAGAGGACAGTGATGGATCAGTGGACTCTCAGCTGTCCACAGACTGAAATACGAGTAAAGCATGCCTGTGGTTGGACATGTATAGGGCAGAGTACAACCGGGTCACTGTTTGGAGAAGAAAAGTTTACATTCTGCAGGACTGACATGCTAACGGCTAGTCTCAGCACAGTCAAGACCAAAGTGCATTGCTACTGTCTTAAAAAAGCTTCAACTTAAAAAAAAGATTTGAAATGTAGCAACTGGTGCATCAAAGGCTCAGTGTGAGGGTTTTTGACATGAGTCTCATAAATGTCTTTTTGATGTTATAGATTGTAGATTTTTTTTAAGGCAGAAATTCTCTTATGCTATGTTCAGACTAACCTTTAGCTCATCAAACCTACAGGAACTCTATTTCTCTGAACTGATGTCATTTAGGGAGCTAGCTACAACATGTAAGAATGATTATTTACTGATTATTTATAACATTTAATGATAAATGACCCACACTTGTATAATGCCTTTCAGAGTCAGACGACTCCAAAGTGCATTCATCAATTTACACACACATTCACACACTGATGGTGATGAGCTACAATGTAGCCACAGCTGCCTTGGGGTGCACTGACAGAGGCGAGGCTGCTGAGCACAGGCGCCACCGGTCCCTCCGACCACCACCACCAGCAGGCAAGGTGGGTTAGGTGTCTTGCCCAAGGACACAACTGCAGCATTCTCTGTCAGGATCAATCCTACAACCCTCAACCCCTCAATTTAAAGACAAATTTTAAAATACCCCACATATTATTTTAATAAAAGCAGTAAGTTACATAGTGCAGATCAAATAAAAGTTTGGGGTTTATTTAATAATAAATGAATGTTTTAATTCTTCTAAACTCTGGAGCAAAATTAAAATGTTAATCCTAACTTTAACTTTTACATATTTTCATTTCAGGAAAATCTGTTTTCACTTTTGTTGGCAGATCATATTGTCTAAGAAATTAATTGAGAATCATTTTTTGATTTGTTGGTCAAAAGATTCAATCAGACACCCCAAACTATCAAACAATTCACTCTTTGCTTTCCTTCGACTCTCATGAACAGCCTGATAAGAGCTCGTAATGAAACCCCCTCGCTGCCGTGCTCGCTCCTGGGGCTTTAGGCAGATACTCTAACAGCCGCGTGTTCATGCAGAGTGCCTCCTTTACCCTTAGCTCCAAATTCACTTACGATGCTGGATACCTGCAGCGCTGCACTCAAATATTTACATCCACCCGATCAAGCATCAGACAGTAGCACATATACGTTTCAGTGAGGTCCCTAGCTGCCATCTGGTACCAGGTCTGGTGTGTGGACATGACGGACTGCTGCTGTGGACTGTGGATGTCCCTCTGGTTCATTAATATGTCCTCTCCTCCCATGTTTCACATCTCACCGACCTCCTGCTGTGTTCAGACGTCTTTGAAAAGTGCAGTTCAGATTCTTGCTGAATGTTAGATGAGAAGAAATGTCTCAGGAATGTAGGAGGGAGAGAAAATTTAGAGTATTTAGTCACCGCTTTAGTTTAGGCTCTGCATGAGAAATTATTCAGGACGTTTGTAGTGATGCAGGATCAATCAGGTCTTTGGGGAAGAAGAAAGAACCAGCAGAACCTCACAAGGCAAGGCATATTTATGTGTATAGCACATTTCAGAGGCAATTCAATGTGCTTTCCAGGAGCAAGAACAGCAAAATCAACATGACATCATAATTAAAACACACAAATAAATTTAGATCCAATTAAATATTTAAGAATCAGATAAAAGGTAAAGTTAAAGGGTGAGTAGTTACAGTGCAGAAGGTGCAGCATAAGAAACATTCATTCAAAGGCTGAGGAATACATGAATTTTTTCAATTTTGATTTAAAGGGGACCTAGAATGTAAACCAACATTTTCCTTGTTGTTGTTGAATAAGACAGCTTGGGTGGTCAACAGTAGCATGCCAAAGAGTCAAAGCCGTGTTTGACCTACTTTTAATGTAAATTAGAAAGTTGAAAAAGGTGAGAGAAAACCTCCTGTTCTGAGAAAGCCTTCCTTAACACGTCATAAGGGGGAGCCACGCCTCCTCAAACCTGCATGTGTCTGAGGCCTTCTGGGGAAACCAACCAATCAGCATGTCCTGGCCGAGTGGGAGGGGTCAACAGCTCATTTCACTGAAGGCCTGAGTAAGGGGGTTTAGAATGGCCTGTATAGGGCTCCTGGGACAGATGAAAGCTAAAAAAAAATTCTTATGCTTATTGGAGGCTCAAAGTTCTGTTTTAGATTGTTGCATTCTGGGACACCTTTAAATGTTACTAGAGTTGGGGCACATTTAAGGTCATGAGGAAGCTGATTCCATCTGTGTGCAGCATAAAAGCAGCTTCACCCTGTTTGGTTCTGACCCAGGGTTCTACCAGCTGACTGCTTCCTAAGGATCTCAGAGCCCTGCTGGGTGTGTATACTGGAAGGAGATCCGACATGTATTTTGGCCCCATGCCATTGAGTGATTTATAAACTAGTAGAAGCACTTTAAAATGGATTCTGTAGTTCACTGGTAACCAGAGTAGAGATTTAAGAACAGCAGTGATGTGCTTGGTTCTCTTGGTTCATGTTAAGACTCTAGCAGCAGCATTCTGAATAAGCTGCAGTTGCTTCACATCTTTTTTTGGGAAGACCAGACAAAAGACCACTGCAACAGTCCAGCCTGCTGGAGATGAACACATGAATGAGTTTCTTTAGGTTATGACTAGACATGAGACCTCTGAGTCTTGCTAATTGATGAATATGATAAAACGCTGATCTAGTTATAGCCTTAATGTGACCAGTGAAGCTCAGGTATGAATCAACTATGACACCAAGATTTCTAACTTGAGTCTTTGTTTTTATTCCTCTGGAGCCAAGTTGAGCAATAACCTCCATCGTATCCTTCTTATTTCCAAAGACAACAACTTCAATCTTGTCTTTGTTTACCTGAAGGAAGTTTGACTGCATCCAGTCATTAACTTGCTCCAACACTGACAGAGTGAGTCTAAGGGACCACAGTCACTAGGTGATAGAGCTAGGTAGATCTGGGTGTCATCTGCACAACTGTGATAGGTAATGTTGTTGTGTATGACCTGACCCAGGGGGAGCATGTAGACACTGAAGAGCAGTGTCTACATGCTCTGCTTTGATTTGTGATCACCAGTAGAAACAACATAACTCCTGTCTTCAAGATATGATTGGAACCAACTATGGACTGTGCCTGATGATCCCACCCAGTTTATGAGCCTATCAAGAAGGAAAACACAAATCATAGTGTTGTTGTCACTAAACCAGGAGAAATATGCTTTAACATTTAATCCTGCTGAATATTTATTTTACCAGTAAACAAAGACAACTGGAGCATTTATTAACAGCAAAGGGCTCAGCTGGAAATGTGCCCCTGAATCAGATTCTAGCTCTAATAAGATGAGCCAGACTCAAACAGATCGATTGCATCACATTAAATCCTGACATGACTTCATTAAACCACGAATCAGCCGCGTGACGGGATCGTGAATCCAGACAGCTCCTCTCCGCAATTTTACGCCTAACATGTGTACGTATTTATCTGATGAAAATAAGACTTGTAGAACCAACATCTGGAAGAGTGAGCGTCTGCATCGGCCACGGGTGCCCGTTCGATTTCAGATTTATGGTAACATCACGGCTTTGGCTCCATGAGCGATTTGAGGCCTACTTTGTTTTGCCACAGTCCTGCCAGGCTGAAAGCTTAGCACCAGTCTGAATCTGCCTATTTATTTCTTATATCCCTCTACACCTACAAAGAATAAAACAACACACACACACACACACAATCCAGTGTGATTAAACCCTGATCAGCCTAACAACAATGTATTTTTATACTCCAAACCCGATGTGTTAACATGAGCGGACCTTCAGATTCTTGCTCTCGCTGCCAGACCACATTCCACCAGCAGCTGCCATTTCTTACATCTGCTGCATTGACGTGGTTTCACTTGACTGTAGTTAGGAATTTATTTAGCTTTTCTGTGATGAAATATTACACACACAGAGCAGGCTGCTGCTCTATCTGAGCTCCACCAGCAGCCTATAGCTTCCGTTACAGTCCAGTCTGCTGCTGGAGCTCCAGTACAACAAGCTGCAGGAGCTTCCATCCCAGTATAGGGATATTGGGTTTGTGTGAAATACTGAATCTGATGATTTTGCATGTATGAGTTTTATATTTACACTCATTTAGGTACCCAGTAAGTTTGGAATATGAAGAGACCCTGTAGATTCACGATAGACATCCCTAAAATCACAGTCATTTGCATGTTACTAGATCCAAATGATAATGGATTATTTATAGAATAATACTAATAATATTATACTAAGTGTCTAGATTGATTTAGAATCTTGCTGTCATCAAATAAGGCAAGGCAAGGCAGCTTTATTTATAAAGCACATTTCATACACAGAAATAATTTGTTGTGTGCATTCCAGGAGCAAGATCAGCAAGAACCTGAAGCATTAAATTCAACGTGACAACATAAAACTGCAGATTATAAAATCAAATTTAAAATACACAAGTAAAATTAAATGTAAGAATTAGATAAAAAGGCAAAGTTAAAGAGTGAGCAGTTACAGTGCAGAAGGTGCAGCATAAGAAACATTCATTTATAAACTAGTAGAAGTACTTTGAAATTGATTCCATCCTATCCTTCTTATTTCCAAAGACAATAACTTCAGCCTTGTCTTTGTTTAACTGGAGGAAGTTTGGCTGCATCAAGTCATTAACTTGCTCCAAACACTGACAGAGTGAGTCTAGGGGACCACAGTCACTAGGTGATAGAGCTAGGTAGATCTGGGTGTCATCTGCAAAACTATGATAGGTAATGTTGTTGTTGTGTATGACCTGACCCAGGGGGAACATGTAGGGATTGAAGAGCAGTGGTCCAAAAATAGAACCTTGGGGGACCCCACATCTCATGGTGATCTGGTTTGATTTATGATCACCAGTAAAATAAGTTAATGTAAATATTCCCGAGTGGAAGAATTCATGATTCTTTTAGGAGAAAATTGATCTAAAATCACACAATATGAAGTGCTGTTTTACTTTGACTATGAGAACACAACAGCCTTAATGATTTAAATAGATTTTATTGAAAGTGAAAGTGTGTTTGGGATCTCCTTCAGCTCTTACGACCGTAAACCCAGAACTTTCCCTTTTAGCTCTGCCCCTTCTTTATTTCACACAGTGTGCAGACCAAAGACTGTTTATAACTTTTTTCTTCTACTTTTTTTATTTTAGCACATGGTCCAGACAGGCCGCGGGAAGAGGATGATACTATTGTTAGCAGGACATCCGCTCACAAAAAATACCTCAGGGCTAAAATCCACTTAGACTCAGAGTCTATGGAGGAGTGGGCTGATTCCTGTACCAGTGGTGAACAGGTGAGACACCTGGACAGGTGACCAGTTTACCAGTGATAGTTGAAGCTCCCTACTGGAGAACATGTTAACTCCCCCCAGCAGGGATTTCAGACCTTCATCCTTTGAAGTTAACTGGTTAACCCCCACACCACTGCGCAGTTCTACATAAATCAATTAGGAAGAAGCAGGTAAATGATCCTCAAGTTTAGATTTTACTGTTGTTTTCTCATTTTGTTGTTTAGTTAGAGCTCTGAAAAGAAAAAAGGATGCTGAAGTGGTGGTGTCTTTCTGAGGAGCAAACCAAGAATTTTTTTTTCCCTCTGGCCTGTGCATGTGGGGAGATGATGCACTCACCTCAATGAGGCACTGTCTGTGTAAATTGCAGGCAGAGATAGCCTCCACTTTCCCTAACTGCCCGATCTCTTTGGCTAAAACCAACATTTTAGAGCCTGGTGAAGGGCTCACTCCTCACGGAACAGACGCTCACACCAGCTTCAGAAGATCAACTTAGCTGGGCAAAGTGGCTTCTGGTGACACCACAGAATGTGAAAACAGCAATCATGGCATTTGGTGCTACCGTGAAGGTTATTTTTGAATGATGCAGCGTGGAGGCTGGCAACACCCAGACGTTATTCCCAGGACCTAAAACAAAACGGCAATAGGAGCTTCTTTTTGATACAAATGATTGGCCTGCTTTTGGTGGAACAGTTGCAGAATCATGACCACTGTCTTTAAATTTACTGCTCCACGTGTTCCTGATGCTGCTTCCTCTCTGCTGAATTCAGAAGGAAGGTTCCAAACTATTTTACCTGTATGGAAGAAAATTATTATCACAAATACAAATATAAATGTTAATCTTGATGGTTATTTTTGATAGTGGAGGACTTTAGGGGCGAGTGATGAAGATTTGCAATCAGGTTTCTGTTAAAATACTCAATAATTTGCACAACCAATGTAAGAAAATACACCCTTGATGTCTAGAAAGAAGAACCCCATTCCTTCTGAGGGTCCGTGGACCTTTTTTGCTTAGCAGAATGCCTCTGGTATCCACTAAAGGTCAATATCCTCTTGTAGAGCAATGCTAATCATTCTGCCAAACCACCTAAACCAACTTCTTTCAATTAAACTCTGATCTTTCTCCAGATGACAGAGCTCCTCACCTTCTCTCAATGGCTAACCCCGGCCACCCTATGGAGGAAAGTCTCTTGCTTCACCAAAGTTTAAAGGGTGAGTCATACCATGGGTGGAGACTTAATTCACACACACTTCCTGTTAGAAAAATGTGCCTAAAGGAGGCGTTGCCTGGCGGACCGAGAGAGCAGCACTGAGGCACACGAGCACACACACACAGCAGACTCACCGCTAAGGGGAACGAGCAGAAACAGAAACTGCTGCCGGATGGAGGATTTCCTGTCCACCGTGATTACTAGAAGAAAGGGGGGAGGAAGACATTATTTCAAGGCGGCGAGTGGCTCCAAAACCCTAACGTGTCATATCGGCTGGTGAATGGCAGAGCCAGCTGGAGGTGTGGCCAAGAGGAGTTGAAGGAGGAAGAGCACAGCAAGCATGTTACCTCATCTGGTGAAAGGAGACAGGGGCACCACTGTGGAGCCAAACCTAAAGGCTCCGCCTCTAACAATTAGATGAAGCCACATTTAGTGAGTGTCCAGGATAGGTCCATTAGAAAGCAGGTGAGGGCGGGACCCTTGGTGTGCTGATTCCTGGCTTAATTTTAATGCTAAGAAGGCCTGTGTGGTGGTGTTGTGCTTTGACTGGTATCCTCACAGAATGAAGTCTCCGCTCACGTGGAAAGTTCAACTCTTTTTTAATGTGCTTGAAGTGGTGGGTTATCTATATAGCTGCTGCATTCCCTGGCTTTGACCAAATTGCATACAATCACAAATTTCCATGGAAAACTCATCAGATAGTTTCATGTATTTAATGCTAAAGCAGAACTAGAACCTTTAACTTTATAGAAGCCTGTATTCCTTCAGACCTTATCACTGCGTCCATCCATTGGACAGAACAAAGCCATTTTGTTACTGATGGGTCAAGTGAGAGGATATTTAGAGAGAAAGAAAGCCAGGATCAAAATCTGAGATCTTTTTTTCTTGCTTTACTATTGGAACCAGAATCAGATGTGTGCTGGTGAGATGTAATAACAGAAATCTAGAAGCAGAGGATTTAGTCAATTTTAAACTCTGAGGATGAATGAGCTAAGTTGGCATAAAGTAAGGGGGGGGGGGGGGGGGGGTGATGCATTCAGGTTAAAATTGTAGAGCTAGAAACTCTGAGATGCTAACTATCATCGAGGGATATATCATGTATGGGAAATAGATATGTCATCTTAAGTCCACAGCTTAAACATCTCTGAAGGTTTTTCAGCGTTGCCTTGATCTCGCGTTGGCAGCTGTGTGATGGGGCGCGGAGCCACAACACCTCTGGATTGGAACGAGTCTCGTTGTTTGTAGCAGCTGTTTAGGCAGAATGTCTCTGGAGTGCCGAACAAGGCCACTTACCGAGAGTTAGGATGTTAGGAAACAGCTGAGCCGCAGGCCTGCCTGTCCAGCCCTGTTGCTGTGTGTGTGTGTGTGTGTGTGTGTGTGTGTGTGTGTGTGTGTGTGTGTGTGTGTGTGTGTGTGTGTGTGTGTGTGTTGGATGGACTCAGATGTGGGAATCAAGGAGGAAATTCACAAGGCTTATCCTCTGACAAACAAACATTCAGATCCACTGCATGTGTCGGTGAGCGGTGGGCCAGCGGGGATCAGACTACTCTCTGAAGAACGAACTCTGCAAATGAGAAGTGTTGTGTTGCCGAGCGTTGCGGTTATAAAACTATGACTGGGATTATGTCCGTTTACAGTAAAGAGGAAGAAATGATCTGCGTGGTTGAACTTTGTGTAAGCTTTGTCCCTCCAACAACACGGTGTGGCTCACAGTCGGAGCAATTGCGGTCGCTGAGTGAGTGAGAGAGAAAATCCGACATCAGGTATCAAAGCAGAGATTTCCTGCCCTCCCTGGCCATCAAAGACCCGATCCCTTTCAGTTTCGTGAAAGTCGTGTCTCGCTACTCTGCGAGAGCGGTTTACTCTGGCAGCTCAAATGCAGACATTTATCCGTTTCCCAGGCCTCTCAGGTCAGGTCAGCGAGCTCGCTCACACACTCACTTCACACAAGTGCAGTTGACCCTTTTTGTACAGAGCTGGCATGTGTCAGGATTTTCCCTTTCCCAAAACAATAATGAGGATGATCTCCACCTGGAATAACTGCCGGCGAGTCCTCATTTGGCTGCAGTCAGCGTTGACTTGTGGTTCTCTGGAAGCATTAGCTCTCCATCTTGTTCTTGGTGGTTTTTAATGAAGTTTGTTATGAAAAATGAGGACAGGAAATATTTTTCAACTGCTTTTGGTTAGCTCAACAGGAACAGGACTTAGAAACTTCACAACAAACAAAAGATCCAAAAGAGGAATCAAGAAAAATGTACTCCATATTAGAGCTGCACATTTTGTCAAATTTGTATTTTGATTTTGTTTTTTGACGATCACTGAAACAATTTCATTGGCAAAAACTGATTAATAATAAAACTTATTTTATATAATTTCACAGGTATGCTCTTATTTTCTCATCGCATTTAAAATATGCAAAAGCAGAAGTAAAGAGGATTTAAACGCCCCCTTGTGGCCAACTGCAGTATATGTTTTTTTCTCTTGCATGTAAACAAATGAGACACTTTACTAGTTAAAATAATATTATACCCAAGTACATGTAAGTCGATGGAGATACTACATCTAGTTTTTATGTAAGTTATGTAAGTTTCGATTTAAAAAGTTTGAACGAGTAAAAATGGCAAAACACTTTCTTTTTAATTATGAGTACCACAAGTTCTATAGCTCAGTATTTTGTGATATCATTTTCATTTCCTGTTGTAAAAAATTCCAACTCCCAGTGCCTCCCAGCCTGGAATCCTGAGCTCTCATAGAAGCTCTTCGCTGCTTTTATAGCATCATATGTCTGTGTTTAGTTCATGTGGCTGATGGAACAAGTTTAATATGATTTAAACTAGTATTTTAAGTATTTTTTTTATCTTAAATAAGTCTAAATATTTTTATGATGTCACTAAACAGCATCAAGCTTCCACTTCCACTGACAATAACATGTCTGCAGCCTTCTTAAAACGTGATCTCTGGACATTTAAATGATTAGAAAACATCTCAGAATCTAAGAACCTGACTGATGTTTGTATTTACCTTAGTCAGTAATCACTTTGCTGTTATTCCGCCTCACACACATTTTCTTGAGAAGCTTCCTCTGTCATGCAAACTAAACATGCACTCTGTCACGTGTGACCTCTGGAACAATGTAGCATGTAAACCAGTTGTGCTCCTTTGACCAGTAGTCTTCCATGTGATTAGCTATGGTTCCCAGTATCCACCAATGCCTCGCTTTTTGCAAACACCCATGAAGTTGCAGATAATCCAAAACAGTCCCGATCCCGAAATGATTGCAAGGCTGGGCTGGGTTTTTAATCAGTCGATTCTTTCTGGAATCTAACAATTAGGCTCAGAAGTCTCTAAAATGTTTGCGTCCAAACGCAGGGATGAGTAAAAGACAAAGTTCTGGCTTTAATGATCGAGGGCTCCTCAGAGCATCCTTCATTGCAAGGTGCTGAAATTACTTCAGCATGCTGAAGGGATCACATTTCCTCATCAAATGGGAAATGATTTTCAAAACGTCTCTGTTCTTGGATTTCACCCGCCGTTGGTGGAATTGAGTTTCTGGCAGACGGAACGGCCAAGGTGAAGTCTGGAGTCTGTCAACTCTCAGGCCGCGCCAAGCGAGGATCTCCGCTTGTCCGTCTCCCGCTCCGAGATAACGGTGCAATTCCATGACTTCTCTCAAACCTTTCAGCAGCACACAGAGGAGGCATGGTTAAAAAAATACCAAGAGGAGCATGGAATATCACTTAGGATGTCAATGGAAAATATAGCTCAGTGAATCTGATCCAGGGCCAGCTTGGTGCTGAGAGGTCAAAAAATGATAGTATTGTTTCAGGAACCGTAGAAAACTAAGTCCAGATCAGCTGATCCACAAAAACCTAGCAGGGCATCTTGCTGGATGGTCTACAGGCTGCCTACACTTGCTAGTCTCACCACTGAAAACATCTCTGAGATCACTTCTGTGTTGTTTTCACTCTTTTGCGTTGTCTTAGCTCAGGGTATCTGGGCATGAAGGGTCTTTGGATGTTTATGATGGAAGCCTGAGGAAGTGTTGGAAGTTGGAAGTGTTTTCTGAAACACCAAGCTCTGAATAAAGACCTGACACCAGTCATAAGACCCACATGTGTTCACACAACCCTCAGTCATAATCTTTATTAGAGATTTATCCCTCTCCTGCTCCTCAGAGGGAGTTTGGCCTGATCCAGGGTCAGATAAATAAAGCGAAATGAAGGGAGCTAAAATACACAGGAGATAGGAAGTGCTGGGGCCCAAACCACTAATACGTGGTGTGTGGTGCAGATCACCACTGTGTGCATGCAGCTCCTGCACTGCTTTGTCCTGTTTGTTGTGAACAAACTTTACTTCTAGTGAGCAGCAACTCAAGATTAGAATGAAGACTTCAGCAGCACCAAAAGAACTAATGTGGAGTTTTCAGCCATTTTTAAGATTCTATTGTTGTAGATTGTTTTTTAAAGACAGAATTTCAAAGTGGATCATGTGATGTTATTTTATAACCATTTGCATTCAGTTATTTTGTCAGAAACAATAAGAAATTCCTGCCAGACTTGACCTCTGCTGAACCAGAGGTCTACATTTTTATTCTATAGAATTTGACTTAAAAACATGCAATGCAAAGTTAACAATGATGTTAAGGTTTAAAAAATAAAGTTTTCAAGGACAGCTGTGAAATTTTGGTGATTTTGAAACAGCAGCAGAACACTTCAGCCTAACCTATTTAGACTAGCCATTAGCTCATCACTCCTGTGGAGTGTAAGCTTTCTTTTCGAAACAGAGGTTGTTCAGGAAACATGTCAAATATTATTATAATTTTTTATAGAAATACATTTAAAATGGAAGATTTTTTTATTTCTTCAAGTAATCTAGTAAAAAATGTAAAATGTTTATAAAACATTCCTGCAAAATTCTATTTTTAGCTGCAACAATAAAACTTAAAAATATTATTTATTTCAGCAGTCTGCAACCTTTATACTTTTATTTTACAATTTTATTTTTAAGCATTGAGACAAAAACACTTCCAAGCTGTGCAGATATAACGCATCAATACACTTGACTTATTCTGTGACAACTAAAAAAAAACTGGTTTTATGTCAGTTTTTCTACTTTCCAATCTTTATGGGCCAATATCTAGATGTTTTCTACCTTATTTTCATGCTAAAATGTCACTAATAACATCAGTTGATGCACAAAATGTCTGAAGCTGAATCAGTGTTTGAACTCTGAATTTAACAAAGTTTTAAATCTTAACTTTGTGCACCGCTCAGTGTTAAAGTCAGACACCTAAATAAAGTTAATTTAGAGTATTTATCATGCAAATGTTATTAGTGAACGTAAGAATACATATAAATTAAATTCTGCAACTGCCCGGAGATGTGCCTGACTTTAAATCAGCTTTACTAAGAACACATAAAGGTCGATGTCGCTATAAAAAACTGTAAATATCGGCCCGATATATCGGTCTACCCCTAGTTCTTATGCTAGTTTAAAAACAAAAGTTCATTTCACTTGGTCAGTGTTAAGAGCTGGTTCAGATGAATTTAACCTGCTGTTTTTTTTTTTTTTGTTCTCTGAATATTACTTCCAGCTTCTTCAACAAAGACATGCCACTCCTTCATTCAGATTTTTATTCATTGCTGTGACCAAGTTACATCATTAAAAAAAGAAGAAATTTTACATGAGAACAAATCAGACAATACAAGGAGATATGTATTTGGTCATTGGACTGAAAACCCAGTCTCCGTTCAAATAAACAAAAACTCAATTTATATAACTTAACAATAACAAGAAACAAACTCTGGTCACAACTTAATTGTTTGGACAAAATCATAATTTATATGCTTTAATACAGCGTTGCTCTCCACTGGTCAGCGTAGGGGTTGTGCTGAAGTACAGTACCAGGGTCAGGAGAGACCCCGTTGTTGGCTCCGCCTCTTCCCAGCATGCAGCTGTAGTGTGAGGTGTCAGAAGCAACCCAGAGGTTGAGAAGGTGCGATTAGAAACACAAGGCCTGGTTCTACCCTGCAGCTACCTCGCCTGGATCAGGTGTTTTATTTTAAAACGCTTCCATAGATGCTCAAACCCAAACACCAGGATGTCCTTCGTTTGTTTGTTTCAGCACCTCGACGGAAAACCTTGGAATTTAAGTGCAGCTTTTTAAAAGGAAACTTTGCACATTTAAGATGCATTTTTTGCAACTTCCCTCCTCCTCAAAGTCCTCGACCGTAAAATCAGAAATGTACTTTTTTATTAAACAGGAACACAAACAGTACCTTGAAATTTTGGCTACCTCAGGACTCGTTTGACCTCCTTGGACACCTTAAGATGTGCTTTTTTATAGACAAACAAAAAGTTGGTTTTTAACGCAACACAATTAATACTTGCTTGGCTGATACAGGTTTAATACTGAAATGTATTTTTGAAGTCAAAAAGAACAGACAAGAGGCTGTGAGGGTGAACGTTTTAAAACTATCCTGTGGCTTCTAGTAAACAGTGATTTGAATGTAATGTGAAACAGCTGAGGATCAAACGGGGGAGGGGTGTCTTCTTGTGTTGTTTTGTTTTCCTTCATTCTGGATTATCTTGTTCTGTTCTCAAACGTGAAAAGGCAACACTGTCTGATAACGCAGAGTGAAAACATCCCTTTTGGGTCACGACATTCTTGTGCTGAGGCAGCGGCTCTACGTGTGTCCAGCTGAGCGCCGGCGCACGTTTCGGCAGCTAAACGCCGCGATAAGAGAGGAATCCTTCGCTTCGTTGATGAAACCCAAGGCTGAGACGGAGGGAGCTGTTTGCTTATCGGCGTATCCAGCAGCCACTGATGACTTGCCAGAAAGCAGAGTCCGACTGAGACAAAGCAGCGTTCTGTTTACAGCCAAGATGAAGACTCCAGTCAAGATAAGAACACGGATAACTCACTGAGTATTTTCTGTGTGTATCCGTACACACGCGTGTGCTATTTGAGTTCCTCAGAGGGTGAGCTCACTCCGTCTTTAAGGCACGTATCGCTACAGGGAGTGTTTTTAACTCGGAACAAACCCTGAATAATGACTCTTGACTCTAAACTCAGCAGAATGTTCCTTCACAAACCGCAGAGGCTTCTCTGTTAATCTGTCTGTCCCACTGACCACAATCAGTGGATTTAGCTTCAAAAATTCAAAAAAGGCACTTTGGCAAATTCAACATTTGTAGCATAAAAAAGAAGAAATAGAAAAAAAAGACTCATAAAAAATAAGTTATTACAAAAGTTTTTAGGAAAAGGATGGTGAAGGCCTCCTCTCCCTCCTTCAGAAGCAGTTTTTTTCAGTTCAGAGGGAGTTTGGTCCACATTTGGACTGCATAGAGGGACGAAGGCGCACGTCAGAGCTAATACTTCTGCATCAGCGGCACTTTAACAGTCTTGATCTCAGCTATATGCGAGGACTTCTGAATGATGCAGCTGGTCGTCCCGGAGACGCTGTCCTTCCCTTGTGCCAGGTTGGTCAAGGCCATGGCGGCGTTGATCTCCTTCCAGTACGTCTCATCTTTGCCCTTCACCTTCTCCTTCGTAGCTGCGACGCCACGGCTCCCACTGATGATCAGCAGAATGCACAAACATGCAGAGAAAGAACAAAACACCAAGCGTTAGAGGTCATGCTCAGCTCGTGATCCCAGAGATTTGATCTGGCGGTAGAAGGTCCACTCACTTGTCACATTTACTTGATCCATGATGGTCTGTGGTTTCTGGAAGCAGACGGAGAAAAACAGGTGAACTTTGAGTTCTCTGGGCTCAGAGAAGATTTCCTAAACCTGTGCATTCAGGACACGTGTGTGTGTGTGTGTGTGTGTGTGTGTGTGTGTGTGTGTGTATACACCATGTCCTACAAACACATGTTGCTCTGTTTTCTCTCTTTACTCAAGACCAAAATACGTCTTTTAGCATGAAGCCGTCAAGCATAAAGGTGACTAATAGTATCGACTTGAAAGATGTTTCTTATGAGTCATAAGCTCCATGCTCTAATATTTTGTTGGAAAACAAATGGGCCTGGGCCAGCGTAATCGAGTTGTCTGAAGAAATCAGATCAGAAGTGACTGAGCGTTACCGATCTGAGAGGGAATGAAAAGGCAGAGAGAGGGAGAGAAAGATGGATGCCTGATCACTTTTTTTCTCCTCAAATGGAAGCAATCTTTATCTCATATGTGAAACATTAGCAAGTCATTAAAGATCGAAACTAAGCTTTTCTCCAGGGCAGCGGGGTGTTTACTGCTGTTTACGGAGTGTGTGTGTATGGGGGGGTTGTTGGTGTGTATAGGGCCGACCTGTCTTCTGTCTCGGGTTCAGTCTAAGGTGAAGTTCGACCAGCAGTGGTTTTGACAACACAAGCTTGCTGTTTCATGAGGCGTTGAGCATCTGGATTCTCTAGCTGTGCAGCCTCCAAGTGCTGGGTCGAAGTTAACTCGGCTGAGGCCCGGTGAGCTTTTCAGAACTTTGGTTTTCAACAGATGATCCAAACATGTTTAAAATGGATAAATCCTGTTAAAGTTTCCATTTACCGTCTCTGCAGCAGCTCGTGACTCACAGGATTAACCACTCTAGTGCTCGGCGTGCAGCATTTTTTTATAAAATCAAAACGTAAACAAGATGCTGGTTTTTAAAACCGCCGTCATCAAAAAACACAAGTGAATTATCTCATTATACGATAACCTGCAGCCTGCATCTGTGTTTGTTTGACTGTTAAGCCTGGTTCACACGGCTGAATTTAAAAATTGTCAGATGATTTTCAAAACATGAGAGACCACACATGCACGTTGTGATAAAAAGTCATGGCTATAACAGCTTTGGACTTCCATTGATTGGTGTCCGGTCAAAAAACCCTAACCCATCCCACACGAACTGATTTCACTCACAGACGTTCCCAGATTAGACGGGAAATTTCGTTAAACCTCTAAAAACTTTGGAGTAAACAAACATGGCGGAGAAAGAGGTGGATTTGGATGCCTTTTGTGCAGCGTGCTTCCATCACCTCGCTTTCTGATTGGCTACACGTCACATTCAACAGGCTGCACGCTCATCTGTCCTCGGGTAACACATCACATGCTCCAATATCAGACTAAGACAATCCAACATCTTGAATATTATAGTCTGAGCGTTCCCTACGTCCTTCCGAGCAGAGCAGACCACTCTTAACACACCACACAAGACAGGAATATCTAATAAGATTATCTTTGGGCAAGCAGACACATCCTCATGATTGTAAGAAGAGGTAAATCAGGAACTAAATGTGTTCAACTTTAACAACAATTAAGTTTTGGTTTTAATCTAATTCAAATTTTTTGTGATAAAAACTAATTCCCACTACGGACAGATAGTGAAATCTCCTCCAGTATGTCGCCTCTATTGCTGATTTTCACTGCAGATTTCTACAAACATCTACACCACTTGTTGCATCAAAATATTCTTCCCAGTTCCCTACTTTCCACTCTAGTTTTCCAAAAGCAATTCTCAAGCCTCCTGACCCATGTTGACAGTACACAGTTCACAATGCCCCGGGCCAATATGGACCTGATTATAACATTTCCTGCAGTTTTCCAGTTTGTTTTGTAACAGCTGTAAATTCCTCAGAGAAGAGACGAACCCCGTTCGCCACGATCCTCTTCTGTCGATCGTTCTTAGAAGAGAAAGAATGTGTGAGAGAGCGATGAGGACGTGATAACCCAGAGGTACAAACCGCAGGGTGAGATTTCAGGTTTCACTGCTTCAAATGTTTCCAACAACATCCTCACATTCTGGTCGGGCCACAACTCCCTGCTGTCCTGTCTTTCCCTCTGCCTTTATTTTCATTCATCAGTGAGTCTCTTTAGCTTTAGTGATATTCCCAGAGTTCCTCATCCTCTGTCCTCCAAGAGTTCCCGTCTCGTTGCAGATTTTTATTGTAACAACGCCTGATCCAGGTGCTGGGGAGACTGACCATTCCAGCTGCTGAGCCAAAACAAATGCTGTGTTTCCTTTTTTTAAACTCGGGGTGACTGTTTTGTCTACAAAATTACATTCTGAAAGCCTCTGATACTAGCCATCCTTCTCTGTCTCCCAATTTTTAATCCTCAACTTGTCAGACATATCTTTAAAACTCAACTTTTTTAATACAATGCAAAAGCGTCTTTTTCAACAGATTTCTAGAAGTGTCTGAGAGATGAAAAGATATCCAGAGTTACCATGTATCCAGAGACCCCCCATGGGACTGGACACCAATCTGAACCCCTTGAGAGCTCCTAACTCCAGAATCTGGATGTGCACCACTGCATGCAGGACGTATTTCCAAAAACCTGTGCCTAAAACATCTGAAACTCAGGTTTTTAAAAACAAGAGCAGTGCCAACAACTCAATAAATGGCCAATAAATCGCAGACACTTTTTCCTTCTTTTTTAAACATTTTATTTGCTTTTCTACTCTGCTACTGAACACTCCGTCAGCTCTGCTGTTGCATCTGGGCTCCTCTGACAGTGGGGTTTTATGGACCGCCAAACGGGGAAGCTAAGGAGCCTGATGGTTTCTGACATCATGGAGGAAGTCCAAAAATACTGGCCCACTTAACAGTGTGAGAGGAGGAAGAGGGGCAAAAATAAAAATGGCCAAAAACAAAAAAAAAAAATGGGACTAGTCTTAAACTTGTTGAACAGATGCACCTGACTGGTAGGAAGGTGGAGGAGAAGTGATGTTCCACCTGTTGAATGAAGGTGGAGGAGCGTGGCGTGCTATCATCGGTTCCATCTGGTGCAGTTTTTAGCAACACACAACAAACAAAGGCTGAGCTGAACAAACTACAGGCTGGGCTTAATTAGGAAGGCAAATAAAACACATACACACATGCACGCGAACACACACACATGCTAACACAATGCCAAGAACTCACATTTACGCTATATCAAAAATATAGGGGTGCGTATTGGCAAGAATCTGGAGATTAATTTAACAACACAGGGGAGATGATACGATATATTGTGATACTTAAAGCCAGATGATATTTGCAATTTTTAAGACTGAATTTTATTGGAAAACTCAGGCCAGACACTTCCAAGACATGTCCAGAGTTATCGTAAATCTTGTTGCTCCGACACAGCGGAGGCTAACTGCTAGTCAGAACAGAGCATGGACTAAAGTGGATTACCACCATCTTATAAAACCTCTAATCACAAAAACGTTCATGCAAACTTTATTTTGAAAGTTTTTACACAAGTCGTATTTTCCACATTTTGTGGTTATTGACTCTATTTGCAGTAGAGCTAATTAGCATTAGCACTTCCTGTTGAGCATGTAACAGCTGGAGCTTTATATTTCTGACACACTGACTGTGTAATGTCAAACACACAGCAGGTTTATCGAATTGTAGAAATAATCATTTTCTTTAGTGATTTGAGTAATTCTAAGACTACAGCGGTTCCCTTGACTAAAACAGTCCTGTAACCATTTCTCCAGATTCAGAATCCAGGAGTCAAGTATTTGCAGTCAGTAAATCGGCTGTTTGAGAAAGTTCAGTTTCCGTGTGCAGAAAGTAAAATGAGTTTAACCTTTAAAGCTGATAGAATTATAACAAAACAGTTGTTTGAAGAATTAAACCATGGATCTCTGAGACTTTAGTTTAGCTGTAAGTTTAGGGAACCTCTTTTCTAAAGCAGCTGATGGAAAAGCTCAATAATTTGCTGCTCTCTGACCTGTGCAGTCAGGAGGACCAGCGTGATGATATGCAGCCTGCCTGAAGCCAGTAGAGATCAGAGGATGAGTCAGGAGTTGCTGCAGTCAGATGAGGAAGAGCATACGCTCAGCTCAAATCAGAGGTTATGTCAATTTCATATTTCTGAAGTTATTAATTTTCCGCTGCTTCTATTAATCACTTGCAGTCCTGCTTTGTTGCTTTAGATCAAACAGGATCTAACCACTGGGAGGTGGGTGTGTTGGGTTTGAGCCACAGAGAGACTGATGCTTTGGCCTACAGCATATTTATTTTATTTCTTTTTGGGGTGATCTGTGCTTTTATTAATGTCAAGAAGAATCTGCAGATGACGTTAGAGATGCTTTGGCTCCACCGTCCTGGGCTCTGCCAACAATGCTTCTCTATCTGCTCTCCCTCTTTTTGTCTGAGGGTCCAAAAAAACCACAAACTGTCAGTTCTGCTGGCCGAGCCAAAGACATCATACAAGGCGTGAATTTAATGTCTTCTCTGTTTGCCCTGACAACACTTTCATCGCAATGTTGAAAAATTAGCTCCCACTTTAGTCAAAAGAACATTTGTTCAGTGACACGGCCAGTCGTCAGTCAGACGCTGAGCTCGCTGCCCAGATAGAAACCCAGAGCCTTGCTTTCTCTGCGTCTGCCTGGCAGATGACAGTCTGGAGAGGCTGATGGGGCCAGATAACCGGGCCTTGTGTCTCCCAGTTAGATGGAGAAATAATAACAGTGCTTCAGATGGTTAAACACTCCCAGGTTGTCGCTGTGTTTACAAGCACCAGTAAACAGAGCAATCAGGACGCCCAAAATGAGAATCTTAACAAAGAAGCACTGTGACTATAGTAGGACAGCAGTTACCATCATGTCACGGCCAAAAAAGACAAACAGGATCATAAAGACGAGGAGGAAGGTGGGAATCTCAGATATTTGATCCTTTATGTCGTCTCACATTCATTCATTCACCAGCTGCTTTCATCGCTGCTTCTCAGAAACAAATCTGGAGATGAACAGCTGATATTTGTGGTGCACAAAACACACACATTAAGGAGGAAAAAGCCCCAAAAAGGCAGGAACCACAAGTAAACATTATTTGGATTTGTAGGTGTTTACATGTGCACGAAAATAGCCCTTTTTTGTGCTCTGGAAGCCAAATGATATGTTTGCGCAGCTCTTACTGCATCATTATGTTGCAATTCTTCACAGTGGTAGCTGAGTTACCCGCTCACACTCTTTGGGGGATTTCTGTGTTCGTGTGTGTGTTCCGTGTCCTTGCCGGGTCACACCTCTGCACCCTCGTTAAAGCGCTCTCCTCTCTCCTCCATCCCGTGGGAACACAATGGCCGCCCATTGTTCTAGACACGCTCGGCTTTTAAAATGGAAACAATTTGTGTTTTACAGAGCCGGGCAGAGTGGCTCAGTTTCCTCGAGTAGGCAGACCTGACTGAGTGTGTGTGTGCGTGCGTGCGTGCGATTGAACCAGAAAAACTTGGCGTGATGATAATTTAAAAATGATCAGGTTCAAATGTTTTTTTTTATTTTGCTCTCCTCCGGTTCTAAGTTGGGGAGTAGCGTGAGTTGATGTTTGGGAACTCGTAGCATCGTAGATAGAAGCAGCAGTCTCAGCCTGCTGCTGTCCTCAGCTCGCCTCAGAACCAGCCTCCATGACCGGAGCAGGAGCCAACATCCCATCTTCTGATGACAGAGATACGCCAACTCTATTCCCCTCTCGCTCCGTCTCTTTGTCCACCTTTCCATTCACTTGAAGCTGTACCTCAGGATCATGCCAGGATTATCCTCCACCGCTGCCAACTCCTCCTGGTTCCCACCGCTCCACCAGCCGCACCTTAAAGCGTTTACAGTAAACCTTCCTTCTGAATACGCCTGTTTGTTTCCCAGCTGCTAAATTACCTTCTCTGTTTGCAATGACAGCAAAATGAAAATACACCAAAAATGATAACCATTTTAACACTGGCACTTATTTAAACAGATTAGATGTAAACCAACGTTCATTTTATTTTAGCCTGTGGCTAATTTACAGCTAAAGAAGTAAAATGAACGATGAAATCACTGAAAAACGGGAATTCTTTTGTAAATTTCTTTTTTGGAACAAATAGTCAAACCTAAACGTGCAAATGAGCCACCATAACAGCCTGACAGGAGAGCTGATTATAATATTCAGTCAACAAGACAATGTTTCTGTTTTTAGACCAAATGCAACTATCCTGTTTGAGTCCATGTTGGAGATATTTGTCTTGTGTGAAGCTGTGTTAGTATAATAAAATATTTTATAGGAATATTTCAGGAATCTGCCTCTAAATGACATCAGTTCATTTTAACAAACATTTTTTACTATAATAAATCTAATGTGTACGGAAGCATATTACCATCAGTGTGGGGAAAACATAGAGGCAGTACCTCGTTATAACAACGTTTCTTGTAATAACGACATAAAAAAGTCCTTTTAACGAGAACACCAGCGAGTGTAACTTGTTAATTTATGCACCATTGTTTGGTGGATTCCCCTCCCCATTTGTTGCTGAACTTCCTAAAAGCTAAACAGCAACTGGAATAACTGCCTCGTTGATTTGGAGTAGAACCCATCAACATATAATCGCCTTTTTGTATGTGATATAGTGCCTTCTAGAGTCCTAGAATCCCCCAAGATGCTTTACAACACAGTCACACAGTGAATAATTCATCCATTCACACCCTGGTGGTGATGAGCTACAATGTAGCCATAGCTGCCCTGGGGCGCACTGACAGAGGCCATCATTTCTGTCCAGGCCTAGTCCATGAGTTTATTTTTTTAAATAATTCTGTTGAAGCACGGTTGAAAAGCAATGTCTGACTTTCACTGGTTAAATTTTATAGAATTTTTATTTATTATTACTTTTGTCAGATTCAAGTTATTTCTGTGACCATTGTTGATTTTTCTTTTATTGACCGAAGGGTACCAACAATTTTGTCCACGTCTGTATGCCGTCATTACGAAAAAGATTTCTATCACATTATAAAAGAAGATTTTCTTATTATGATGACGCTAATCCTTTATTTTTTCCCCTCGCACTGACAGCACTAGGCTTCCATAAATGTGCCACTATACAGTAAAGCTAAGGTCACATTTATTTGACACTTAAGCTAAGACACATGAAATGCCGTCTTTATCCCCATAATAGATTAAGTTTACTAATTTTTAATTAAAAGGGTGTTCATAGTTACAAACATATATATTTCTTATCTTTTCTGCATGTTTTTAACAATCACAAGAAACTTTTCCATCTGTTCTTCCACTAAATACATTTTGTCTTGAGCTGCAAAAATTATTTAAAGGTTAAAATGATGAAATAAGTGTTTATATTAAAACTGGAGACAAATATTATAAATGATGATATTTTCACATTGGGACCAAAAGAAAAGACCAAACTTATGTAAAATGTGGAAATGTTTTTGTCTTGATAAAGTTTTAAAAGATTCATTTTATTATTTACAAAAAAATATCCAAGTAAAAATAAAAACTATTTTTTTTTTGTTTATTTAATTGTGAAAAACTTTACTTCAATGTTTTCATTTTTTTCAAAGACAACCCTTTATTTCTGGGTTGAATTTCTAACAGAATAAATTGCCATATTGGGGTAGAACATCTTATTTCAGCATCCCACAATACATTCCATGTATATTTGATGATGATGATGCAGCTGAGTTGCATAGGTTTTTTATAGCACAGTGTACTAAATAATACAGAAATAATCTCCTCCACATCGTCATGCTGGCACATAATGTTGTTTTTTATGTTCTTCTTCAGTCCTAACATTTTCAGAAGCTGACTTGCACTCCACACGTTGCTGATCTTTTCTTATTTTCCAGTCTTTGTCCAAAAAAAACAAAGAACACACACAGACAAGAACAAACTCAATTCTTCCGACCAGACTCTCTCCGTCTCCCAGTCGCTGCCACCATGCTGTCGTTCTCCTCCCAGCAGCCTGCGGCTGAGGAAACTCAAGTCTTGATCTGGATGGAACAAGCTCATTCCCCTCCAACTCCCTCCGTACTGATTTCTAAAGCTCAACCTGAAACCATCGAGTCTTGGCAGGAACAGCATCCTCAACTCCCTCCTCTGTCTTTTCTTTCTCCTTCTTATGAAACAGTGGAAAGACTAAATCGTAGCCAGTTTGTCCACATCTCTGAATTCCTGGGACAAAACGTCTACATTCATCACCATCTAGGAGTGTCATCAAGTGTCCCTGTGTCCAGCATCGTCTGTCTGTCGCTCTGCTCCTCCACAGAGAGACTGTGGCTCGTGGGTTAGCAAGAGAACACTGTATAGCATCAACAATCACTGTTGCATTCATCGTTAAATCTGGGTTTCTCTTTGGAGAGGAAGTAATGGCTTTAATGGTAAAGGTAAACCATTCAGGATGACGGAAACCTTCAGCATCACATTTACCTTTTCATCTAAAGGAAACAAACCCAGAACTCACAATAATGTGTCTTCAGTTTCACTCAATTCAGAGTGGAGGGAATGCTTTGAAAGAAAACTATGATTCAATCATTTCTGGCAAAAAAGTTCAGATAATGTAAACTTCAGGTCAGTTTGCTTTTTGGTGTGGCATGAATGCTTAGTTTCATACATATGAGATAAAAGGTTAAATATTTGTCTAATATGAACACAAGTGTTGTGTTGGTAAAGCACCGCTGCAGGGCTGGTGCAGAAGTGTATTCCAGCTCAAAGGTCTGCAAACACGAACAAACCTCAAAACTCATGGAATCACAAAACAACAGACCATGATGCACAACTTAGGAAAACCCAAACAACACAAACAGCTGACATCAGCTGTTAGGCACGCTGGTGGCTTGGGGATCCATTGAGTCCACCATAACTGCAGCACTGGAAACTGCCAAACAAAGGCTCCAAGCCTTGGCCAGCTGCCTAAAGAGGTACATGAGAGAAAGTGAAGTCAGACGAATAAATCAGCTCTTCTCGACCCAACCAGCTAAAGTGTACTCTCAGTGGCAGGGTAATAACAGCAGAGCAGACCCACCAAGGCTGGAGACTGAACAGTACTGGAGAGGCTTATGAGAAAACGAGGCATCACACAACAGCGATGCAAAGTAGCTAGCCTCTCTAATGATGCTTCCACATCTGGCCCGGTCCAGTCTGGGCTGGGTGGTGTTGGTCCAGGTCCAGCACTGGTAGGTTTTGTTCACACACACTTCTCAGGAACGCAGAAATCTTTGAGCACATGGGCGGGGCAAAAGACATGAAGAAAAGTCTGCGGTGTCTCCCTTAAATTAAACAAAGGCAGCCGTGAGCAGTGTTGCTTTTGGAGACTCTGACTCTGATTTTGCATCCTGCCATGCTGTGTCTGTCCTCGCGCTGTGCAGCAGAGCTGTCAGTGTGTGTGTGCTCCTCACAGCACCTCTCAGTGACAGAGAGACAGAAGGGAAAGAGACGGCTTCAGTCAGAGAAGATGTTTACTCCACAGTATCTAGAATGATAATGAATCGGGCATGGCTGACTCTACCAGCCAATCGGAGGCTCCCCCTAATGGTAGGCATGAATTTGAGCCAGCCAATCAGTTGGTAGTGGGTGTGTTGGGCCAGTTCAGCCTGAAGCAGACCACCTTGGGAAGAGGGCTGAAAAAACGATCAGTTGAGCACGGAAAAAAAACAGGCTACCCAGATGTGAACCATACCTGGGTGGGGTAGAGCCGGCCCTTCTGTGAAAGCGGCATAAGAGAAGACCACAGCAACCTCTCTGAGCAGAACCCATCACTGTGGCCCAACACACCAACCTGTGCACAGCCTGGATTGATTACAGGAAAGCCTATGACTCAATGCTGCATTCGTGGATCACTGAATGTTTGAAGCTGTATAACATTAACAGGAGTCTGAGAGCCTTTGTTTCAAACTCAATGGGGCTGTGGAAAACCACCATTGAGGCCAATTGCAAGCCAATTGCACAAGTCTCCATCAAATGTGGCATGTACAAGGAGATGCCCTGTCCCCACTGCTGTTCTGCATAGGTCTGAACCACCTCAGCCAAATGATCAACAAGACTGGCTATGGATACCAACTCAAGAATGGAACCACAATCAGCCACCTCCTCTACATGGATGACATACAGCTGTACGCCAAGACTCACTGATCCACAACACCAGGATCTACAGCACTGATATCGGAATGTCATTTGGACTTGAGAAGTGTTGAGAAGTGGGAAGGTAGTCCATACAGAAGGGGTCTCACCAGACAAGACCCAAGGTATAGCCTATGCAAAGAGGCCCCTGAGACAATCCACCACATAACTGCAGGGTGTAAGATGCTGGCAGGGAAAGCATACATGGAACGCCACAACCAAGTGGCTGGCATAGTGTATGTAGCTAATGGACTGGAAGCACCAAGGTCAAAGTGGGAAACATCCCCCAAGGTATTCGAGAACGAGCGAGCCAAGATCCTGTGGGACTTCCAGATCCAGACCGACAAAAAGGTGATGGTGAACCAACCGGACATTGAGGTGGTGGACAAACAACAGAGGACAGCCGTTGTGGTTGATGTGGCAATACCAAGTGATGCAACATCAGGAAAAAGGAACAGGAGAAACTAGAGAAGTACCAGCGCCTGAATATATATGTACATAAAAATATAACAGCCTCATCTCTGACATGCATTTATGGCTAATCTGCTAATATGTGTTATTATACCAACTGGTCCTTAAAGAAAAAAAAATTCATAGTATAACAAGATGTATTGTGAAAACAAAGCAGCAGGAATATAAAACACTTTCTAAAACTACCTGCAAAGCATCAGCATGTTAATAGATTTGATTTGCCAACTTAAGCTTTATTTACAGATCTGACAGTTCTGTAGTAAACTCTAAATCATGTTTATCTAGAGAAAATGTGTTGTTTCAGTTCAACAAATGTCCGTGTTACAACAAGCACACAGGAATCTAACTGCTGTTGGCTGCTGACTAGCCTGCATTCACTGGTGTTTTTCCACATCAATAGATTTATTGGCGAGCGTCCCACAGTAACCATCGAGCTACCGTACGCAGCTGTAACCAGAGCCCGTTAAAGAGAGAACCTGAGAACACAAACTACCGTCAATCTCATGTAAAACGTCTGACCGAGACTTTTTCTGTCTCCATCCGCACGATTGTTGGGGGTTGTTTGGCTGTATGATCTATATGATATCGGATGGGCCCAAATCTGGTACTGAGCAAGAAGAAAAACATTCAGCCAGATTCCTGCCATTTAATATCCCATTAAAGGGTAATTTGGCATGAAACCCCTGGCATGTGAGATGGAATTCTACTGCTCCTTGTGTTCAACTAAATTCCTCACAGGCTTTAGGCTGCAGTGTGTGTACACGGTGGGTGTTTGAGTCCTTTGAGTTGGACTGAGTGTGAGTTCTTTCAAGCCGACAGACGTTTGGTTTTCCACTGGGGTAAAATCTCCCCTTTCTGCCACGTCTGGCTGCCCTCTGTAGTCACAGGGGCTCAGGACGCACCCACAACAACCACCTGGCACTGTCAACGGACTTTAATGTCAACGGAACAACCCTTCAGGTCTGGCCTATCACAAAAGTTACAAGCTGGAAAACAGCAAAACATTTTGTGTTTGAGATGAATAACAAGTTCAAGTGCTAAAAAATATTTTGCCATTGTCAAAGAGCATCAGTGATCACATATAGTGATTTATTTGGTCTTTCTTTTCCCTGCAGCTGATAGAAGAGCTGATTTACTGCAACTCAGGGACACTTTTTTCTAAAACCACAGTAAAACGCAGTCAGAATTTTCAGGATTCTGCCTTCCAAAGTATAAAAAAAACGTAGAAAATAACGCAAACCGGTTTCTCTCTCCAGGTTTCACTCGCTCCATCTGCTTCGGCAAGATCAGACGTGGAATTAAAATTTCATTTTCTCGACTGCACTTTCATTTCTTCGAATGGCCGATATTATTTCTAGGGCCCGGGCAGGTGCTCGATCCCACGGGTCCGCGCGGCCTCGGAGAACTTTCCGTGTGTGCATGTAACAGAGTAACACGTCTGTAAACCTGCCAGAGACCAAGGAGGCCAAGAGGGAGATGTCAACGCCAAGGAATTATAGAAACTAGAGAGATAAAACAGTTACTGTCCATTAAAAACAGCAGGGGCGGCCAGGTGAATTAATCCATTTTTGGGATTTCTCTCATTAAAATCTGGCAGAGTGAAGGTTACAAGTCTCTCTGCGTCTATTCATCTCATTCTTTCCTTCTCCATCTGTGAGTCTCAGCAGGTGCTTGACAGAAAAAAGCCTGATGTTCACTCAGGTCAGATGGTTCACAGTTTATTCAATCAGGACAACTGTGCTTGTTGCATTTCATTCTCTCTCTCTCTCTCTCTCTCTCTCTCTCTCTCTCTCTCTCTCTCTCTCTCTCTCTCCTTTAAACAGGATAATAGGAAACACATTTGGCCATAAGAGACACAATAAAACCGTCTCTTCCCTCCGTCACTTCTCTCCCTACACACTCAAATCTGGTCCCTCTGAGCTTTTTTTCCAGGATCTATCCACGATCAACAGCAAGTGAAAACATTGCTATTGGATTTTAGATCCGTCTGAACAGAGACTCAGTGTTCTAGGACAGAGACGACCTTGATTGTTCACAGCTCGGAAAAATGCTGCGCACTTTTGTAGCTCCAAGACATTTTTATTTGTAAAACTTCACTGGATCTGTAGTAGATATTTCAGGCTGGTTAAGATTAAAATGACGTAATCTGAGTAAAAGGTCAAAGGTTGACTTGTGAGTGACTACACAAAGAAAAAAGCAGAAAATCATTAATTTAGCTTAAAAAGGTTATTCAGCAACATAAATATTATCACTATCAGTAGCAGCTAAATGTAGCACTTCTGGTGCACCATGGGAGTAAAAATTTAGAGTAAAGTCTTTACATTTCTACAAAATTAACAGTAACAGTAAAATAGTATACAAATTAATCGCTTTGGTCTTAATTTAGCCTCTATCTCTCTGAATAGAGGCTGTTCAGAAAGCCTTCTACACTGGGTAGCAGTAATTATTCACAACATTATAAAATAATACTTCATATATGAGAAAAACAAAGCAACACTGTTCAACGCACAACAAAAACAACATGACTGCCAGACTGCTTCAGGCTCTGCAGACCTTTATATAATTTTAGAGTAATCTTACCTTTGGCTGAGATGGAATATTTTCATATTTGAGAGATTAAACCTTTTTTTGCTTTGCCTTAAATCCAAATCAAACTGTGATTTTACACATAACACTCAGCAGGATGAAAGGCAGACCAAACAGTAGCCTGAAAGTGAGCCAGTTCCACACGGCCTTGTTGTGTCTGTCTGCTGAACCTGCTTAGCTGGAGGGAATTCCATCTCCACTTGGGTGAAAGACAACCCGAGTGCTCGTGAGTGTGTGTGACAGCATGCAGGCTACTGAATATCTGTGTGTTTAAACGTGCTACACCATGTTTAAATCTAATAAAACCATAAATCCTCTCCACTGCAGCGGCTTTCAGAACCAGATTCAACAACACTGAAAAGCTGCAGGAATGAAAACATGACCTGAACCTGGAGGTGACAACACGTGTGTGTGAGAGTGTAGAAAACATGTCTCCTTACCAGCCCGATAAACAAAGTTGGCCTCAGCCTCGGAGGAAGATGGCGACAGCAGCTCATCGTCGTACTCGTTGGAGCTGAAGGAGCCAGAGTGGTTCCTCTTGCGAGCGTCCATGACAGCGTTGGCCACCATGACGTGTCGCAGCGAGTCATTCAGGTAGCGGTGCAGCAGACTGCTCTTGTACTTGGGCGGAGACACGTAGTCTTCAGCCAACGAGGCGGCGTCAGCTGCTGAACGCAGCCCGGTCCCCATCCCGATAGCCATGCCCATCATGGAGGAGCCCTCTTTCTTGATGACACTCTGGTACATGGGCTTGTTGAGCTCCTCAGGACCACTTTGTGTCCTCTGAGGGTTGTCTCCATCTGGAACATCAAGACATAAACATTTTAGTATAAAACTGTAGGATGAGCAGAACATCTAACCAAAGCAGCTTCCCACATTTTAATGAGATTTAGATTTTCCTCTGGCTGCTAAAAACAACTTTCTGAATCTTGATTTTGTTTTTTAACACAGATTGTGATGTCATGCCTATAAAAGGAGAGAAGCTGACTATAGGTTTCGCAGGAGTGGATATGTGAAGATCTAAAAAGTAGAACAAGTTTTTGGTGCCTGAGGAAAAATCAGGAAAAGGAGAAGCGGATCAGGATCTGATACAGATGGAATCACTCATTTTAGATGACGATGCTAATATGAAAGGATTGTTTTGTTTTACGGGACTGCAGCTCCAAACCTGAATATTTCCAAAACAAAGGGTGTATTTGATGAAGTGAGGGAGGATTGCTTTGTCTCACTGGTCCATCTCCTCACAGTCCTGACCAGGAGCCCTGGCAAATAGAAATCTATTCTTTATAAACTCTGAGAACGTGGACCATGACATTTTGGGATAAAGCCATAGAAGCTAAGCGGACAGACCAACTGGTTTCTATTATTTCAGTCAAAAAGTGGACAGGAAGTTGTCTTCCCTTATAAGGTGTGAAATGTGATTTCTTTCTTATGTCCAAAAATAAGTAAAGGTGAGTTTATTTAAATTTCTGGTAGTTAAAAGAAGTCCAACACTACATCTCAACATTTCAGCTTTGGAATATTAATGGCATGTTTGTGATCGGATGTAAGAAAATTTCGATACACTGAAATATCGCAATATTTTATGAGACTGAATCGATATTTAAAAACAGCGTATGCATTTTTTATTGAAAATTTACACGCAAACATTTACTTAATTTCTTTTGTGTGGTGCAATTCAAACTCCGACTGCTAGGTGGCAGCACTTTTTACTATCTTCATTCTGACGGCTTGAGTTTTCCAAATAATTTAGACTTAAAGCAACATTCCGCAAGTTTTACACCTTAAAATTATGCTTTTTTGTAAAGTTATTGCGTCATAGTATTATCTATTATGTTCATTTTCATACCTGTGATAGTGTTGGGGGGTCCCACGTCTGTTTACTGCGCTATACAGTTTTTGTGCATCGGGTAGCGACGGAAGTACTGACTGGGTGTCGTTTTACGGCAGAATATGGCAAGCCAAAGGGATAAAAAAGCGTGCGTTCTAAACGTGCGTTATGTCCGACAAAATGCGCGTCTTGAACACGCGTTTTGACGCCAAAGGGGACAAAAACTCGCGTGTTTCAAAAGCGAGCATTATGTCTGCCAAAACGCGCGTCTTGAACGAGCGTTTTGGCGGACATAATGCGAGTTTAGAACGCGCATTTTTTTTATCCCTTTGGCTTGCCATAATTGTATAACGTAGACTCGCTGTAGCAGCGGCAGATTCACCAAAGAAAGCTAGAAATCCCTTATCAGAGGAATATAGGAAAAGAAAAGAAGAACGTGATAGAACAAGAGCAAAGACCAGAGTTATTATTGGGCCATCTTTTCCTTGCTGGAGAGCTCTTTTAGAAAGAAAGGCATGAACTACGGACTCTGACCTAGCCATGCTGCTAATGGCTAGGTAAGTAATAAATGATTTCACCAGGGTTATTGTGTTTGGTCGGGCATAAAGTTGTTATACAGTCCTGATAAAACTATTTATTCAATGTGTGGAGGTGGAAACGTTTGCTTTCGTTTTTTTCCTGATATTAGGAATGTAAACATGCCACTTTTGCCCGAGAGAGAGATTTGATGTTACGACAGTGACGTTACGCAGCAAGCCTCTAGAGGGCGACAGAGACCATATAACTGCAATCTTGCAGAATGCTGCTTTAAAAATTGCAAATATCATCTGGCTTTAAGTACTGCAATATATCGTATCATCTTCCATGTATTCTGATATATATATCACCAAATCATTACCAATTCCCAGCCCTAGCAGTGGGTATGAATACATCAGTCATAGCAGCAATCACACTGAGTGAGTTTCTCTGACTCTAATATTTGCACGAAAACAGAAAAAGGCTGATAAGTTTCAGACCCACTGTTCAACATGTGATTATAATATCATGATGCATAAAGGCCAAAGAGCTGAATGACTCCTTTCTCTCCTCCTGTATCTGGGTCAATACATTAGTGTCCGATCAGGTTTTTATTTCACCATAAAGTCACCCAAAACACCCGGCGCCAGCTCCCAGAGCCGAAGCACTAAAGACTGGAGCCCAGGTAAAATTATTTTCTCACTCCTGTTCATCCACCCTGACATGGAGACGGGTTATTCTGAGCTAATCTTGAATCAAACACCAGAACTGGAGGATTTCAGCCTGGCACTGCTGCCCTGACGTTGGCATCACCTCCTAAGCTGAAAACCCAGCTGGGACTTGAGACGCATTACTGAACCGTAACGGCTGGTAGGTGATTTCCTGTCCATCAAAAGCAAATTACTCCTCCGTTCCCCTGCAGAAATAAATAATTTCCACGGTGCTCTGCAGCAGAAGAGATTGAATTAAAGCATGGAGTTTCTACCTGATGAAAGAAACAAGAGGAAGATAAAATACTATGCTGAAAAAAGCAGATCTGCTCTGGCAGGAGGGAAATCAAGGACAATTCACTGCCAAGACTGTAATTCTGTAATTTGGGCAAGTTGGACATTTGACTCGGCCTGGTCCAAATTAAAATTATAGCTCCCACGTATCAGAAACACATGGCTCTCCTTCCTCTTCGCTGTCTGGGGTAGAGTTCAGCACCACGCAATCTGACCTTTCACTTTAATCCTGCAAGAATCTGATGTCAGATTTTTCAAAAACCAGCAGCAGCATGTCTTTTCCAGACTCTGAGCAGAAAGCAGCCTCTTCGTCTCACCTTGGACGTGCTGCTGCTGCTGTAACAAAACAAGCTGGCCCATTTTAGGACAGTAGGAGGAATGTACACACGGTCAGCAGGATCATATCTGAGCCCATAAATAGTCTCTGGAACAAAAGCATAGGCTTAAAAACATAATGGAAAGCCTCAGAAAACATGGGTCAGGAGAGGGAGCAGGCTGCGGATAGCTTCATAACCATAATGTGACAGCGAGAGGAGTCAGGGAGATATACGGAGCCTTCGGTGGTGCAGCGGCCTGCGGCAGACACAATACAAACACCGCGCACACATTCCTCTGGAAGCCACACGCTCCGCTTCTCCTCCTCAGAAAACTTAATTAGAGATTACTGACACCACAGCGCTCTTCCTTTGTTCATCCTCTCGCTGCCTGACTACCAAACTTTTATTTTCTAACGTTTCCTGACCTCGTTTTCAGCGCCATCAGTGAGCAGAAAACAGGCTGGACCCTCCCTTGAGATGGGCCATGTGTTTGCAGTAAATACACAGCTGACACAGAGCTGCTCATTTCCAATTGCAGGCTGGGAAGCAGAGGTTGGCCCGGCGGGGTGTCTTAATGACAGTGTGTTGCAGCCCGCCGCCGCCGCGCGTCTCTCAGCTGGATCGCACGCTCACCATTTATACACAGAACAATGTTCTGCACAGCAGCAACCCGCTTCGGGACAAACACGGCCGGACATGGCCCGACCTTTCACCGTGCCAAGTATGACGCAAGAGTGTTTGGCTGCAAAGTTCATCAGGTTCAAACCAGAACTGTTAATAATAAAAGTGTGAATTTAAACCAGCCTTTAAATGTTTGACGACAAACTCAGAGAAAAACAACGACAGACCGATGAAAGTTTCACCCTCAAATCAAAGCGGAAAGATCCACATGTTTGTCCACGTTTTAACAGGATTTTGACCCTTTTTCTTTTCTGTGCAAACGTTATAAATAATTACTGGCTTACCTACTGTAGATGGCATTATTTACATCTTTAAACAACCATTAACTTCACATTGCACAGTTAACTTGGGCAGAAATAATAATATTTGCACTTACAAATAACCAAAAGGTTTTATAGAAAGAACAACTGATGAAAAACTGATGACATGTAACAGGAACCACCGTGAATTTAGGAGTTGCTTTAAGACAGCAGCAAAACACTTTGATCTAGGCTGTGCTCAGTCTCGTTAGATATAAACTATTTCTCCAAACTGAGGCTGTTGGGAAGCCGTCTAAAACAGGTAAAATGGTAATTAATTATTGACAACTCTGAAACAAGGACACACTTAAGAATGGCTGAAATGCCCTGCAGAAGGCTGGGGTTATTTTTGTAACCAAAAAAAATCCTCGGTGAGAGCAACGCAAATTCAAGGGGACAGGGCCAACTTGTGTGTGTGTTCGTGCATGTGTGTGTGTGTGTGTGTGTGTAGGAGTGATGAAAGCAGTGTAACGTTATCTTAGCTGGGAAAACTGCTGTACATCTCCAGGAGGTTGAGGCACAACAGCGACTGGTGGAAAGCACGGAGCAGGTCTGCTTCTCAGCACAGACGATTAGACACAAGTGTTTTGACAGCTTAGTGGCCGTGCACACGAGAGAGACAGACCTGATTTGTTGTGTTACAATCAGATTCAATTGAGGAGAACTCTTTCCTGTTTAGCCAGGGGCCTAGCAGTTGTTTTGGTGGACAGTAGCCCCAGCTTGTGTGGCTCCTCACCCCTCTGGACCATTAGTTACCGTTATTATTAACCCCTCCCCTCACGCTGCAGGCGTCCGTCTCGTACCTTCAGAGCAGCTGTCCTCACTGCTGACACTCAGCCTCTCTGCGTTGCCCTGAACGTATTTGTTGTAGAGTTTGATCCGGAGCGCCCAGCTCAGGTCCGGCTGCCTCACCGTGTTCTTCAGCCGCCTCCTGGCATTGGCAAACCAGTTGGACACCTGGGAGGAGTGGGAGGAAATAACAGGAAGTGGGAACACACAGCAAACAGAAACACATTATTGTTTGGAATCCAAACTCCAAATCCATCCTCTGTGAAACGGTCTGCTCTCTGCCTGCCACGAGTCTCATTCAGAAAAAAACAACCCAACAGGGACTGAGACGGAGGACAGAAACAGAGTCAGGTTGCAGAGGAACTCTCTGAAATTGAGCTTTAAGAGACATCCAAGATGCTCCAGAGAGATGTCCAAGCCGTGCCTCTTTCCTGTGTCAACGCCACGCAGAAACAAACGCCAGACAGCCAGTGAACGCACCGTTTCATTTACTAACGCTCCGACTGAGATGCTTACTCTGGACTCGTGCAGCCTTCCCTCAAATAATACTTTTTTTCCAACACTGTCTTCAAGATGCAATAAAAGAGACACTTGAGCCGGCGCTCGTCCTTTCACTGGGAGGGGAGACTATTAGATGCTCTACTGGAAAAACTTTTCATGCTCAATAGATTTCAAGCAGCTTATGAAGAGGCAGGGACAGGGGCCTTATGTTAGAGTACTTATTTTTTTAAGTCCTCTCCTTAAGTATTGCGTTTCTCGTTAACTAAGACCGTCCCACGTCCTTTAGTCTGGAGCCCAGCGCTGTGGCACACCAGGGGGACGGCGGCACCGAGCGAGCGTGGCTTGGCATCAGGGTGGGGAGGGGAGACGAGGTGAGGCATGAGAGGGAGCCCTAATGAGGACTGTCAGACGGATGAGAACAAAAAACAAAAAAACAAAAGGGTGGCACAGAAAAAAAGAGTGTGAAAGATTTTCCCCCATGGCCCGTCTGTAGCGTAGAGGAGACGGCGTGCAAGCACGGAGACGCTGGACTACTAGCACAAACTTACAACATTTACATGGAAAATGGACGGCTGTTGTCCTAAAACATGACAGATTTAGTCGCTCTCTGACACCTGGTGCCAGGTTGGTGTTTCCAGAGAAGAACGGACAGGAAGTGATGCGTTACGTATCACTGGCAGTCCTAACAGAGGTCTGTCTGGACTAAACAGTGGAAGAACCAGAGAGTTCTGAGCCTCCGTCGATGGAAAGACACAAAGAAGCGACTACGGTTTGGCATTTTAACATCACTGGTTTTATTTAGTCAGAATAAATTATTGTTTAGTTAAATCACCAGGACATTTTTTTCTTCCCAAAATATATATTCTAGTTATTTTTTTTTATGCTTTACAAATTAAATACAAGGTAATAAACACCTAAGAGCGATAACTGATGCTTGTATTTTCTTCAAAAACTGATTTTTTTTTAGAGAAGCGCTGATTTGTCAACTAAGCTGGTATAAATAGATGAATAACTAATGTTTTAGACCTCCTCTCTGCTGAAAAATGTGATAACAAATCAAATGTCTGTCCTCGCTCAAATCTAAATTCAAGAAATCTTCCCCTGACCTTTGACCCCTGCTGCTGCTTGTATTTGGGTGTCGGCCTAAACGTGAGTGAGTCAGTGTCCTAGAGTCCAAAGCATTCCAGCGCGCTCCGGTTCGCCCTCACCAAAACAAACGGCTCCGGCGGGGCCCCCGAAATGAGAAGCAGATTAGGAGCGGTGGCCGGCAGCCCGAAAAAGCTGCAGACTCTCAGAGGCCGTATCAGCGACCTTGTCAGTCAGATGATACTGTACACACACACACCGCTGCACGTGCCGGATGCGAAACACACACACGGATTCTCAGTACCGGGTTTTCCTCTCAGTTTGTCAGATAAATCATGCTGCTTGCTTGTGTGTCATCATGACTGAGTCATAAAACATCATCCACTTAATTCCTCCTGTCATCTTTAGAAATACAGTTCTAACTTTGTCTTTATGCAAAAAAGCAGAGCAATTTAATTTTTTTTTTATTTAAATTGAAGAAAAACGTTGGGATTAAGCTCCTAATCTGTGCAACAGTCCTTCAAAATAAAAGAATAATAGAAGGACTGCTGTGTTTTATTAACCAGTGCACACGAGCAAAACTCACGTTAAAATATTTAGTACAGCACCAACGCCGCCGCCAGATTAGAGAAAGCTGCAAACCAGCGTCTCACCTGCACCAGAGTCATTTGTGAGCCGAGGGCCAGGAGGATTTTCTCCGTCTTGGTTGGGTAGGGGTTGTCTCTGTGCTTGTAGAGCCACTGCTTGAGCGGCCGCGCCATGTCCTGCAGCGCCTGGCGCTTGTGTCGCACTTTGCCTCCACTGGGACGACCCCTGAGCATCAGAGAGGACACGAGGAAGTTAGACTGGATGTAAAAGCATTAAAATCATAAACCATATGAGGGTTTTGAAATTCAGCAAAACCTGCAGAAGATCGTCTAAATCTGTCCATAAAAGCATCATTAAAACTGATTTTTCCTTCCTGTAAACTGTGTGAATAAATGGTTTAACATCTGTGTGTTGTTGTCTGCTGAAACGAGCCAAACACTGCAGCTGCTAGTGGAGCTGAGATGAGCATCAGGTTGTCTTTGTTTATTAAGAACAGAATCCTCTCACTAAACAAACCTCAATTACACCAAAACGTGCAGAATTAAAGAAGAAAGGATGAGAGAGTGAGCTGGAAAGGCTGAAACACACAAAGTCATGCAGAGAAGAAGAACTGCCAGTTACGCCGTGTGTCCCACAAACTGCCAACATATTATAATAAAAACACACACTTTTAGCTCAGAGGTACTTTATCTTTTACCAAAACAAGAACAATGTAGCGAGGTCACAGCTTCAGCCTAAACCATCCCCCAAAGGTCTGACAGACAAATGAAATACAAAGCAGTTAACATAAGATCCTCTCTAGTAGTAATACTAGAGACGTGGAAAATAGGATAGCATGAAACTTCTGCAAACATTTCAGTAAAACATCCTAATGTTTTTCTAAAAGAACCTGCAGGTTTCTGTGTCTCAGCAGCAGCAGCTGCAGGTTCAGTGAACCTGTAGATGTCAGTGTGGTGCTGCTCTCTCACCTCCCTCTCCCTTTATCTCCCCCAAAAAGCTCCACTGACTGCAGATGTAACAGATTTAAGTCTAACCTCAAAGTCTGCCTGAGGTTCGTGTTCTACAAACATTTTCCTTGTAATCTAGATCGCTATGAACATCCTTGAGCATATTTCACTGCATGCTCTAAACTTTTGATTTAAAACTCTCTCTCTCTCTCACACACACACACACACACACACTCACACACATGCACGCGCACAAACACCCACACACACACACAGGTGTGTATATATAATAACTAACATTTTTTTTATGTTACTCTCTGAGACGAAGCTCCTTCTGGTCTCTCGTGAGTCTAACAGGTGAAATGAATATTCTCTCACACCTGCTTCCTGTTACTGACAAACAATGTAAAATACATTTTTGTAAAAAAAAAAAAAGTCTTTATGTGATAGACCAGACCACACAGGGAGCTCAAGGGTGGATGTGTTTCTATTGGAAGCAGATGGAGACCTCTGTAGGACAGGCTACTGAACAGGTCTGACCTTATTAATTCCAACATTAACTGTGAACATCAACACCTAAATGAGGACCAGCTTTGGAAACAAGAAATATTTACAATCTGATCAATCAACTTGTGCCACATGAAGAAGAACAAAATATGAAACTGTAACAGAGTATTCCATGTCCTGAAGGAAAAAGCTTTTGGATATTTTAAGTCAGTTTTAGCGCACACGTGCGTAATTACGCACAGCTGCTGGAAACGTTTGATCAAATCTGCTATTTTAATCCAAATAAAATTCAAAAGGTGTTCTGTAAAATTGAACATCAACAACATATTTCTAAAGAATTTTGATTCACAGAATTTTAATATTTCTCGCTTTTACCATTTTACGCACGAGCACATTCTAGTTTTTCCACTTTTTCGCACTAATAGAGCGTGAGCTCCTGGTGAGATAATAATCCGCCCGGGTGAGCGTCCCTTTGCAGTCTTGTTAATCCACATACACACATGCAGACAGAGCAGAAAGCCGCACGTACCCGCTGCGCCTGTGTCTGATGGCCTGGCTGTCCCTGATCATGCTCGGGCTGCTGGAGAGCAGGTCTGGATGCTGCCCATCTATGACTTCCAGGTAATTTCTGCTGCCCATTTCCACCTCCTTGGCCTTCTCCTCGAACAGGACCTGGGTGTTCAGCTTGTTAAACACGATGGCGTTCATCTTTGGCCACACACGCGCGCACACAGTCCAGCGATTTATCTCTGAGGCCGGCGCACAAATTCACAGGGGGAGAAAATATGTCCTTAGATTCGTCGCAGCGTCCTCGTGTCTCTCCTGTGGGGGAAAGGTTTTGTCAACTCAGAATAATCATACCTGCACAAGTAGAGCTGCGCGTAAAACCACCACTGTGATGCGCAACTTCAGTGTTCCAAATCAGATTTGCGCAAACCCATGATTTAAAATGATAATAATTTTATTCTCAATTAATTGTTTAAATTAAAATATAATTAGCAGTCTGATATGACAGTTTCAAGGGTGCACTAAATTTAAACATTTAATAGAACTTTTTTCTAAATCTCAAACTGGATTTTATTATTTATGTAACATTAATTTAATTTAAACAGTTTGAATAAAAACAACAGAGAAACCCTTAAGTGGTGCGGGAGGAATGACAGTCTTGACTGTAAACAAGCTTAAAAAAATTGTTCCGGTTCAGTAGAATTGAAACTTTTACGTTTGCTTCTCTGTGTTGTTTATCTTTAGGTACATATTTTTATATTTCCCTACATTATTTATGGCTTCTGATATATTTTCCTCTTTTATTCTTAATTTCTCCCAGCAGGATGAATCAGGTATCTGTCGCCGGTGAACGTGACGTGGATCCATTACCAACAACCTGTTGCGCGCGTGGGCAAAAACTAACATTAAACTCAGTTTTTCTAATCTGTGCGACACATTTCCGCATCCATGTCAGCATAAAGCTGGATTAAACTGAGTTTTTCATTCAAAGTGAACTTGTGTAAAGGTGCGCGTGCCCTCCACTAATAGGCTCTGAAACATTAACAGCATGTCCACTCTGTGATAATAAACATGTCGGTTACCTTGCCAGCGTTCCTCCTGCGTCTCTCTGCCGTGCTGAACAATAATAATCCTGCTTCCAGTCGCCCATGCCCCGCTCACATGTTCCCCGCCTGAGTCTCTGAGCTCTAACCGCACGGACCGCCGTCTCCTCCTCCGTTTTATCCGGTGGCCTGTCGCGCCGCCCCGGACTCTGAATACCGGTCCCTGCTCATGTTTCCTAGCACACAGCCCGAGCCTGCGAACATACTGGCGGTGCTTTAAGCCGGTTCAGGGGCGGCAGCCACCAGAGGAAAGGAGAGGGAGGAAGGCATCAAGCTGGAGAGAATCGGCTAGAAGGCGGAGGAGATAAAAAATAGAAATGTAAAAGTTCATGTGGCGCGTGTTAGAAGAGGAATAATCCAGCTATAGAAAACAATGAGTCATTAATAATAATAGTTATCTGCTCTTGTGTCATCAGGTCAAGTTCCAGACAAACCAGTCAGGTTTATGCATGACACCTGACCTATGAAGATTTTCATTTATTCCCTGTAAATAAATTAATTTATTTAATTAATAGCTTATAAACCAGGAGCTAATCAATCTTCACCACTAGAACAACATGCGTTAACAGTGTGGTATAAATCCAGACATGCCCCATGCAGCTACCATTAAGGCAAGGCAGCTTTATTTGTATAACACATTTCATACACAGAGGCAATTCAATGTGCTTTCCATTAGCAAGAATAGCATGAGTATTAGAATCAACGTGACAGCATAATTAAAATACACAAATACATTTAGACCAACTTAAATACACAGATTAACTTCAGATTTAAAAATCAGCAAAAAGACAAAGTTAAAGGGTGAGCAGTTACAGTGCAGAAGGTGCAGCATAGAAACATTCATTCAAAGTCTAATGAATACAGGAAAGTTTTCAATTTTGATTTAAATGTTACTAGAGTTGGGCACATTTGAGATCATGAGGAAGCTGATTCCATCTGTGTGCAGCATAGTAGCTAAAAGCAGCTTCACCCTGTTTGGTTCTGACCCGAGGTTCTACCTGCTGACTGCTTCCTAAGGATCTCAGAGCCCTGCTGAGTGTGTATATACAGGAAGGAGATCTGACATGTATTTGGTCCCATGTCATTGAGTGATTTATATACTAGTAGAAGCACTTTGTAATCGGTTCTGTAGTTTACTGGTAGCCAGTGCATTTAAGAACAGGAGTGATGTGCTCAATTCTCTTGGTTCTTGTTAAGACTCCAGCAGCAGCATTCTGAATAAGCTGCAGATGTTTTGGGAAGACCAGCCAAAAGACCAGTGCAGTAGTCCAGCCTGCTAGAGATGAACACATGAATGCGCTTCTCTAGGTCTGGTCTGGACATGAGACCTCTGAGTCTTGCTAATTGATGAAGATGATAAAATGCTGATTTAGCTATATCCTTATCCATAGATGGACTGATAATTAAAAAAAGAAGTAATCATGTTCAACTTAGGAACAAACTAGCAGCACAACAGTAAACACCATATACAAGTGAAAACTTGGGTTATACACCCTGGCAAGTCATTTTATTAAGCACACCTGTTTACTGCTTTATAATATCTAACCAGTCATTTGCATGGTTGCAACTCAACACATTTAGGTAGCTAGACGTGATGAAGAAGACTTGTTAAATGTGTAATTGAGCATCAGAATAAAGAAGAAAGGAGAATTAAGAGAATTTGAACATAACATGGTGGTTGGTACTAAACCAGTGGGGTCATGGAGGTCCACTATCCTGTCTGTTTTAGTTGTTTCTCTGCTCAAACACACCTGATTTTAATCAGCAGATGATTAACAGACTTCTGCAGAGCCCAATGGCCTGCTAAACAGGTGATTCAAACAATAAATCAGGTGTTGGAGCAGGGAAACAATTAAAACATTCTGGATTAGAATAGGACACTTCTGCACCAGACAGACTGGTAAAAGTGTTTCAGAATCTGCAGATCTTCTGGGGTTTTCATCCACAACCATCTCTAGGGTTTACAGAGAATGGGCAAAAAAAGAAAAAATATCCAGTGAGAAGCAGTTGTGTGGATGCAACTGTTGTGTTGAGGTCAGAGGAGAACAGACATACTTCTACATCAGGGGGGCTTAGCCCTAGTCCTCAAGAACCACTATCCAGCATGTTATAGTTGTTTTCCTGTTCCAACACACCTGACTCTGGTTAAATCACCTGTTCAGCAGCTCATCAAGCTCTGATTAAAATAAGGTGTGCTGGGGCACAGACACAAACCTTTCCTGGTCTGATGAGTATGGATTTCAGCTGCAACATTCAGATGGTCAGGTCACAATTTGGTGTCACCAACATAAAAGCGTGAATCCATTCTGCCCTGTATCAATGCTTCAGGTTGCTGCTGCGGTGTAATGGTGGGAATTTTCTTGTCTCACTATGGACCCCTTATTACCACCTGAGCCTGGTTTAAACACCACAACCTACCTGAGTATTGTTGCTCATACATGGACCCATCTTCTGATGGCTACTTCCATCAGGATAAAGCACAATGTCACAAAGCTCAGATCATCTCTAACTGGTTTCTAAAACATGACTATGAGTTCACTGGACTCCAACAGCCTCCACAGGCACCTGATCTCAGTCCAGTCCAGAACCTTTGAGATGTGGTGGTTCATTGAGGTTCTCATGGATGGAGCTGATGCTGTCATGCCAGTATGGACCAGAACCTTTGAGGAATGTTCCTAACACCTTGTTGAAATAATGGCATGAAGAATGAAGGTGGTTCTGGTGGCAAAACAACCTGAACAAGGATTAGCTCTAAAGGTCAGCTGATGAGTGGACACACAGAGGAAGATCATATAAAACAATGACAAGAAGCAGGAAGTCTTCATACATAACCCTCATTGTCAGTGCAGTGTCACTTCTCAGAAGAGAACCTTGCAGCAAAGTGGATCAATAAACTTTTCACAGTCTTGAAGCATTTTCAGAGACAGAATAGAATAGAATAGAACTTTATTTGTAATTGCTCATGTCAATTAAATTACGGATGGTCCACCCATCAACAGTGCACAATACAATAAATAACAGTAAATTTAAAAAACATAGAGGACATTTTAGCAGATCAACAAGAAGTGCTGTTGGGGTTAGGGTTAAAGCCACTGTGTGCTGCAGACACACTTCACAGAGCAGTAAAAGTGTTGTAGATGCTTTCATTGCTGCATCATGTTTTATTTATGCAAGATCACGCCTCGGCACCAATCGGACTCATTATGTATCCAAACAAAGCTGCACAGCTACTGTTTTACGGTACCTTCAGGTACCTGGAAGCTGAAAGCAGATTTAATACCAGGACAGAACTTCAATACTAAGTATTCCATTAGATAAACAAAACTGTTTTGGGTAAAATCCAGAAAAAAAGTGCTGTCCTGTAAATAGCCATGCCACAGCTGATTACTCCTGATGCACCCTCTCATTGACTTCCATTATAAACCTGTCACGTTATGGGCTCATGAGTCATAGGTTCTGAGGTTCTCAGCTGTGTGTTTCTTTGGGGTTTATCCAGGGTAGTTATTCAAAGGACGTGACTAAGCAGCAAGAGCCATATGAAGACTTTCAGACTCTGTGTAATTATTGTTTATTTGTGCTTATTTTCATTTAACTGGGGAAGTTGACTTATACTAAGAGCTTGCACAAACATGCTATGAATGGTCCAGTCATGTAATCACGTTAATTAGGGTCAGAAACAGTTTATTTGCCTGGGATTTACACAATATTGTAAGTTTAAAGTCTCGCCTGAGGTGAACTGTTACCTCCTCTGACCTGCAGCCTCCTCTGAAGTCCTGTTGGCAGAATCACTTTAATCTAAACGCTCTGCTTTAGTTCCCTTCACATTTAGGTGCTGCCTGTTGTCCACCATGGGTGAACAAAGCGATTCAGCAGGTAGAATCACAACATTAATCTTTATGTCACAACTCCAGAGGGGTTGGTGGCAAGGACTCTGCTCTGTTTCATCTCAGGCTGGAGTTCATGAATCACCATGGCTTCTGCTTTTTTTTGTCATCCATTTATAGGTTGTTGGGGTTCAACCAGAAATGCGTTTTGATGCCTGGCACCAGTGTCATTACATCAAGAGACATTGGATATCTGCTGAGAAGCTTTGCAGACATCCAATATGCTCTGGCACTTCATCCGTTACAGTCAAGATCTCTTTTCCAACTTCTCTTCTAATGGTTAAAAAATAGACTTCTATGTGACACCTGATTCTCTCCTAAGCCACTAAGAATTTCTCATACATTAAACATAAATAAATAAGTACAGGCTTAAATTAAAAATAAACAGAATGTCTGATTTCTGATTTAAAGGGACAAACCACAAGTCTTCAGCATCAAAGTTTTGGAACTGGAGTGACGTCAGCTGGAGCCTGAATAACATCAATGAGCTCATTGTGACATTATTAGGGTCATCTTGCCTTGAACTGCCAGTGTTTCTGTGCAGAATCAGAACAAAAAACCTGGTGACACAAGCTGCAGATGTTGGTGGTGGCTCTGAACCACACAGTAGAGGAATCATGTAATTCTATCATGACTCCAACAACCAACTAGGAATGAAAGGTTGAAGGACCATCACAGGCATTCCATTATATTTTATCTAGTATCTGGATTTTCTAGAAGGTTTATTTGTTTAAAGCTGTGGTCCGTAGCATGACGTCATCAAGGAGAGAAAAAGGAGATTTTGAAATGTGAACAGCTATAGCTTCCCTTCTAGAAGGAGCTGAAAGCCACTCCTCATACTGGGCATGTGCACACAAATAGCCTTGTAGCGCTAACGAACCAGTAATGTTTTGGTACCCCCTGGATGGATGGTGTCCTTAGCGTTTGCCTATATTGTCTATGCCATGGGCCGGCCCTTCGTTTATATGTTCCTGCTCAGACACAACAGATTCCAAGGCTGCCAACTCTCACGCATTGAACGAGAGACACACACATTTCACAGTCCTCACACACTCATGCCACCACGCAGCGCATGCTGGGGACTGGGGCACATTCTTGTTGATTGACAGCTCCATCTTGTGAATAAACAACTTTATTGGTCAATGTTCTAGGCTCACATAAATTATTCATTTTGCTGTAGAGGCCAGGGGATGGACTTAGCGCAAAAATAAATTATGAAACATTACCTACTTTATATCACAGAACAGGGTCAGATAGGCAATTTTAAGCATTGTTAGAGTTAAACTATGTTCCCCAGCTTTGATGTTAATATTTGCAACATCAGAGGTGGGAATTGAAGCTCCTTCTGACAGGAGACTCCACCAGACGTTCCCAGCAGACCCTCGCAATACGTTTAGGTCTACCAGGTCTGACCAGCATCCTCCACCGCCATTGAAGCCAACTCATCACCAGGTAGTGGTCAGTTGACAGTTCCGCCCCTCTCTTCACTCGAGTGTCCAAGACATGCGACTGCAGATCAGATTAGTGTTAGGGTCAATATAGTAACTCTAACACCGGTGTTAAATGGTCAACTCCAGAAGAGTTGTTTTTGACACTAAATCAGAGTTAAAGTACCAACTCTCCAAAAAGAGTTAAATGAACTCTTACTGGTGTGGACCCATATAGACACTTTAAAAGTGTTGAAACCAACTCTGACAGTGTTAATTTGAGCATGCTGAATTTAAACTCCTGATGAACAATATTCAGTTGTAGTATAAAAGTTGTATTGTTTGCTTTTATTACGTCCACTGAAGTTTATCTGTATTTGTTCTGTTCATGTTTGGTGCTTCTGATGGTGTTGGCCGTGTGTGTGTGTGTGTGTGTGCGTGAGTGCGTGCGTGCCTGTGTGTGTGTGTGTGCGTGCGTGCCTGTGTGTGTGTGCGCGTGAGTGCGTGCGTGCGTGTGTGCGTGCGTGCCTGTGTGCGCGTGAGTGCGTGCGTGCGTGCGTGTGTGTGTGTGTGTTGGGGGGCACCCTCTTGGTGGAAGTTTATTTCCTCACTCTCATAACATTTAACTGTGATCTCTAAAGAAAACAGAGAAACAATTAAATCCTTCTGCTCTGCTTTTCTGCTTTTTAGCAAATTAATGTTGTAATAAAAACACACTTTGATGATTTCCACTGCACAACCTCAAGAATAACGTTCTGAAGGAACTGATGTTAAATCATAAAGCAGACATTCATGACGCATCTTATAGGCTGTGCTTTCCTTCATCTGATTCGGCTACATTCAGTGTTAGCTCAGTGTAAACATGTTACAGCGTTACAATCGAAATGATTTTGTTTTACCCCCAGTCTGCAGCCACAGTTTCTCACTGAGGATGCTGTTTTCACTCCAGCCTTGGACTTAATTGCTCCATGTAAACCCAGTTGGGATTACATGCTGCTGCAGCCGTACTACTTGTAAAGCCACAGACATATTTGTTGAGGAGTTTGCCAACGTTGGTGGAAAGTATGACTGAGGAGAAAATTAGCAGGTTGTTTAAATGAGCCACTTTCACAGGGGTTTTAACATTTGAGACACCAATCAGTGACCTGAGGCAAAGGGAACACATCCCTATAGCTCTCAGAGGTTACAACTGGCTACTGAACAGAAACTCTGGTAGAAAACATGGAGCTGATGGATATGTCTGTCAACAAATGTTTTTTTTAACTCAACCCTCAGTTTAACATCTGTGCCAGAAGTACTCGCTCATGTTGGAATAACAAAGAGGCGTAGTTGACTTGGTCATTTGTTCTGCCAGTGTGAAAACCAAAGTGAAACTTTTCAGTTATTTGTGTGTCATCGCCTCTAGAATCCTGGTTGTGCTATCTGCAGGTATTTTTCTTTAAGAGCAGATGGTTGCAAAGCTCTGAAGTATTTGGGAGTGTTTGGGCAAACTGACAAACAGCAGCGAGCTAGACTGGAACGGCGGTTATTTATGCATTAAACGGAAGAGAGGGACATTTATTAATGTCAGAGATCAAGCTGCAATAACACTCTGGGGTTACGAAGCTGAGAAGGCCACATCAGACACTAATACGGTTTTTTACTCATCAGATTTAAATAGGATATCTCTAATTCCTTGCTGATGATTTGTTGATTTGGTGCAATTCCCCTCAGTTATAGCTTCATCTCAGCTCCAGAATGGTGATAGCCTGATGAAAAGATCCTGATGAAAACTCTGGGATAATATAATTTTTGGTGGGGAGCCATATGGAGCACTCAGGTTAGATCATGTTCCAGTAGGGGAAACCTGGCTGAGCTCAGAGTTCACAGCTGTGCCGGCTGGAAGAGCGTGCCAATTCATCGCTGTCTGCTGCGTGAGGAACTTGGCATCTTCAGACATCTTTACCAGGCATTATCCTCAGACTACTAATGAATATAACTGCCTGCTGGCTATCACCACCCTCTCCTTTCCAGCTTAGCAGAACAGCAAGAACTGAGAACCCAGACAGGTTGTAGGTCATGTAAAAGCTGAAAAACATCATCACATCACAGATCTGAGACGGGAGCAGAGGAGAGAGACAGCAAATCCATCTAAAGGAAAAAAAAACTTCAAGCATATTTAATAAAAAAGCATATGAAGGTAATCAGTGTGCTTTTATTTGATCAAATCAGAGCCATGGTATCTAAGATTTCTAAATTTCTTGAAAGGTCAGGTAAAGAAAAGAGAAATCTGTGGTCTGTTATTGTAGCTGACAGGCATATCCTGCTTCATCCACCTAACGGAGACCACAGCAGACAGACACACAGCAGACCCAGTGGTTAGAGTGTTTCATTAAAGATCTTCAGATGTTTAAGAGATGATTGCTGCATGAGCTCTCCTCCATTCTGCTCTGCTGTAATTCATGGGAGAGAAAAAAGCTTATGCAACACTATCAATCCATGAAAAACAGATCAAAAAGGGCTCAAAAGCTTTTTTTACATATTTAGAAGGTATAGACAAAATGTCACGGACCTATAGTCATCACACGTTTAGATCCTTCTAACAGGAACAGAGACTTCATCAAAGAGTAAAGCAACTAATTCCAACTCTTTTCTTTTCATTCTGAAGTGAGATGGTTAAAGATGGAAACCATAAGGCCTTCACGGATGTCTCTTTACTAGAGATTTTATACCAGGGGCCAAATCATCACTCTGAGAGGAGACTAGAAGGAACACGCAGAACTTGATGGAGGGATAAATATCCTCTCTGGACTTGTTTCCTTCACATCTTCATCTCTGAAAAGCTAAAGAAAATAAAACAAATAGAACATTAATGGTTGTTTACATGTTTCTCCTGTTATTTTCAAGCTGAAAATGCCACTGCTGCTGCAGCTCTACCACCGCAGCCTGGAACACTTTCTGCAGGAGTTTAGTCATTATGGCAATGTAAACGAATATTAAAGCATTTCCATAAACCACTCAAACGTTTGAGAGTGTTGCTGTAAGATATCAGAAAATCAGTTTACGCCGAGATGTGCTTGGACTAGCCATTAGCTTATCAATCTGGATTGAATTCATCTCTACACCTAAAAACCGGGGTTTTAAAGAAGTGATTCACAATGGCCAAGGTGTTAAATGTTTAAGACTTTTCTACAAAACTCTCCTTCAAAACATGCAGACTCTATGTTGTTACTCAGAAAGATTCTGAGCTAAAAATAGAAATGTTATTTAACTTTAAGACTAGCCTGACTTCAGATTAAACCTTAACTTACCAAAGCACAAACACCAGTTCACAAGTAAGAAGGTGCACTGCAGTGAGGATATTTATTTGCATGTTTGGTATTACTGCAAAATCTCAAGTAAACATTATAAATCATAAAATCCCACATTGACCTTCTGATCTGTGAATAGTTACTTTCAGACTGCATTCAAGTTTTTCAAGTTATTTCTGTTTGCTTGGAGTAGACGGAAGACTTTTCCTTGCTTACGTCAAATTACTGCTTTCCAATGTTTCTCTGAACAGAAGAATGACGTTTATATTTTTATACGAGGCTAAGGTTTTAAGCTTCCTGTCAGAAACGACTTGCTTAAACTTAATTTCCATGCATGTAGAGAAACCCACAGCTGTCATGACCCATAAAGGTATTATTAATAATTTGGAGTCTGAAATTGTACCCAGTAGTGTTGTCACGGTACCAGAATTTCAGTATTCGGTACCGGTACCAGTGAAAATCCACGGTTCTCGGTACCAATTTCGGTACCAAACAAAAATTTAATTTAGACTAAATTTACCAATAAAAACATTAATTTTCCTGTAAAGTGCTTTGAGATGACATCTTTTGTGAATCAGTGCTGTATATTAGAAAAATGAACCGAATTCCTATTGTACTACTATCATAACATGTTTTTAATGCACTTTTATTTAATCAAAATGTGTTTTTGTTCATATATTTTTGTAAACCTGCTAGTTATCCAGACTAGAACCTCTAGTTAGAACAGCTTTTTTGACAAACTGATTTTCAGGACATAAACACTGACTGAGCCATACATTGTTGTTCATCTTTTGGATACACATTACAATCATTAACAAAAGAAAAACTCCGGTCTGTGAGCAGTCAACGCCTTTATGTCATCCTGTTTGTTTGTTACCCTAATTAAACGTTTAGGAGATTTAAATAGTTAATAAAGACGATGGTGTATTCACACTGCACTCTATGTAGTACTGATTCTGACACACATGCGAAGTTTTTGAAAGCGACTAGTCTGAACGGTCATGTCGCATTAAATCCACCTCCTACGTCACTGATCAGCGGAGGTGAGCGTCGTGTCAGGACGTTCCTGATGACAAGCGCTGACAGAGGGATTCAGGGGTCTGTGGGACATCCTGTCAAGTTTTGGAATTTAAAATAGAAGAAAGCGTGAGAACGGGAGGTGCTGCTGGAGAGAAGCGTCAGTCCTGTCGGTCTCCGTGACAGCGGGGCGGGGGGGGGATCTCCGTCGGGGTGGGGGTTCTCAGTGACAGCGGGGCGGAGGTCTCCGTGAGAGCGGGGCGGGGGTGTCTCCGTGAATGAACTTTATTTATCACATCAGCTGGTCCACCGCTCGCCGTCACTCTGCGTTCTGCGGTGTTGCTTTAGAAGCGACTGCACGCGCCCAGTGAATGCGCGAATCATGCGCATCAAGGATCCGGTTTTTAGACGGGTCCTCGGTACTACCGGTACCTACAAATCTTGGAACCGTGACGTTTACATTTTTGTAGTACCGGGTTAGTACCGAAGACCCGGTTCTTTTGACAACACTAGTACCCAGATGGTGTGCTGTTCCCACTCTGTCCTGTTTATTTATCACCATGCCAGCTTGTTATTTACACTTTATAGATGGAGAATTTCGGGGTTCATTAGCGTTGTGGAAAAAAAAATACAAGTTATTGACAAGAAAAGGACTTCTGAGAGGCAAAGAATTGTGAGAGATCAACTGAGGGCAGGAAACGGAAAGGGAGGCAGGCCAGCCATGACGCGCGGGTGTCGCTCCAGCAGGCCTGATGGTGTGAGTACTGATATAAAAGCTAATTTACGACGGAGAACAGAAAGTGTGTTCAAGCCTGAGCTCTCATCTGCCAGAGAGTGTGGCCCTATGTTTAGAGGAGCTGTGAGGAGCCGTTGTGCATGCGCGTGTTTATGATGGCAGCATAACAAGTAAACCATGCTGCTGCTGTGCAACAGTTTGTTATTTAATATATTAGAAATTGTTTATTAGAAACTGGAGGGGATGGAAAAGCCACTTCTGATATTTAGAAAGAGCGTTTACTGTTCATTAACTTGTTTTATGAAATTCAGCAGCAGGATGCTGGGGGTGTGTGGAATACTAATAAAGAACTACAACTTCAAAGGGGAAATTGCCTTTTAAAACAATAACTCTCATATCACCGACAACATACAAACTCTCAAACGGGCCGTGTTACAACAAAAGGGGCTGGACTTCCACATCAGCTAGTTTAATAACTCTTTCATAAAATGTTATTAATATGCTTCCACATCAGCATACAGATGTTAAAAATGTTTCCTACAATTTGTGGTTGTGTTTTAAAGGTGAGGTTTACTGAGAAATAGTTTATTTACTTGTTATTTTTGAAATGCGATCCATGACTCTGTGTTTCAAATGCATCTTGAACGAAAAAATATTCTTCTACCCCTATTTCCTGCATTAGCCGCAGATAGAAAATAAATGGGGAAATGCTTGGATTTGAAATGCCGGTCAGATCTATATCACACTGTCATATTAGCATTCATGGACTCACCCATTTTGGCTCACGACGGGGAAGGCTGTTGTTGATTTAGTGTCCAGGAGAGAGCAGAGCACGTCTCGGTTAGTAGAAGCTAACTGTTAGCATTAGCAACTTCACCACATGGCAAAACTCCTTCTGGCTTGTGTTATTAATGGAGATAAAACATCAACTTTGCAAACCAAACAGAGCCAGTGGTAGAGTCGCATTGCTGTCAGCCAATCAGAGGCCAGACATTTGCATATCATAAATACTAATGAGTAAGACTCCAAATCCTGCTGTTTTCTGCCCCATGCTCCTCTAGCTAACCTCTACCTCCTGAAACAGGAGTGCCCGAGCTTTTTTCCTACAGAGAATGACTCACATTTACACTAGATACCACTGCAGATTTATTGAAATGATGAGTGTATGCCAGCTTTAAAGAATGTCATTCTGGATTTTGTCTTGTCTCAGTTGTATATATGGTTATTTGGACTCAATTCTTCTCTGCAGATATTTCTTAAGGTGTTTTTTCCATGACTCAGTAAAACTCTATCTCTGAGACAGTCATTTTCTTTCAGCTCTCCTTAATATTTGCATTCAATTAATATTTGCAATCAATACCTTTCTTAGCCTAGAAATCTAGTCTTGCCAATCAGCTCTATCAGTTTGGTTGGCGGGATGTTACTGTGACTAAGTGAGACAACAAAGATGGCGGCAGCTCGTTTGAAGTGACATCAACTTTGGACTATTTAGACTTGGACTTTTGTTTGGGTCAAGAGCAGATAGAAGTCCTTCGACAGTGTATGGTGGACTGCCCTGTTGACTGACATTTGTAGCAGTAATTGTTTTTTGCTCTGACTTGTTCTAGCGCTGTCCAATAACATGCAGAGGCAGTTTAAAAGACAACTGTCATGGCCAGAATGTATATTCACATATGTAGGTCGGTTTGCCAGGCTAATCCTTTCTCACTTAGGCACTTATGCACAATAGTTCATTGGATTGCATAACATACACTGCTCACAAAAATTAAAGGAACACTTTTTTTATTGGGCCTGGCATTAAATCAATTAAACCTGTCTGATAATTTTCTGGTTGATTAAGCAGCTGAGGGCATTGTTAATCACTTTCAGCTGTATTGGTGTTCATGGACTTAACGACAGGTGCACTAAAGTGGCAACAATTACAAAACCCTCAAAACAGGACTGGTTTAACATGAGGAGGTCATTTCAAGTTTCTCCCTCTTGATCTTTTTTGGCTGGTTTTCCACTCGTGCTAGTTTTGGCTTGAGTAATTATCTCTACTGGCAGCATGAGGCGATTCCTTAAAGGAAAAGTTCGCTTTTTTAGACATTAAGTTTTATGTGTTCCTTCACCCACCCAGTGCTCTGTAAACTTTGACCCATTTCACACACACCCCTGCTCAGAGATTTTCAGGGAAGAAGTGATTCAGAAAGGTAGTTCTGGCTAGTTTCGGGGGCGCTTTATCTGCGCCGTTTAGCCTCACAAAAGGATTAGCCTCTGAAAGCATGGCTAATTTACATCTCACAAACAAAGAGAAAAAATTTACAACGTCACCTTACAACGGGACTAGTTTTTGTCATTCGTATCCCTGCGCCGCTCACCGCGGATATTAAACAGCGCTTTGTATGTCAGCTGTTTCACTGCCGAATGCCGAAAACATGTCAGACTCCGTCTCATCTGATGACGAATTTCATTTTGACACTATATCAGATGAAGAAGAAACTTCATTTACTACTAGGATATCTTTATGAGCCAGAGTACACGGATGAAGAACTGCATTTGCTACACAAAACACACACATCAACACAGATTGTTGACAAAGCTACTGCAGTCTATGATCAACCATCGGTGTAAAGATGATTGCATAAATAATGCGCTAAAATGCGAAGATGATTGCATGAATATGGCAGACATAGCGGAATAAATAATTTTTTAAAAACAAAACTTACCCAGATTTCTGGTACGGCCGAACTCTTCAAAAACATTCTTTCACTTTTCCCGAACTTTTTCCTGATGTAATCATCCTCTTTGAAGTGTGCACTGCACAAACGAAAGGTTTTGACTCGTTCCAGCCAAGTATCCTTGGAGTAGCCGATTGCTAAAAGCCGTGCTAAAACTGATGCCTTAGAGAAACGTTCTTAGGAAAAGTGTCAAACCGAAAAGGTGATCCTGTAACATCCTTATTGTTACAACCCGGGAACCTGCAGGTACGCACCATGGCTCGATATATTTAAGAAAAACTACTTTTAAGTGAATTTAGAAGTTGTTTCACTCATACAGCCAGGATTAGCAGCGAATGTTCTATCGCTGCGGGGAGCGGCGCAGGGATACGAATGACAAAAAATAGTCCCGTTGTAATGTGACGTTGTAAATTTTTTCTCTTTGTTTGTGAGATGCAAATTAGCCATGCTTTCAGAGGCTAATCCTTTTGTGAGGCTAAACGGCGCAGATAAAGCGCCCCCGAAACTAGCCAGAACTACGTTTATGAATCACTTCTCCCCTGAAAATCTCTGAGCAGGGGGGTGTGTGTGAAATGGGTCAAAGTTTACAGAGCACTGGGTGGGTGAAGGAAGACATTAAACTTAATGTCTAAAAAAGCGAACTTTTCCTTTAACCCTACAGAAGTTGCACAGGTTGTCCAGCTTCTCCAGGATGGCACATCCACACGTGCTGCAGCAAGAAGGTTTAATGTGTCTCCCAGCACAATCTCCAGAACATGGAGGAGATTTCAGGAGACTGGCGGTTATTCTCGGAGAGCTGGACAGGGCCGTAGAAGGTCCACAACCCATCAGCAGGACCGATACCTGCTCCTTTGTGCAAGGCGGAACAGGCTGAGCACTGCTCGTGCCCTACAGAATGACCTCCAGAGGGCCACTGGTGTGAATGTCTCTACCCAAACAATCAGGAACAGACTTCATGAAGATGGCCTGAGGGCCCGACGTCCTGTAGTGGGCCCTGTGCTCACTGCCCAGCACCGTAGAGCTCGACTGGCATTTGCTCAAGAACACCAGAATTGGCAAGTCCGCCACTGGCGCCCTGTACTTTTTACAGACGAGAGCAGGTTCACCCTGAGCACCTGTGATAGACGTGAAAGAGTCTGGAGAAGACAAGGAGAACGTTATGCTGCCTGCAACGTCGTTCAACATGACAGGTTTGGTGGTGGGTCAGTGATGGTCTGGGGAGGCATATCCATGGAGGGACGCACAGACCTCTACTGCCTAGGAAATGGTGCTCTGACTGCCATAAGGTATCCAGATGAAATCCTTGAACCCTTTGTCAGACCCTACGCTCATGCAGTAGGTCCTGGTTTTCTCCTAATGCACGACAATGCCCGGCCTCATGTGGCAAGAGTATGCAGGCAGTACCTGGAGGATGAAGGAATTGAAACAATTGAATGGCCTTCACGATCCCCTGACTTAAACCCAATAGAACATCTGTGGGACATTATGTTTCGGTCCATTAGGTGGCGCCAGGTTGCTCCTCAGACTGTACAAGAGCTCAGGGATGCCCTCACACAGATCTGGGAGGAAATGCCACAAGACACCATCCGTTGTCTCATTAGGAGCATGCCCCAGCGTTGTCAAGCATGCACACAAGCTCGTGGGGGCCACACAAGATACTGAAAAGCATTTTGAGTTGCAGAAATTAAGCTTTTGAAATAATGGACTAGCCTGCCACATCTTCATTTCACTCTGATTTTAGGGTGTCTACACAATTGAGCCCTCTGTAGGCTGAAACCTTTTATTTCCATTAAAAGACTTGGCATCCTTTTGTTCCTAAGACATTGCCCTGTCGTTATTTGTATAGATATCCAACTTCATATTGAGATCTGATGTATCTAATGTGTTTCTTTAAAGTGTTCCTTTAATTTTTGTGAGCAGTGTATATTGCTTTCATGAATACCGAAACCATATTATCTAAGTATTGCTGTTCTGCAGCTTGAATGAGATGCTGCACTGTTTTTCTGAAGTGGTCCTTCTAGAGATATAAGCAATGACAGCTACAGGGAAATGACCAATTATTCAAGAAGACAAATCTAATAAAATGAAATCTGAACATAGATTTCTTTTACATTAAATCATGAACTAAATCCGTTGTAAAGATAAGTAAACATTAAAAGAAAACATGTATAATAAGGCAAGAACATTTTTAATTATTTTATCAAACTGTTTTTGAACTAGCATGAAAATTCTCCTTTTCTTGTTTCCAACCCCAAGTATTTATAATTCTTTAGTCTAAAATGTGGACAGACACATTCCACACTGAAGCATTGTGTGGTTGCATCCATCACCTTCACCCATGTGAACCATTTACTTGAGTCTGGAGAGGGTGAAGGTCAGGCCAACGGCGCGACACAGCTCAGGGGTGAGGCGAATGCCAGGGCCTCTGAAACAGAGACACTCCCATCAGGGGTATCCCTCTACTTTTTCCATCCAGCCCATGAAGGCATGGGAAGTGTTGGGTCCTGGACGGTGACCAG